>JAQFVV010012470.1:1662201-2028440 GCA_028023455.1 Epiperipatus broadwayi
GTTTTGTTAAAATAAGTTATACGTATATAGTAATTAATGTTTTATTAAAATAAGTTTTATTAGATAAAATAGACAGGAATTTTGTAATTAAATTTGGTACGCTATTAAAGATAAGCGGTTCAGATTAGAAACTAATTAAGCAGCTAGATTAAAAATGCTGATTACTAAAAGTAGACAATAGCTGAGAATTAATTGGTTTCTGAAACATTCTTTAACAAAAAAAAAAGGAAGGAACAAAGGATAAGCTAAGTAGCACTTGCAGCAGGGAACTCATTGAATGCACACAAAAGCCAAGAGTTTTAACTTAGCATTGGAACAAAACCCAGTGAACTCCACCACTGAAGGTTAAAAAGTGAACCTAGGAACTTTGCAGGCCACACTGGTCTATATTATGTTTTTTGTATGCCTTCATGGCCAGCGTTCGTAAGTCAAAAATAATTGTCTCATAACTATATATGTAATATTATTATCCGACTAATAATTCTATTAAACTATTTGTCTAATCATTTGGTTTCTGCTTGTCTATTTACCCGATTGTTAAGCAGAGTGAGTGGCTGTACATAGCAGAAAATTGGTGCAGTTAATCGACAGGATACGTTCCAGTAGGAAAATCTGGTTCAAATTAGAAACAGTAGTGGATTCGAATTGAATTGTATAACGTAGAGAAAGCGACAATGAAATTGAGAATCGAAGTCCGGGTGAATATCGAATTAGTAGTCGGAAAAATTGTTTTAGTAAGCATATTAATTAACAGAAATTGTTTAGTAAGGGTATTAAGAGAAATTTGTTTAAGTAAGCGTATTAATAGAAATTTGTCCCAGTAAGCGTGTTTAATAGTTATCTCGTAGTGAAATGGAATTTTTTTTTTTTTTAAAAAAAAAAAAAAAGCAAAATAGAAAATGATGACATCAGTGCCTCAGGTAATAATTAACGAGTTCAATGTTAATAACCCTTTTGATTGGCCAATTTACCTTAAGAGAATCGAAAAACTGTTTTTGATTAATGGTACGACAAGCGACCCCATTAAAGTTGCCACATTATTGTGTTATGCTGGGCAACAAGTAATCGAAATAGCAAATAGACTCTGTGATCATGAAGAGCCAGAGAATTTGCCATACAATGTAGTTACGGGGAAATTAAATAATTTTTTCAGCCCCCAGCCTTCGATGCATGTCACAAGACTACACTTCAGAAAACGAAGGCAAACAAGGGAGAGCGTATATGAGATTATGATCAAGCTCTAAGAGAACTTGCTAAAAGTTGCAGTTATGGTGATGCCTTAGAGGATAATCTGCTTGAGCAATTACTTTGGGGCATGTCAGATGATAGGCTTAGGCAGCAGTTACTGGCCTCAAGAGAGTTAACATACAACGAAGCAACCAAAATGGGAGTAGCCCATGAAATAGTACTCACCCAATCGGAAGAATTTAGAAATTTTACCCACAAAAATGAAGGTAATGCATATATTCGGAAAACTGAAAATAAGTCCCAACCTATTAAGCACAAAACATATGAGATAGTGTGTTATTGCTGTGGAAAAAAAGGCCACATGGCTCGTAAGTGTAAATATAATAAGGAGCATTGTAGGACTTGTGGTAAAGTTGGACATTTGCAGAAAGTATGTCGAAATAAAGGAGAAAAAGATCATGGCAGCTCACCAACTTATAAAGTCAAAAATAAAAAAATGTGTGATAAATAAAGTTGCTATTGAGCAAGAAATGAGAAATAAATATTGTGAATTATTTAAAAGTGATGAGGGGAAAATTATTATGATGCCTATAAACATAGAGCTACAAGTGGTGCGACCCCGTTATCTCAGACCCAGATCCTTTTCAAACTATAGACAAGTTGATAAATCTTTGTAAAGTGTTCCAGTTGAATATCACTCCAATTTTTAATTAACCAATCAGATCCATTTCAGATTATAATACAAAATACCTCTAAGTCAGTATCCTGTACCAAATGTCAGGGAAATACTGGCAAATATGCAAAGGGCAAATCACTACGCTAAAATTGATTTGAAGGCCATATTTCACCAGATACCAATTTCTGAACGCACCTCAGAATTGCTACCTATTACAACACATAAGGGATTGTTTAAGTATAATAGATTGCCTTATGGAATTTCGGTTGCACCAAATATTTTCCAGGCCAAAATGGACATGCTGTTCCAGCAAATGGATGGTGTAACACCCTATTTTGATGATATTTTGGTCTTGGCCAATTCAGAAGAGGAATTACGGTGAACGAGTTTTAAAAGTTTGAGACAAGTTATGTAGTTTCGGAGCTAAAATAAACTCAGACAAATGTATCTGGATGGCAACTGAATTAAAATTCCTGGGACATATAATCTCAAAAAAGGAAAGAGACCCAACCCTCAAAAAATTGCAGCCATAAAGAAAGCCCGAAGACCCAGAAATGTTAAGGAACTTCAAGCTTTCCTTGGACTTTTTTAATTATTTTGAAGTTTTTCTTAAGGGGAAAGCTCACATAGCAAAATCGCTATACAATTTATTAAAAAAGAGCCAAAAATGGCTTTGGGATCAACCCCAAGAAAAAGCTTTTTGTGACACGAAAGAATTATTAATGTCAAACAGCTTATTAGTACATTATGACAGTAGCTTCGAATTGATATTGACAACAGATGCATCCGAAGTTGGAGCAGGGGCAGTCTTAAGCCATACAGTAGCTGACAGTGAGCGACCAATTGTCTATGCTTCCAGAACGTTAACAAAAGCTGAGCAAAATTATAGTCAACTAGATAAAGAGGTGCTGGCTATCATATTTGCAATAAAAAAGTTTCATCAATATTTGTATGGTCGACAGTTTAAAATCTTTACCGATCATAAACTGCTGTTGGGATTATTAGCAAAAAATAAAACTGCCCCTGATCATCTAAGCCCTAGAATGTTACGTTGGGTTAATCTGTTATCAGGCTATGATTTTGATCTAAATTTCAAAAAAGGAAAGATCATTAAACATGCAGACGCACTGTCAAGAATGCCCATTAAAGCTGAACTACAAAAAGATGACCAAACTATTAACTATATCGATAATTAGAACAACGAATTAATAACCAGTGAAAAGGTAGCTAATTGGACGAAAGCTGACCATGGATATAAACACTTAAGTAAATGGATCAGCAAAGGCTGGTTTACAAAGTCATCCCGAGAGACTATATAAAACTTTATGGGACATAAGACAAAGACTGTCCATAAACAAGGGATGTATATTAATGGATGATAGAGTGTTGATACCGAGCAGTGGGTGGAATAAGATTCTTCACTTAATTCATCAAGGTCATCCTGGGATAGTGCAGGCCAAAGCTCTGGATCATAGTTACATATGGTGGCCTGCCATTAATATTGACATAGAGAAATATGTGAAATCATGTGAAAGTTGCCAAATAACTGCAAATATGCACGAGAAAAAATATGCTGCTTGGCCGGCAGCTGATAGAGCATGGAGCCGTATTAACATTGACCATGCTGGACCATTTCACGGCTTTATATTTTTGGTAGTGATCGATGCTTATTCAAAGTGGACAGAATATAGAGTAGTGAAAAACACCAGTACCGAAGAAACAATCGCAAAACTGAAGGAGATTTGCTTTTCATGGGATTCCTGAAACAATCATGTCTGACAATGGTACCAGTTTCACATCCACTAAATTTGAAGAATTTCTCACAGAATGGGGAATTAAACACTTAGCCATGCCCCCATATCACCCGGAGTCCAATGGTATTGCAGAAAAGGCAGTACAAACTTTGAAGCAAACATTACTGAAGGAAGGCACTGCAAATATACAAGACACCTTACATTCTGCCTTATTATATCAACATAGTACTCTGTGTGCTACAGGCAAATCTCCTGCAGAATTAATTTTCGGACGGAAACTCCGCATGAAACTATTGTAAATCCACCCAGAACAAAACTCTACACACTACGAAAGCAACACTAGAGATACTATTTACTCCAAGGGAGAAAAGGTCTGGGTTAGAGACGTTATCAGGAAATACTGGGTGAAGGGCTTCATAAAAGAAATTCTGTCAAAACAAATAATACTTGTAGAGACAGAAACTGGAAAACAACGTGCAAGCACATAAATCATGTGAAACGTCGAGAAGAATTAGTGCAAACCAAAGTACTGCAACACCGCGCATTCCCAAAAGCGAAGAGAAATCCGACGATCAATAAACTGAAGGAGCCAACAAAACACCAGTAGAAGAGAAGTACGATAATCAAGAGACCAACAAAATGCCAGTAGAAGAGAAAACATCTCCACAAAGATCTTCAAGAGCAAGAAAAGAACCCGCGTACTTAAAAGATTGTGTAAGACTTCAGAAACAATAATTTCTGAAGTGGTGGAGGTGCTATATACATGTATAATAATTAATAAGTTTTGTTAAAATAAGTTATACGTATATAGTAATTAATGTTTTATTAAAATAAGTTTTATTAAATGAAACAGACAGGAATTTTGTAATTAAATTTGGTACGCTATTAAAGATAAGCACTTCAGATTAGAAACTAATTAAGCAGCTAGATTAAAAGTGCTGATTACTAAAAGTAGACAATAGGAGAATTAATTGGTACCTAAAACATTCCTTAACAAGAAAAAAGAAGGAACAAAAAATAACTAAGCAGCACTTGCAGTGGGGAACTCATTAAATGCACATGAAAGTCAAGAGTTTTAACTTAGCATCGGAACAAACCCAGTGAACTCCACCACTGAAGGTTAAAAAGTGGACCTAGGAACTTTGCAGGCCACACTGATCTATATTATGTTTTTTGGATGCCTACATGGCCAGCGTTCGTAAGTTAAACTTAATTGTCTAATAACTCTATATGTAATATTATTTATCTGACTGAATTTATTAAACTATTTGTCTAATCACTTGGTTTCTGCTGTCTATTTACCTGATCATTAAGCCGAGCGAGTGGCTGTACACAGCAAGTAGCATATAAGCACTTATCCTCAGTACATTGTTCAGTATTTTCTCTGACAACTGTTAGAAGCTGTTAGGAAAGGAAAAGAAACAGAATCTCACAGATAAATTGCCAAGAAAGTTTTTTCTTTCAAGAAAAAATACTAACACTACATGTAACTATATTCAATGTTTGTGTGATACTAATTAAAAGAGGAAAGATATTCAAAGAAAGAAGAAATACTTTCAAGACAAAATGATAAGATAGTTTAAAAGATAGAAGCTTTAATATTTTATATATTTTTGGATATTGATGACAAATAAATAAAAGATATAATGAACTATAAAAGAATATAGAATGAATGAATGAAATTTGAGATTGTCAAATGTGACAGTATATATTTTTTTATGATTGAAACTATTTCAATAAAAGTTATATTAAAACAAGTTATAATTTTTTTTGCATATATACCTATGGGAGTTTTAATTAACAGTCAGAGAGAGATGTGGAATTTTTATCCTAGTATCCTGAGAAGTATTCAAGAGGGAATTTACAAACAATACTCTATTGACTTATTTTTTAATTAATAAGATATTTTATTATTTATTAATTTGTTTGATTGTTATTTTATGCATATACTAAAGCGAGTAATGAATATAATGCTTTTTTATTTTCTAAAAATATATGAGTTAATATCACATGGTCATAATACATTTTGTTTTATATAATGCATGCTAATAATTATACAGCATTAGTATCACATAAACAACTTGCAGAAAGAAAACCCTCTATAGCTCTGAGAACATGCTTCCCAATTTGTGAAATTTGAAATGTACAGTTGTAGAAGCAAATGATTAAAACCTATATTGTGGTGATTTATATATATCAAAACCAAATACTACTCTTCAATTTTACTGCTATATAATTGTTGACTATTTATTTAACAGATTACTCTAAAACTATCATTTCTTCTCTTTTTTTTTTAAAATGCAGCACCAGTTGGCTGCTCTGTACATGGTTACTATTACAGTATATGTTTCTATGAACATTGATTTACCACATCCATATCATACCTTCTGCATTGATTTACTACATATATCACACTCTGATTGTTATATATTTAGTTGCCCCAAATTTTATATGATGGAAAATTCATGTAGCATCTTGAGTACATAGAATTGAGAATGTTTTCTTTTTTTTATTTTAAACAGTTACCAATTGTTAGAATTTTACCTTTGATTCATCACTCTACCATTGCCTAACCTGCATGGAACACCTTCTAACTGAATTACTACAATACATTAAGCATTTAAGACATTGCCTGGAGGCAATTCACTTAGAAATGCAGCAAAATAAAAGATTGAAACATATAATTCCATATATGGTATGTCTTTTTTGTATTAACTTCAATATCATAAAAATATTATACTTAACACACATCAAATAATAAATATGTATTTATTTTTATGGCAGAAGTGGACTGACCATAAAAACAGTAGTTGATGTGATGATTTAACCATGAAACATATAATTCCATATATGATATGTTTTTTTTGTATTAACTTCAATATCATAAAAATATTATACTTAACACACATCAAATAATAAATATGTATTTATTTGTATGGCAGAAGTGGACTGACCATAAAAACAGTAGTTGATGTGATGATTTAACCATGAAACATATAATTCCATATACGATATGTTTTTTTTTGTATTAACTTCAATATCATAAAAATATTATACTTAACACACATCAAATAATAAATATGTATTTATTTGTATGGCAGAAGTGGACTGACCATAAAAACAGTAGTTGATGTGATGATTTAACCATGAAACATATAATTCCATATATGATATGTTTTTTTTTGTATTAACTTCAATATCATAAAAATATTATACTTAACACACATCAAATAATAAATATGTATTTATTTGTATGGCAGAAGTGGACTGACCATAAAAACAGTAGTTGATGTGATGATTTAACCATGAAACATATAATTCCATATATGATATGTTTTTTTTTTGTATTAACTTCAATATCATAAAAATATTATACTTAACACACATCAAATAATAAATATGTATTTATTTGTATGGCAGAAGTGGACTGACCATAAAAACAGTAGTTGATGTGATGATTTAACCATGAAACATATAATTCCATATATGATATGTTTTTTTTTGTATTAACTTCAATATCATAAAAATATTATACTTAACACACATCAAATAATAAATATGTATTTATTTGTATGGCAGAAGTGGACTGACCATAAAAATAGTAGTTGATGTGATGATTTAACCATGAAACATATAATTCCATATATGATATGTTTTTTTTTTGTATTAACTTCAATATCATAAAAATATTATACTTAACACACATCAAATAATAAATATGTATTTATTTGTATGGCAGAAGTGGACTGACCATAAAAACAGTAGTTGATGTGATGATTTAACCATGACTCCTTTAATACATACCTACACAGATATTTTTTTAGCTGGAAACTATTTTAAAAAGTTGAATTGTTAATGCTTTCACGCATGATTGATTGAATAATATTTTCTTGTATTTCTTGTACTTTGTTAAGAAAACAATGTAATTGTAGAAATATCAAATATTCCATAAATTTCATGTAATGCTGAATATCTTATAATTATAAATTCTCTGGTAATTCTGGGCTTAAGTTATCACATATACAAATATAGCTGAATCATTTTGATTTAATATTTATTATGACATTGTAACTGATTGATGAGGTACTTGGGGGGGGGGGAGGTGGAAGTACAATATACCCATGCTTGTTCATTCGTACAGATAATTGCCATGTGAGAAATAAATAAACATATTCAGTATTTCATTGTTTTGTACCTTTACACAAATCTATATTCCTTTGTTTACAACATTATTGAAATAAAAGTATTTACTTTAAAACTTTGAAGGTGCAATGTATAGAATAGAGTAATAAACTTTCCAAATACTACTAATATTAATGCACCAATCCCTTTATCAGACTTCTATAAACTCTTAAGACAATTAATCTGACAAATGATATTATTCAAGGAGATCTTCCAGGCAAACCCAGACATAAGTATGATAATATAACTCAACATTAAACATTATAAGGTGGAGTTAATTCTATTCATTTTTTAAAAAAAGTCTTTGTGAAATATCTTCATCTTGTGAAAACAACTTTTTACACCTGAATTTGATTTTAAGCTCACCTAGAATAATATCACCTGCCAGATATCTCCACAAGAACTAAGACAATAAACACAAATGGTTAATAATTGCTAAACTATCTAATATAGAAATTGAACATATTGATGTTAACAGTGTGTGGAAAGTTTATCATTCCACTTTTTATATCCATAGTTTGATATGCTGTATTTAGAGTGCAATGTAGATATTCTCTTAAACTTCAAATGACTGCAAAATTATTCAAATTAAAACATTAAACTTAGAAATATTTGGAATTTATTTCTCAAATTAAAAAAAAAGGCATAACATTTAATCACTCCATCTTGTTGCTGATTGTGAACAAGTATTGGCAACAGCAGACAATTAATACATTGTAAAAAGAAAAATCCATACATCCATTGCAACATGTGATAGATAAAAATGAGCAAAATCTACCAGAATTTAAGCAATTTGTTGATAAGCTTAAATCGTATGAATGAAGACAATTTTCTCCGATTCATCACTATGAGGTATTATCAATCAAGATTGCACACTATTTTCTGGATTATATAAAACATAGCATGGATGGTTGAGAGTCGTGTGAAAGTCTGAGTTCAAACCCCCTATATATTACATATAAAAGTGCAAGTTTATGAAAAAGCCTCTACTCTAGAAAAAAATCATATTTCAAATTTATTTTTTTTATGTGTCAAAGCATCGGCCGGGACAACTGCTTGTAAAGCAGCTGTGCTGACCACACGACCACCAATGCTTGACAAAATATTTTAATATAGTTTTAAGAAAATCTTAAATGCGATTTTTTTATCTACTGATTATGTGTTCATCTTATATTAAAATCTATTACTTTCATCTTTTCTCCTTTAATATTTTTTTAGAAGAAAGATCTGTATGTGTCCCCACCCTTATCATCACTGCTTTCTTTTATTTTATTATTTTTTTATGCTTGGGTGCATTTTTTTAAATAGAGTAATATATATCGGACATCAGAATAATTGATTGTAGACATATCAACAGAAAATGATATGAAAGTAAGTGAAAGAAAGCTTCCATAAACTAGTTCTTTAACCTCGTTTTATTACTATTTATAAACGATTTTACATTTATATGCGTATTTGACGAATTATTTATACATATAACAGGGATCAGATAATAGGTATAATGTCTGTTTTGCAGATAATCAGCTTGGTTTGTTGTTTAAATGTATTTCATTGAAATTTTAAATTTATATCCTGCTTTATTCACTTTTGGTATGTTTGATAGCAACTTTTTTTTAAAGCTGTATTTGTTTATAACAACTGAGAGACGAAGTTTTGCTTGGCGTCCGTTTTCGTTTTTAATTAACCAGTAGGAATGAAGTTAATAAGACCTTACTGAATCTTTCTACGTTTATTGTCACATTGCTGTATAAAGATTACTTACAGGTTTTTTTTCTTTCTTTTCCTTATAATTCTTATGCTATATTGATAATTTTATGATTCTGCAGAATACCATTTATATGATTGAGAGTCGATCTCGGCTTGACGGCAATTAATATGAAAAATGTTAAGTTCTTTAATATAATAATAATAATTCTATAATGTAATTTTCACTAGTCCACTCTCACTCAAGGTAAGGATTAGTTTCTATTAGCTTTTAACACATTGTGGAAAGTTAGAATCGTAAACATATGATGAAAGATATGTGAAATCCCCAAGATGCACATTTTGTGCTGAACCAGCACTCATCAGTTGGCCCAGACCACAATATCTGATGAATGCTGGTTTAGCACGAAAAATGCTTTTTGGTGTCAGGATCTTTTTCATGTCTTTGATCATATGTTAATGATTACATCCTTCCACAAGGTGTTATAAGCTGATAGAAACCAGTCCTCATTTTGCGTGAGAGTGGGTAGTGAAAATTACACTACAGAAATATTATTCATTATTGGAGACTCTCTAATCTTATGAATGACTGATAAAAATTGTTAATTTATTTGCCTGTATTCATCGTTATTGGTGCTAGTTTGCGACTTCTTATTCTAACATTTCTACTTCAGAGCCATTTACATCAATATATATATATTTTTAAATCAGAATTTTTTTTTAGAACATCCCATATATATATCTTGCAAAATATTTAAAACATTTTTGTAAACAATATGTAAGTTAACTCGTTGTTTTTCATTAATCAAATTACTGTAATTCAATTTATAATCTTATAAACTTTAATTTTTTTTTTACTTTATATATATATTCTTCACTTTTCTAAAAGTAAAATACATCCTTCTACCATTTGTTAAAAAAAGAACACAAAAAAATTATACCACTAAAGTTTTACTATTTATATAACTGGGTGAAGGGGGGGACTAGGGGAAGTGGAATTCTTTAATAGAATTAATTATTCTCTTTCCCTTTTTTCTTTTTCTATTAATAGTCATTTCTAATTTTTACCCTCTTAATTAATTAGCTTCTTTTCTTTGGACTAATTTAAACGTTTGTGGTGGGAGGGATAATAATTTAAATTTAATTTTAATTTTGTTTTGTATTTATTAGCGAAAGCCATCTTTGCTAATTGCAAAAATTATATTTTGTAGATTATTAAACAAACCTTTCACATTAATAAATGGCTAAATATGCATTTATGTTTAAATTATCCAACCAAAAATGAGTTCAGTAAAAAAGCTGCGGGGGTATGTGACCTAGGCAGTAGAAGTCCAAAATTTTAAGTGGACTCATATATATATTAATTTGTCTACATTTCTATATTTTTTTATCCTCTTAATCTCAAGATAAGTGAGACTCATATTGATGGGTGTGGAAGAATTTGACTTTTTTTTTTTAGTCATGGCAGTTACATCATTCAACCCAATAATGCGTTTGATCGTCATTGGTAGGTAAGTGGTTAAAATTTGTTGCCAGTTCCTTTATTTTACATCTGATATCAAAAACAATAAGGTACTCTAATCAAACTAATGTCCTTGATCATCATCACTAAATGGTGACCAGAGGTGTCAATTTATTATAGTTTTTTTATCTAAATATATTCACATGTCTTCTGCAGAGAGTTTAACATACATTTGATTATAGTCTAATTTTTTTTTACATATACTTTTAATAGTAGGCTGTTTTTCTAATTCATGACTATGGAATCATGTCTCTTCTATTTGCACCAAAGAAAATATAAAATCCACACTTGGAATTGGACAAAATTGTACCCAAAGTCAAGCGTTGTTAGCCAAGAGGTCAGCGCAGCCAGCAGTTGGTTGCAGACGGTTGTTGCCGGTTCACCTACCGGACGATGTGATGACATATGGAAAAAATTGTACCCAATCATCATCTCCCCTCCCCAGTTTACTTGAAAAATTTTCAGCTATCTCAATTTGACATTAAAAGAGCTTTCAACATTTTAATGAATTAATTTTAGTAATGTTATTAGTGGGTTGTGGAATATTCCATATAATGCATGCTATAATAAAACTAGGTTATTTTTATTATTCACAATTTTTTGTTTACTTTGTGCACTTTAAATTATAGTTATGGATTGTCAGAAACATTACAAGTAGTAAATTTAAACAAAGAGCAATATTCTTCATAACTATAGCAAATTAATAATTCTTTTTTAAACATCCATACTTCAATTTATTCTTTATTACTAAATGGCACTTTTTAATCTGATATTTGAAACCAAAGATGTCATGATACTTAGTATTTAACTTGAATTAGATAAGTATATTTTGAGTATGTTTTGGTAAGATTAATAATCTATCTTGCTTTTGTGATATAAGTTGTTCTCTGCTGTTAAATTTCTTTATTTTTGTGATGCTACGTGCAGTTTAGTTAGATTTTTAGATTGATTCTCAGCAGAATAAAATTAAATCTCAGTTTGTCCAGTAGCACTTAACATATCACTTGTTTGTTCAAATGTCACATTTTCCCCCCTTTTATGATACTTTAAATCTTTTGCTTTTTTTTACTTGATTTTACTTGATAGATGATATAGCTGATTAATTTTACACAGTCTTAGGTAGTTTGTACCATAATGGAGTGGTAATGCCTGCTGTATTTTGTTCCAACTGCCTTGTGTACATTATACATTAGTGTTTATATAAATATATTAGATCATTAATAAAAGTAGGATTCCACCTTTAATGTTAAAAGGTGGTTGCCTTGACAACAGTTTGAATTGTTGATTGTTATTGATATTGAATTGTCTAAGTGTTGACTGGTTTTTAATAATTTTTTACAAACCCATTTAGCCTTGAGCATTATTACACTTATTATTTAAGTAATATTTTGGGTATAATTTGAAATTTATAATTGCACTTTGTAATGTTGCAATTGACTATTTAATAGTCTGCATTCAGAATAGATTATACTTACCTGTTTAAAGTTGTTTATTTAAACATCTTTATATCAATAATTTTAAACTTCATTGTCAAGTTGCAATCTTTAGTATCTATATAAATATATTAGACCAGGGATCAGCACCCTTTTAGTAGTGTTGTGCCGAACCTATGTTACAATGTTATTCTGCATACGACATGATTTTACCAATCTTATATTATATACTATCAAAATTGGTTCAGTTATAATGGGCTTCAAAGATATATATATATAATATTATAGTATATAATATATACTACTATATAATATATACTTTTGAAGTCCTTTATAACTGGATCTTATATTATTTGTCATTCAAAGTTATATTTAATATTATAGTATATAATATATACTAGTATAT
Source organism: Epiperipatus broadwayi (assembly GCA_028023455.1). Classification (NCBI taxonomy): domain Eukaryota; kingdom Metazoa; phylum Onychophora; class Udeonychophora; order Euonychophora; family Peripatidae; genus Epiperipatus; species Epiperipatus broadwayi. The sequence continues at coordinate 1,675,067 of JAQFVV010012470.1, forward strand.
AATATATACTACTACATAATATATACTTTTAAAGTTCATTATAACTGGATTTTATATTATTTGTCATTCAATATTTTAAAATACATAGAATCATATGTGAAAAGTACCTTTTGTTAAATTTGTAAGTTTTAGCATGCTTATTAACAATTATATTTCAAATTATAAATTACAACTTTTTACCTATACAAAATATATAATATAAATAAAAAAAAAATATCATGAATTCTAATGTGATTAGTCATTTTTTACTACTAAAATAAATTAATGTGAACCTTGCCCTTGTACGACTTTTGCTTAATTAATGTCAGGTGTGTAATTGGTCACTTTTAGCTTTACACATACTTCTGAATGTTCAGGGTGTTAGGCAAGGTTCTTTATGAACTCAAAACATTTTTCATATGTGAGAAAATTTATTCACATAAGTAAGTTGTACCAAATGCCAAAAGCAGAGCACAAGCTGTTTTTTTTTCTTCAAAAAATTAAATCGTTCAGTTAATGATATCTAACAATTCAGAATGACAGCTTACTTTTCTAGACAGTTCCCTTCAAGAATTTTCCACAATTCCGATGACTTATTTGATTAATTCTATTTCAAAACTATTAACATCCATTCACTCAAAAAGAGATAAATCAAACGGAGTTATTTTTAAATCGATTGTGTCAGATTTGATGAGGAAAGAAAATATGGGTGTGTGTATTTGGAAGTCTTCACATCATTTGGAAAATTCTTCTCTGAGAGCTTCAATGTATTTTTGAAATTTGTCTTTGTTAATGTTACATTTGGAAAGTACTTGTAGGTGTTAGTGGTAATATCATGCCAAATTATAACTGATTTTGATGCAAATCCTTTTCAATATTCAAAAAGTTCTAGTACTGTTTGACCCTTCCCTTGCAAATACAAGTTTAAACTCATTCAGATGTTGAGTTATATCAGTCAGAAACGTCAATTTGCATAACCAGTCTTCATCATTTATTTCCAGATAATGTTGTTCTTTTTCATCAAGAAACATCTTGATTTCTTTCAAACATGATACAAATCTATTCAAGACATTACCTCGACTAATCCAACGAACATTGCTGTATAGAGGGAGGTCTGTATATTCACTATTCATTTGTTGCAAAAGGGATTTAAATTGCCTATGTGTCAATAAAGAATGAGAAACTATGAAATTAACTATTTTAATGACAGTGTCCATTACAGAATTCAAGCATTGTGATGAGATTTTTGCAACTAAATTTTCCTGGTATATAACGCAGTGGAAACTCAATATTCGATGTTTAATATGATTTTCAAGAAGTTTAACAAATCCCTTTTCATTTCTGGCTATTGGACAGCTGGCATCAGTAGTAACACTAAATATTTTATTTTATATTAATTTTCTGATTTTCAAAATAATTGAAAAATGCAGTGAAAATGTCATGTTCTTTTGTTGTACCAGTAAGAGAAATCAAGCATCACAGTTTTTCACAAATATGATTGTTGTTACAATATCATGCAACTATTGGTAGGCATGCCACATCATTTACATCAGTGCTTTCATCAACAGCAACACTGAAATCAACATCTTGTTGTAAACTGTTTTTCTGTTTTGTTATTACATTTTCAGCCATGTCAGTTATTCTTCTTTGAATTGATTTTGCAAAAGCTGGTATTTTTTGAATTCGAGACAGTATCATTTGTTTATTTGGTAGATCACTGAATGATATTTTAGCATTTTTCAAAACTGTTCTTTGAAGAATTGTCCATCTGTGAAAGGTTTGCCTTTTGAAGCCATACAATGAGCAATTGTATAACTACATTTGGTGGCTTTATCCTCCAATTATTTGATTAAAATAAGTAGTTTGTTTTTTAAAGGCAGAGAAAATATTCATGTTTATATAAAAAATGCTTATTCCATTAAACAAGTTCTTAGAATCTCATCACTATACAATTGTACTCTCATAACAAAATCTAGCCAGATGACAAATAGAACATTATACAATCATATTATTGTACAATTTATTCATTTATCTATCCTTTATTAGTATGTAATCACTATTTATTGTTAATAAAATTTTTGTTGAAATGAAAGGCAGAAACAGTTCTTTTTATAGCTTCACTTTTAATCATCTGAGTTTTTAAACATGAACAGATGTTTAGTTTGATAATGTCTTTGTACACTTGAGGTATGACATACAATACTTTCACAGAATAATGTACACACAGAATGATCTTTTTGCTGTACAAATCCATATTCATTTGTCCAAGAGTCTTGAAAAGTGTGAATATCATGTTTTTGTCTTTTGTGGGAAATTTTGGGAATCTCTCAGTCAATATGCCAAAAGAATCTCTTTTTTGAAAAAAGCACCACCAATGAGCATCAATTATTTACCATTCAACTATCGAAAATAACTTTTTAGAACTCATAATGTAATAAGCTTTTTTTTAATATTATCAAAAATAAAATGTGAATATGTAGAATTTATTTCACTTGCAAACAAAAATATCTTTTAAATGAAGTCAAGTATATTATTTTCTGATAAATAATGATTTAATCATAAATTCAATGTTGAATGTGAAAACAAAAAAAAAGATGCGGTAATTAAAATATATTTTTTTACTATTTCAATTCATTCTGAGTGCCATTGATAATTATAGGCATGCCAAGCATGGCATGTGTGCCATAGGTTGCTGACCCCTGTATTAGACCATTAATGAAAGTATGATTCCACCTTTATTGTTAAAAGGAGGTCACCTTGACAACAATTTGAAATTGTTGATTATGATTGATAATGGGATTTTCTAAGTGTTGACTGGTTTTTAATAATTATACAATATGTATAATAACTTATGTTTTGTTAATAAGCTTTAATTATAATAAAATACACATTGCTTATTGAATTGCAAATGTATATTACTTTTCAACATAGACATACATATATAAACACATGTTTTTATGTGTATGGCATGTGTATATGAATTAAGATTATATATAAACAAAATTTAAATAATAATATACAATGTAGCCACAATATTTATTATATTTGTTTCAAGCTCTCTCATATACATTATGCATACCATATAGTAGCTCCATATTGTTTATTAAATTGTATGTGGTACGGCAATTTTCAACACATCCTTATATAAAATATAATACTTTTCTATGTGTGTAGTATGCATATATAAATTAAGATTATAATATAACAAAATGAAATAATAATAATGCAGTTACTAATAATAAATTGAGAAAGCACATTTGGAAAGCTTTCTGACACAATATAAAAATGATTTAGTTCTTTTTTGCCATTACTAAATTGATAACTTTCATTTTATAACTTAACTTTTCAACAGAGTGACAATTCCCCTTATCCTCCCTGGTGACAATTTTTGCAATCATTTAACACTTGATTTAATATCAAACCTTCATTCTATTTTAGAATTCAATACATTGGACTTGATTTGATAGAAAAATAAATTTACAAGCAACAAACATTCTAAAAATTATATTTGAACTTTGAAAATATTGAAAAATATAATAAAATAAATACACAAAAACAATAATGGAAGTTTTTCCTCAGGAAATCAGTCAATGAAGTAATTCCTAAAAATTTATTTTTGAGATGGAAATGAATAAATATGAAGCCCATATAAATCTATAAAATTCTCTTATAAAATTTAAAATTGGGTTCATAATTTTTAAAATAACTCAAAAAATCCTATGACAATATTGGTAAAGATATTAGTCATCAGTTTTACAAAGTGTGATCAAATGAAACAGCTGTATGTAGTCTTCTTTATTAGTACCATGTTAGAATTTTGAATTTCTATTTTTAAAAATAAAACATATACATAAAATTTTTAATCATGTATATATATTTTTTATATTAATTATTATACAATTATTGTATAAAAATAATCATGAATCTTTGCTAAATTAAAAAAAATCAACTTGTTTGCTATTCCAATATCTTTTTAAAGTAATCTTACAAATAATCTTGAAACCAGAGAACAAAGAATTAAAGCTGTCACATACATTGAGGCTGGACTAAATTACTTTGAAGTTATTGGTAATTAGAATATACTGACTTTGTCAGATTTTTTTATTTAATAAATCAGTATTCATTAGTTCATAGCTTTGCCATTAAAAAAATTAAACAATCTTTATTATTAGCAGACTATGATTTTTCAAGTTAATTGGATATTTTTAAACCTGGATTGGAATTCAGAAACTACAGTCATGCCATATTTTCCATTAACTGTTTCAGATTTTTTATTCAATTATTTAGTCTTTAAGTTTTCTGATGCAATACAAGAATGGTTCAGAGTTTTTATTTCTTGGCATTAGTAAAGTGACAACTTTTATTATCAACTTCTCCTATTCTTTTAATCGAACATGTTATGTCAGTTTCAGTCATACTTACAATATTTTATTTTTATAATTAAACCTTTATTCTACATTATATTTTGATAATATTTACATCATTTATACAAATACAAGTTTACAAACAACAGGTATTCTAGAAATTAATATTTGAACATTTTCAAAATAGAAAAATGAAATTATAAACTGAATAAGTAGCATTAACAATTGATCTTTTCATAATGACTCATAACCTTGCCTATCCATAAAAATTATTATATAAAATATTTTGTATTTGAATTCCATTTTTAAAGTGGGAACAAATTTTACTTAATACATCATAAAAGAATAAAAATATGTTTTAAAATTCAAATTATATTTTTTATGACAAAAAAATTTCTTAACTGGTGTTTATAAAAGCAATTCTTTTTAGACAGTAAGAACAACTTTCACATTATCACAACTATGACTTTTACCTGTTGTCTTTTTAAAAACAAACATTTTCAAATAAAATCTAATTGTAGTCATGTATTTTTCTGGTCTCTAAAATATTTCAAATATGTTGCATAAATAAGCTTAAATATATAAATAAATTACTGAAAATTACAATTTTTCTTTCCAAAATACTAAAAGAAATATGCATGTTTGGAGTAGCCTGAATATAAGCAATCTATCAATCATTGTTGCTGGTGATACAATCAATTGGGGTATTGTTCACTTCATTTGAATTTGAAATTTGCATAATATTTGCATGATTGGTACATTACTGACACTTTCAGATTTTTTTAACTAATTTTAATTCCAAAAAAAAAAAAAAAACTGGAAAACTAATGATATAAATAATCACAAAATAATAATGAAAAGTTAAACAATAGCAGCACCATTATATCACTCTAAAATGCCTCAAAAATAGCAATAATGTTACAACTGGCTGGAATCCAGTTTAAAAAATACTTTACAAATTTTCTTAAGTTTTGTTAAACTTTTGGCTTTGCACAAGTTTATCACATTGAAGTGAACAATATATACTTTCAATGTAATCCAAAGAAATGTTATTAATAATACTTGCATACAGAGTTCTGAGATGAACTGCTGGTATATCATAAAATTGATTAAATTTGTAAATTTTAATGATTTTACTTTTTATTTGCATGTTTTTAATTTAAAATATTTGGATAATATTTCGTTGAAGTAGTATATATTGATACAGTGCATATCATAGCTTCCTGTATATGTACAAATATAATGTCATTAATAATCAGTCAACTCTTAGACAATTCCAATATCGATAATAATCAACACTCTCAAACTGTTGTCAAGGCAATCTTTTAACATGGTATAACTTCAAATCTAAGGTGTGGAGATCAAACTTCTAAATATGATTTTAAATAATCTATTACAATTATCAAGTAATAAACTGTAATTTTTGCTAGTTGCTCAGAGGTAATTTATTTGTTTTATTTTTTAAAGTTATACCAATGAAAATGAAGATCTAAAAAATATTTTGTGTGTTCATTCATGTGTACTTAACAGTAATCTTACACTGATATTTTAGCTGGATCACATTTGCGATCATCTGGGAAGGAATGCTTTATAACATTTTTTATTTTAATAAAGACCAATGCAATCCAGTCAAATCGTCAATGCTGTCTTACTATTAATTCCACATAGATGAGCCTGAAAAATGTGCAATTTCTTACCCAAGTAATGGTAGTGAAATCCTGCTGAAGTAATCATAAAGTATAATATTGTTAATTAAATATTAATAAACTCAGAAACTGTATCTTGTATATTATCTTCATCTGACTAAACACATTGGCATTGATATAATAAAAAGATGAACTTTATTTACAAATTCATTTAAAAAATGATTCTTTAAATCTAACTTATGATTTATTTTAGTAACATATTTGGATTTGTTTGTTCTGTAAATTGATTCATATACAATATATATTAAAAAGCTATTTATATATTGCTTTGATCGATTTGGTCAAGGTATTTGACACATATAACAGAAGAAGTGTGTGATACTATTTAAAATTGATTGTTTATTAAAGTTTATTTGAATAATATAACGTCTATATAATGGAAAGACAAAGGTATTACTACAAATAGAAAATCCAAGGTATTTGAAGTGAAAGCTGTTGTTAAACAAGGCTAAATACTATCTCCAACTTTGGTTTTAATATTTATGATGTTAATATATGAAACTGCATACAAGGAGTTGCAAAAAGAAGATGTGTGCATACACATCTGATGGTAGAATTTTTAATTTGAACCAGTTAAAAGCAAAAATAATAACTTCCGTTTTTTTTATTCTAAATTTATAGTAATTAACAATAGTTCTATTTTTCTGAAATCAAAAAGTGATTTAAACAATGTGTTTTTTAAAAAAAATAATTGCATTTACTGTCTGGAATTCATTAAGAAATATGAGCATTGGAAGTGGAGAATTTGAGCAGTTTGGGATTTTTAGCTCTAGACACAGTCACATTACCATTCCACCAAAATATTCAGATAGCAGAAAAATATTACACATTTTCCATGCAAGGAAATAAAGACTTCTGTTATTCATAATAAAAAATCTCAAATTTTGTAGCAGTCAGAAATGAAAAAAAAAAACTCTTCAACAACATTTAGCTTGGATTGATTGATATCTATTTGAGAAATGAGTGAATTTAAATATCTTGTTAACCTTTTAAATAGAAGAAGGAATTTTGATGTTAAAAAGCAACTCAGAGTCCTATGTGCAATTTCTGCCATAATCTTAACCCTTTATTGATATAATATAAAGATATTAGAAAGGTATTATTTAAGAATATTCTATCTGATCATATTTTGAGAAGATCAAGATCCCAAAACCAATCAATATAGTCTTCAGTTTGCTGGGCATGATATTATAGGATCTGCTATTGTCAAATCACATCTTTGTTAGATTAGGCATGCAAAATGAATAAACATCTTTTTTAAAAAATATTTTTTATGATGTATTTCAATATGTTTTTCCTGGGAGAGACAAGATTCGATTTACAGCCTAAAGATTATCTCAGGGACGATCTAAATGTAATATTGATTGCTTCCAATGATAAGATATGGCAAAGAATATGATCCAATGAAGACCTGTAAATAGGCAAGGTATTGAACACTTTCGCACAGAAAAGTTTGATGTAAAAAATAAAAGAAATCTTCTGAAAATATTAAATAAACAAAATAATAGACCAACTTTTTCTTCATACGTGACTCTTATTGGTTTGTACAATCATTGCAAATTCATCTACAGAGCATTATTATTTGTCTTTCTATTATTTTCTTTTTTTGAAATTGGAATGATCATACTCATTGCTGCTGATGATGATGATAATAATATATAAATCGAATTTATAAGCATTGTTTTATCAGAAAGTATTTATAAATAATTGCAGTTTTTAAATTACCATAAATGCTTAATGATAGAAATTATTACATTTTTTCATATTAATGTATACTTTAATTTCATGTTAAATATAAAATATATCCTTTAATTTATTTAAAATGTATTATTATTTTTTTAATTCACATTTTTATACTCTTTCTACTTAATTAGATTTTATACATTTCTTAAATAAAACAAACACTCATGCTGCTTTTTTCAAAAGATCAAGTTGCATACACAAGGAAAGTATAAATGACTTCCAAGATGCATTTCAACATAATCCATGTCTTTGTCTGTTGGAATTAGGGTTAGAGTTGGATGAGTAAATCATACATTATTAATTATTAGAATAGAGTTAAGTCCAGGAATAAGTTAACACATGTTTTTTATTAGTTTTCATTTTTAATTTCAGCTTAACTCAAGTTTAGCTACTTTAAATTATTGTTTGTCATAGATTTTTCCTGATAAAAACTTTGAAATGATATTTTTACTTATTTAAAATTGAGTTTTTTAAATATCTGGATAAGGATCTAGTATTATAGATTTTTTTTATTAAGATGTGAGCCACCTGTAAAATACTCTTTAATTAGTTAAAATATTTTGGTCAAACTCATTTAGTTGATGTTTTAGCCAAAGATATGTTGTTTTATTAAATTACAATAGCCATAATTATGATCATTAGCAAAAACTAATTAATGATTATAAATATCTTATCTCCCACTCCCCACTGTCAGAGAAGATCCCAAAGTCTCTTTAATCTGCTTATATGATTTACTGCGATGCAGTTTTTTTACCTTCAACAGATGGGTGTTTCTGCAATGTTTAACATATGATATTAGTATTTAAACTTTTACTCTATGTTATGATTCAATAAATATGACTTGATTTGTTAAAGATAAGTTTATAAATGAAAAATCATTCTAAAAAATCATATTTGAACTCTGCAAATATAGAAAAAAATAATAGAGTGAAGTATGTAAAGAAAACAATTACTTTCTTCTTATTGGGTAATTACCACAATGCAGGTAAAAATAAATAAATTTAATACATTCTTTGTTTATTAAACTAAAATCTGAATGAATAATCCTTAAGTCATCATAATGCTATGAAATTCTGTTTAAAACTTAAAATTCTATTTTGAATTATCAAAATATCACAAAAAAATTCATATTATAGAGTTTGACAGAATGGAACTGTGGTTTTCTTTTACAGCTACTATAATTTTTTTGTATTTTTAAAAATAAAATGTATTAAAAAAATCCATATGTAATCATGAAAACCATTTGTTTTTCAATAATTACTATATTCTAGCATGTGTGCATGTGCGGTGCAACTGTTCCAAAAAGCTATAAAGTGTTAATATAAAATAGATAACTAAAAACAAATGAGCTGAGCGCTTTCAAATGATCTTGACTTAATAATTACTATAAAAATATTTTATAAAAACAATCATAAATATGTAAATAAACTACATAAAATATATATTTTTTACTCATTTCTTAAAACAATGAAAAATTAGCAGTTTCACAAATGTTCTCTAAGTCTAAAAATAAAGAATCTACCATTAGCATGCTGTAGGCAGATTTTTGGCTCTTTTAAAAAACTTTGGTCTGTAGAATGCTGACATCTTCATGTTTTTTAACTAATCAATTCATATTTTTAATTTCAGTTTGTACCAGTAAAACTGCAAAATAATACTATAGATAGTCACATACAGAGAAGGAAAGCCCAAGGCACACCAGTAATATCTCCAAATGATGGATTTTGTTTATATTAGTAATGAGTTACACTCTTAAAAAAAAACTTTTCCATCATGTCATCAAAATTTAATAAATCTAAATAATGTAGTTACCTCATTTTAACTACTACCCACACACATTCCATGACTTCAGTAACCCATTGACTTTTATTCAGGAGTCATGGATTGCAGTTTGATTTTATCATTTCTGATATATGATCTCCTGAGCAATAGATCAGCATTCAATTACTTTTTTTTGTAATCCATTGTTTTAAAAAAATATTGAATATATTTTTTTTAATTTTAAATACAAATTTATAAATTTCATGAAAATGTTTATCAACATGAGCATTATCACTAATCTTTTCCAAATCAGTCTTTATCTGCACTCATGGATTAGTTTTTTGTTGTTGTTTTATTATTGTATTATATTTTTCATAATTGCTTCTTTTTGGTTTTATAATTATTTTTTAAAATGTTTAAATTTATATCCTCAAGATAAGTTGCATTGTCGGTTTATATATATGTTACACATTTATATTATATAGAGTTTATTATTATCAACAGTTTAGGAGATCCTGGGAATGCTAGAAACTGAATGCAGTGAGAGATCCAAACAATCATTGTCTTTGTTAAGAAGTAAAAAGTTAAGAAAGTAAACTAAGTGTTGTAAATTTACTGGTAAGGTTTGCTTTTACAGGAAATGTATTCATTATGTTTGTCCTTCTAAAAATGTACCGATTAATGACTTGTTAAGTTACATAATATGTCAATTATCAAAAGTCAAGTCTTGCTATCTCCTCCTGTTTTACTAATAAGTCGTGTTAGCCTCCAAAATATGTACTTCCGTCAAATGAGTTTGACTTAGACAGTCTTAAAAATATGTAATAGAATGTATAAAAACTGCCTGCAGAAAAAATTGCATAATTAAATCAAATTTTATTTAATTATTTACATCGGTATAAGAAATAGATTTCCCTGAATAAATAATAGATTAAAATGTCCACTGAATCCTAATTCCTTATAAATCATTTTATTATACCAGATGCTATATTTATTATTATAATAATAATAATAATAATAATAATAATAATAATAATAATAATAATAATAATAATAATAATAATAATAATAATAATAATAATAATAATAATTTGTTTATTTGTTATTTATTTATTAAACGAACACTATATATATATATATAAGATAGAATATCTCCAAAGAAATGGAACTTATGCAAGTATTTAGTTATTCATAAGAGTAATTATATTAATTACAAAAAAAGTATATGTATTAATCATCTAAAAATAAATTGATCAAACAATAACTTACAAAAAATAAATTATAAATATAAGGAAACATTTGAAAATTAATTACACACAAAAATATATATATATACTCGCTAATCAAGTATAAGACATACAAATGTTAAGACAATACTACTACTACTACTACTACTACTACTACTACTACTAGTAGTAGTAGTAGTAGTAGTAGTAGTAGTGTAGTGGTGGTGGTGGTGGTGATGATGGTGGTAGTAGTGGTAGTAGTGGTGGTAGTAGTAGTAGTAGTAGTAGTAGTAGTAGTAGTAGTAGTAGTAGTAGCAGTAGTAGCAGTAGCAGTAGCAGCAGCAGCAGCAGCCACAGTCGCAGTGGCAGTGGCAGTGGCAGTAGCAGTAGCAGTAGCAGTAGTAGTCCAATATAAAGATCTTCACTAAACTTCAACTGTAACATAAACATAAAAATTATAAATAATGTTTGCAAAATTGTCATATAATGATTTATATATAATTAGACTTTTTTCCTGCTGTTTCATTATAATAGTTTTTCTATGGTCTCAGTGCATTGATAAAATGATAGATTGCTGGGCAATATATTATTTGATTACTTTACATACATTATTTTGTAAATTGTAAAGATTTTGCAAGTGTCATTTGTTCAAACATAACAAATGTAATTTAAAGTGATTGTTTAACACCTTCACGCTCTTATTTCCACACGCTTAAGATTTTCCCATACATAAACATTTGGGTCGAAAGAATGGGTGGATTAATTCCATTCTTTCTAAAATACTATATCTTGTGTCTGGAAAAATCGAGAATATTCATTTATAATTTATCTTTAAAGCGCATGTGCATTGGCTTAATTGCTAATATCACTATTACATAAAAAACATAGCGCTATATAAAATAATATCTCATTATATACATTATTTCTTTTAAAAGTTAGAAACTATATAATCCTGAAACTAATTTTAAATATTCAACTTAAAAATGCTTTGACAAAGTTATGTGGTAAATCCTACAGTCTACATTTTGATAGATGGTGTGGTAAACTAATTATGAGTAAGATCAGAAACTTGTAGAATCAGAATCTAAGTTAAAATGTTGATTCTAATTGTGACATTTTTAAAGGTACTAGTAGAAAACGTAAAACCCCATGACAATCACTGTCATTTTAATTTGATGAATAATAGTAGAATGAGCTCATCAATAGTATTCAATTGACCATATTTGTGATGATGATATTTCACTGTTAATTTTTATACTAATGTATTTCCATTATCTAATATTAATTGTTAAATGCCTTTAGAGAAATTCAAATCTTATTTAAACTTTTCAAATACATTCATCTTGTTATTAATAGCATATAAATTAGTATATACCATTTCAAGTGGTATTATTCTCATTTCTGCAGGTGTTGCACATGGACTAGTGATAGTATAACACGGAAATACACAAGGAATCTTTAGATTCATGAATATTGAATTTAAGGTGATGCTTTACCCAACAGACTACTCTTTCAAAACATCAGTAGAAATTTCATCTTCTTATCTCATATTATTGTTATATGCTGTCTTGTGTGCTATTGAATAACATTTGAATGTATTTGAAAAGTTTGAACAAAGTTTGGATTTTCTAAAGACATTTAACAATTAGTGTTAGATGACTGAAATAACCCACCATATTAGTAAAAATGAAAATTGGTCCAAAAACTTCTAGCTTTTAAGTATACCATTTTGTCATTATGCAAAAACTTATTTAGGTTCTTAGAAGGTGACAGTACTGTTCGTGATTAAACTGATTTTTATTTTATTTATTCAATTGCAGATCAAATATGAATGTTTTATTTTTTTAATTTATCCTTGTATCACTGCATTAAATTCTATAGGTATGATCAATATTCCTGCATGAGCAACATTATATATATATATATATATATATATATATATATATATATATTTGCTAATGTGTAAATCATAACAGTTACTTATAAATTTGTAGGTCATTGCAAGTCATTCAAATGCCACAAAAAAGAGTTGGAAAAACAAATAGTACAGAAATAATAAAAGACAAGAAAATCGTGACAAAATTGCTATGAGTGTAGATGAAAAAAAACACAATCCTATTATTACAGTTACAACAGAGATGAGAAAAAAAGAAACTCATAATTACTAAATTAAGGGAATGAAGACAAGTTTTAAAAAATGAAGCGAGAATGAAAAAGAACAAAGAAAATATAGAAAAGCGTGTGTAAAAAATATCTAGTTTTTGATGAACCTACATCTTATTTTACAAGGTTAGAAAAAATATACTTAGCTGAATACTGCCTATTATTATTTATTTTCACATTTGAAGATCAATCCAATATCTATTTTATCTATTTGTTACAAAAAGATGTCTAAACAAAATGAATATTTGTCTATGTTAATATCACTTAAGTGGTGCAACAATCGTGTCTCTGTTGCAATTTCCTGCAGCTATCACTAATTGGTAAATGGGTGTGTAATTACTCATAGTTGAAGGGTAAGCAATGATAAAAAAAACCATTTAAACTGTCACCATTTGATGCAATCCTAGTAAGCAATATCGTCTCCCTTCACTATTTCTCTATGAGGAGTGTGAAAAAGATATTTGTCTGAAGTGAGCCATGCAAGGCCTGTTTTAATAATTACTATTTTTTTTTTAATTAATTCATTTTGGAAAGAAGATACTTTGTATAGCCCTTCCTTTATTTATCTGAAAATAGGGTATTTTATTTTCAATAGACCATGTACCCTTGTTCTGGATATAATCATGTGCTTCCTGTATATCCAATATTGCAAAATAAAGAAGCTGTCCTAACAAGTGAAAATTTACTCAAGCCAATTTTACTGAAGAACAGTCCTTAGAGCATTCTATTTCTATTGTTGGAACAGAAATTTGCAATTCACAAATCTTATAGTCGGAAAAAGATACACAAATAATTTGAATATCCTGATTCAAGGGCAGCAAGCGCCTTTATACATAATTCTAAATTGTATACTAATAAATTCTTTTTATAAATGCATAACTACACACACAAAAAATGCACATGGCCCTATTTCTTGGGAGTTCATAAGAAGTTTTAGTGACAAACCCGCAAAAGCCAGAATTGATCCTGGGACCTCCCGATCTGGATGCTCTATCAACTACACCAAATTGTGCAGGGCATAGCTACACCCAACTTATAAAAACACTAATTATACTACCTAATTTTTCTCACATCAACATCTTTAATGGCATCATCAAAATTGCCACATCACTATTTCATTTTCTATTAAAAGAATAGTCAGAGATATAAATTGGTCTTGGCTTATTATTATTCGGAACTATTTTTTTATGTAAATTTAAATCATGAGAAAACATAAGTTCAGCTGAAGTTCATGGTTGCTGATATTGCCATCATGATATATAATGCAATTAATAAATTTAGTTTCGCTTTTGAAACATTAAGTTAGATTTTGACAAAAAAAAAATTAAAGAATATTATTTCAAAATATATAACACCTTCACTATACTAACATTTTTAGACAGCTTTATCACTGTCAAACAATGACTGCCAACTCAAATTCATCAAACTTAATGTATGATTGTAGTTTGTAACACAATGGGTGTGGTTATAAGCCCTGTGAGTCACAAGTTGTAGTGCTAACCATCAGAATCAGTTAGATATTAATGGACTCTCTGATTAGATTTATAATATACAGATGAAAGATGTCACATGTGAAATGGATGTCTGAAATAAGAAGTGTGCTGGAGTGATGTGGCAAAGAAAGCCTAGAAGTCAGAGAAGATGAATTGAACTTGGAAAGACCTTTATTCTTCCGTAAATCGATAATAGTTGGAAATGATGGTGATGATAATATCTGTATATAGAGCCTTGTAAAATTTATGATGTTTTTCATGGATTGCAAATCCTATTAAAGCATGAGGCTAAATTTGAAAAATGTATTGAATCTGCCTCATACTAGTCCTGCCATGATTATAGGCATATTGAAAATCTTTTGCTTGTTTTTAAAATTTGTCAAACAAATGTTACATAATTTCAGCATTTCTTTGAGATAAATATATTAAATCGAATTTTTGCCTAAAATACTAGTTCAGGTACATTTTTGTTGATAATTGTTTAGTGTAAACAAAGTAAATTTGAGGTGCGATTGTTAAAGGAATATAAGATGAATATAATTTTACTGTTAATTCTTTAATTGACCAATCAAAAGTTTAAAACTTTAATTCACTAGACCAATAAAAAAAATTTTCAGTGAAGAGGCTAATAGTGTATTGAAAAATTGATTGGTTAGTTATTTAATAAGCACTTTAGTCAATATATATATATGACATATTTTGCGGGTTATGCAACCCATGAAAATCTTAGTATCAACATATATATATAACCCAATAATATAACAAATGTCTTCTAATACAATAATTATAATAAAATGTAATTATATTACAAATAACGGTAGATACCAAAATAAATTCTAATATAAACTTTAATCAATAGTAATACTTTCAATTATATTCATAATCATTTTCAACTAAACTGACTTAATTTCAAAATGGAGTTGTCAATTTAATAAACAAATTAAAAGAAATAATATTAAGAAGTGTATTAATAATATGAAATAGATTTCATTACTTTTTTCTAATAATAATTAAGCTAAAATTTTGAAAAAAAATTATATTGGAATACATACTATTTCATTTTATGGTTCATATAATTTGAATAAGATGGTTAATAATTCTAAGGATAAATTATCTAAGGATGGAGTGAGTAATATAGTTTATCAAATTTTTTGTGGATGTAATGCTTCATATATTGGGGAGTTGAGGTGTAGTATTAAAAAAAAATTTAAAGAACATAAATTGTTATATAAAAGAGTATTGAGGATAATTCAAAAAATTAAAAATAAAGGTGACTCATTTACAGAATCAGGACTTTATGATCATGATAGAAATTGTAAATGTAAATTTGATATGAAAAGAATTAAGAGTTTAAATCAAGAAAGAAATAATGAAAAAAGAAAAATTAAATAGACAATTTTTATTAATTGTTATAAAAGTATCATAATAAACAGACAATCAATGAATATTATGATTAGTGAATTATGGGATATGTAAATCGACATGTGGTTTGCAGTTGATGCTGTTTTACTATATTTGCAATTAATTCAATTTGGTTGAAAATGATTATGAATATGATTGAAAGTATTACTATTGATTAAAGTTTATATTGCAATTTACTTTACCATTTACCATTACTTGGAATATAATTACATTTTATTATATATGTAGAGAGAGTCAGAGTTCACGAAAAGACTCATGGCATAAAGGTTAATGCATTTGCCTACCATACCCATTATCTGAAGTTCAGGTGGGTAAACAAATTTTTTTTTAGGTAACTAAAAATTGCCACACAGGATTAGGATTTGCTTTAAATAGCAAACTCATAACCAATATAGTAGGACTATTTATTTTTGATCAATAAATGGGTATTCGAATATTTTTAGATAGCTGTTAAAATAAAATAACAAATCACCCCCATCCCAATGTTATTTTAGCAGTGCTACCTGGTGAATAAAAATAAAGTCTGAATATAAACAATATGATCAAGAGATAACTATTTTGTTTGAATAAGTCTGTATTTTAATACACTTAATAACATTGCAGCAAATGGTCAAGAGGTTACCTCTTGGCCATGCTGTTTGAAATTCAGACTTTACCTTTATTCACAAGATAGTATTACAGAAAAAGGATAATGTTGGGGAGGGCAGATGATTTGACAATTTATATTTGAATTTTCAGCTAATGATTTATACTGGGTTTATATTAAAATAAGTATCAAAATGTCACCAAATGGAGCCAATTCATTCAGCAAATAATGTTTACATCCCAGTTTCATTTTTGGAGAGTGTTGTAGTAAAATTGTGCTGGCTGCTGTATTATTATTCATTATCATCATCATCATTATTATTATTTCAGTTATTTATATTTACATAACCAGTTTTGTAATTAATGCATTAGCGAGTTATATTTTATAATGCTATGAATGTGAACATGTAAAATATCTCTATTAGCTATGACTTTTACAAAAATTACATTTAAAAATTGAAACAACTTATCATTTAACAATTCTCTATTTTGAATGGGTTGCACTTATTTAAAAAAAGGTTTAATAGATAAATGAAATGGGATTTGATCTATCAATTTTTTTTAGTTAAAACTAATATGAATCAAAAGTAATAAATGTCATGGGGTTATAATAAATTTTATATACTTTTCATAATTATTTTAAAAGTTTTTGTAGCTCTTTTTTATATAATTTTGTATTAGTCTCTAAATTGTGTTAATTATACATATATGTATATGTACGAGTGTGTAATAAATTGTGCATTAGCATGTATGTAAGCAGTGACAAAAAATTTAATCCTTTAATTACAAGTACTTTTATAGCTGAATGCATATTTAATATAGTATACTATACTCACTATCCCCAAAATGTATTACGCTACAATAATACTCGTAATGAAATGGTTCAGTTTTACTTTATCAATGCAGGCAAATTATTCTATATGCTATTCTTAGAAAAATATAAATAAACAAAACAACTATTAAAATTCACAAATTTTATTATATTTGGCAGCCATCTTTTCTTTTCTGAGTGTCATATGTGATTATAAACATTAATAAAATTTCATGGGTTTATGTTGAAAATACATACATTTTCCCAAATTTAGTGTGCGTTTTATATTGTAAAATATTTTTCTAAGTATAATGCTAAAAATTTTATAAAATTTTAGAATGTACTAAAAGTTGACTTTCTAATAAAAACATCAAAATAATTAGATCTTTTTTTTTTTGTAACAAAATCATTATTATGTTTCTATAAGAGAAAAAGTTATTGAAAAACAAAATTGCCTAGAGCATACTTCAGTCATTTTGCTATTTACTTTATTTTAAAAATTAAAATACTGCAGTTAGTTTTTCTTTAATTATTCTTATTACTTCAGTGAATGCATGAGTAAACACAAACTTAATAAAAAATATATAAATGCGTCCATCAATTTATTATTAATAATTATATTATTATTTTAAAATTTTATTTATAGTATAATCTTGATTTATATTGCTACTATATTATATATTTATATTGTATATTCTAATAATTGTTTATCAACAAAATATGGGCTATTATATGCTATACACATTGAATGTGAAGAGGGATTAAAACAAAATATAGCATAATTCATGATTCCACTGAATGTTTATGTATGTACAATTTTATTATATATCATAATAATGAACTATTCTAATTATATTATTTATAATACTTCACTCATATACACTTTAATGCAGTTAATTTTCTTAAAAACTTCTTTATTTTCTTACAGTTTCGACTGTCCAGCAGTCTTCTTCAGAGCTCCATCTTCCTTACTATTCTAATTATATATATACACACACAAGGTTTCTCACAAATACAGTACATGTATGGGTGAGAGAAAGTAGTATGGAGCTTTATTTAGGTGGTTAGTTGCAAGATAATGGAGATTAAAATGAGTCTCACACACTGATAAAATTTTAAAATTTTCAAAATATTTTTTACAACACAATGATTATTTGCTCTACTACATAGTATTAAAAGTGAATAAAAACATGCTTTATCTTATGTGAGATTGATGTAATGAAAAAATAATGAATTGTCAACACAGGTATGAATATTCAGAGGTTTGGGGCCTTTCGCTCATCTGATGATGTAAGGTTTTTGTGAAATATATGCAACAGTGAGAGAGGATAGTCCAAATTTTAATACTGGCAGATAATTTTTATATAATGAAGTTTGAGATGAGGTATGTATTAATAGAATTTTAAAAAATTGGAATTTTTTTTAGGACATGATGACTTTTCTACAAGATATATTAAAGGTGGATAGAAACCACTTCCTATTTTTTGAGAATAGTGTAATAGAAAAAATATTGAATTATTAACACATGCATGGAAATTCTTGGTATTTAATATTTGCAGTTTATCTGATAACTGAAGATCATTTTAGTGAGAAAAAGTTGTCTGGATTTTTACACTGACAGATAGTTTTAATATAATGGAGTTTGAAATGAAGAATGTGCTAAAATTTTGTTTAAATATTTAGACATTAAATTGTAATTTTTATATTCTAATAAAAAGAATATCATGTCTAAGTTATTAAAAAACAAAAAATCAACTTGAAATAGTTGGCTGAAGGGCAAAGATAAATTCTTAAGACATAATGATAGATTAGAACTTTCTAACCTTTAGCTTAGTAAGGATTTTTGTGTTCTCTTTAGTTTAACTTTTATTTCCCAATTAATATTGGACGGTTGTGGGAAAAATCTTAAAATTACTATGAAATTGACAATTGTAATAATCTGTATGCAATTACAAAATGCTTATTTGAATTTCATAAAGATTACGAAATTTTCAGCTACTTTGAAAATTTTCTAAGCTATGTTAATTTGAACTTGTGAAAAAGACTTCAGATTTGAATCTAAGTCAGATAAACCTTCAAAAAACTTTCCAGACTCTAAACAAACTTTAAAATTTTCTTTTAAGTAGCTGGCCTATATTCAGTGCAGCTAAACATCCATTTATTGATCAGTAATAGGCCATCTATTCTTAACCAAGAGATAAAGATGAAAAATTATTAAAAACCTCATGGTACATATGTATTAGTCTGGCTGGTAATGAAAGTCGATGGGCACAAGCAAATGTGTATATAAAGATTAAACACATTTACAATCTTTTAAAAAGAAAATGAATTAATTTTGTAAATGAATAGAATTGCACAGTTAAATATATGTATACATATATTTTTATTTGGTTACCACTTGTAATAAAGGTAGATTGTTATAAGTTTCCTTGTTGGAAAATCATTTCAAATGTGTAATTGTTTCATTTCCACTAAATAAAGTTATACGGAGCCATTTGTTTGCAAATATTTGTATCATTTCCAGTAAATAAAGTTATGGGTCGTCATTTTTTCCAAATAAATCTTTGATTGATGAAGTTTGTCAGAAGCTCCCATGTAGACATTATTTTCTGAGATCACAAGATTAGAAAACTATTGCCGGGATAATAAGTATTTGAAATTTCACCATGGGATTAATACGTAAGTACCATCCTTGCTCCCAAGCAATTACTTAGAATAGATTATTTAGTTCTGCGGTAATAATGATAAATTCGCAAATTAAAAGTTCCTAAGCAATTTCCAGGTGAGCAAAGCTTTAAAAACATATGCTTCGATCAGTTAAGAATGAAACTATTATGCTCAATCTGCCATTGGTGCTCGAGTATCACATGACCTTATTGGGAATTAAATATACAATAAAAAAATTTCGCTTGGTAATTTACTACGTGTGTGTGTGTGTGATTAGATAACAGTTTTTTAATGTTAAAATTTTAATTAACTTTTGTTATGTGATTTATTTGTAATTAGTATTGAAGGCTGGTTTCCGCTTTTTTCTTTTAAAAAGAGTTTAAAAGGAATATTTTAGGACAGAGAATTCTTAAATTTTGAAAAATTCTAATTTTCTTTAGAATTCAGATTAATCATTGTATGTTACACACATTCTTTATCTTTTAAAATCCCTTTCAGTAGATTAGAAAAGAAAAAAAAAGATATATATATTTTTTAAAAAAAAGAATGATATAAAACCTACACAAAGTCTGATTTTTTTTTTTCTTGGAATCCTCTCAAAATATTTTTGAAGATAAAAAAATTCCTTTATGTCTTTGCAGTGGTCTCAATTAATTAGAGTATATAAACCATAATCATTTTTTAAAAAAATTATTGTAATAAATTGGAAAATATTTTATTTTTAAATTTAGGTTTATAGATTTATTTAAAAAAGTAATTTATCTTTATATATTTTCAAATACAAGATTAAACTTTAAAATAAAAAAAATTTCCACCTTACATATTTGTTATTACAGTAGGAAAGTAGATTACGTGATCTAATTAAGATCGAGGTTAGTTTGGATAATCAAATAGTTAATATAATCAGAACTTAATTATAACTATTTTTATTCAGATATTGGGAATTAAAACGGTGATCAAGAAATTTTTTTTTTTTTGACAAAATATTCTGCGTTGTTATAATTTTATTGCAACAATGCTTAGAGACACCAAAAACTTCCATTTCATCATATACGCACACTTTAAACAAATGAAAAAAGACATCTGAGAAAGATAAAGTGTATGTGATCAAATAGAAGTTAAAGTATATTTGAAATAATGCACCATGATTAAATAAAAGGATAATTAAATTAATGGCACCATATGGTCGTACTTAATAAAAATAGATGTATTAATCATTAACTACGTTTAAATTTTATTTTTGCGTTTAAAATAATATGATAATTTTTATTAATATTGGACATTAAGTAATTTAATGGTTTATAAATGTATTGCCAAATTTAATGTTATTTTATAATTTTTTCTTTATTGTAAACATAGTTGAATAAACCTGTTTTTGATACTAATTTTTAGCCTAATAATGTTTAGTAGTAATCATTAATATATTTATGTAAAGAATATGTTATCAAATTTGTGAACGAAAAAAAGTTAAGGCCTGCAAATTAATTTGTAATAACGTGTTGTAGCACTAATAAATTGTATTTTAAAAAATGGCAAGCTGTAAAAAACCACCAACAATATGATTAAGGTTTATTACTTGATTATAACTTTTTTTTTTTTTTTTGCTGGGATAGCTCAATCTGCCTTTGGAATAAACATGAATGCATATAACACATCAATTAAACGTCACTAGGACCCTCCATTTATATTCAGGGATAATAACCTACTTAACAATATGCAGAAGGCTCTAAGCCAAAGTATTTAAACATATTGCATACGTGTATTGTATATAGATACTCATCTCACAATCCGTTTCAATCATACATATTAATGACGTAAAAGAGTCATTCAAAAGCCACGATGATCCGAATGAATGTTTCTTCGTTAGTTGATTAGTTATTTATTTATCTTCCGATGAAAACTTAAGCACACACTGTTTCAATATATACATTTAAAATACATATTACAAAAATGAAGGATTGTTTTAATAAATATTTGTTAAAACAGTAATAAAACTGATAAGAAAATTGTAAACTATTTTAAGATCGATCCCCAAACGCAGGCGAAAAAGATCAGATTATCAAAATCTAGATAAGAAAATACATTGTTCTAAAGTTTACTGATTTCTGAAAAAGAAAGATACTGAAGAGATATTAATAAATAAATCTTAGTAGAGTGGCTAATGACTGTTTATTTTTTTAATCTTCCTTAAAATATACGTATTAATACTTTAAACGTATATGTTTATAAAATTCTCTCTGCCTTCTTATTAACGTAGTAAATTGTAAAAAGAAAATATGAACATTATGAACTGTATTTTGCATTTTCTAAATAATATTCCCTCCTCCCTACGCCCGCCTATTCGTCCTCCATTCAAAAAAAATTCTAAAATATTCCCAATGTAAATTTGATTACATCTAAATCATTAAATTATTTTTAGCGAACTTTCAAATGAATGCTCTCTTAATTTAAAAAGAGATGGAAATTGATTTTTAGTTTTGGGTAGGCAATCTCTTCTTTTTTTAATTAATTAGTATTTAATTAATTATGATTTTTTAACAAATTCATCAGTTGTCTTCGTGACAGATGCCGAGATGATCTTTTCACTAATTCATGAAGTAAATTAACTTTGAACTGCAATCCTTTATCTGTTCTAATCAAAGCAGTTACGATTTAAGATAATTTAATTGTAAACGAAATCGGAATGTTGAATTCATTATTGGTTTCATTTTTGAACCGTCTGATCTTTTCTATTAAAACTTATCAAAGCGCTATTATCAATTTCTTGCGTTTAACAGACAATTTCTTTTTTTTTTTTTTAATTAATGAAGTTCGAACTAATTAAGTACTAGAATTTAAAAAAAAAGTTTAGGCTATTTCCTAAAGTTAATGAAATAAATATTAATATATTTTATTCAAGACAAATGTTATGCTGCTTTTTTTAATACTATTAAAATCTATATTTTTAATGCGATAAGTCATTTTTATATTTTGAACGGCTGCAGAAAAAGTTTGTTGTTACCTAATACTTTTGGATTCCTCTTTGAAATCTTAAAGAAACCAAGCAAGACAAATTTCTAATATCCATTTCTTATATTCGTGTCGTTGCAAGTGTTGCTACGATGTTATTATTTACGTAGTAAACAAAAATCGATGATCTGACCACCAATTCACATCAGCCAATAGATAACTTTTAGGTAAGTGCTTGGCTTTGGGTTGGTATTTTTAGATCTAGTGTCTGAACCTACCCTGACACCTCTCTGAGGAGTGCCAAAGCTTGAAACCATGGTCAGGGGTTTGGGGAGGGGTTCCTGACAGAGATATTTTAAGTGCTGGCTCTGGCTAAGCATTTATCATAAAGCTTGTAGAGGAATTGGCAGTCCTCATTGTTTATAGTTTTTTTTAATGTCTGAGTTTAAGATAAAAAAAAATCAATAAACATAGATAGGTTGTTCATTAATACTCATCGGAATGGTAAATCAAAAACCATAGTATCCTTTCTTCTAAGTAGCCTGATAGTTTGATGAAGATTGAGTTTTCTTGAATACAGAACAAATGTTTGTGTGAATGAAGTTTTTTCTTCTTTTTAAATAGATATATACAATCATGACTAATAAAACTAAACTATGGCTCTTATTTCCAAGAGTCTGTAAAGTGTCCAGTTATGGCATTTATTGACAGTTGAAGGCAAAGAGTGAGAAAAATCCCCTGATTGCAGACCCAGTTTTCCACAATGGCTGCTTTTTATTTAGTTACTTGCAACTGCACATCACTTTCAAATGAAGGAAGATTACATGAGTTGAAAGGATTGTCTAATATTATTAAGTGGTATATTGTTGGACTTTATGAAGTTAGAAAAAATAAAGAGATAATTGATTTGAAAATTGGTTATCTATTTTACTTGCAAAGGCACAAATATTGAATGCAAAAATTGCATGGGATTCACTATAAATAAAAAGTGAAAAACAACATTGTAAAGACTGCTAATATATCAGACAGAGTGATAAGAATTGTTATTCAACTTAATGGAAGAAACCAATACATTTAAATTCAGGTTATACTTCATTATGGATATGTAAAATATTTTGTTTAGATTGAACAGCATTTTAAAATTATTGCATGAGACTTTAATGTCAGAATTGGTAAACGATTGAAGATTAAAGTATAGTGAATAAATTTGGTTATGATGGTAGAAATGAGAGAGCACAGACTTGTGGAATTTGCAGATAAAAGAAAAATTTTATATTGTGAATTATTTCTTTAAGAAGAATACTAAATGGGCATAAGAATGCCAAGTGATAATGCTTCGCATTTGGGTTATTTTTTGACTAATGGAAAACGTTTTTCGAGATTGTAATTTTGTAAGTAGATTCAATGCAGAAAGTGATTATTGATGGGTGGAATTTAAGATATGTGCTAATGCCATACTAGAGAGATGGAACTATTAAAAAACACAATACTTCAATAATATTATAAATCTTATATATAGAGCTTGCAAATAAGCTCTTAGCAAGCTTTGCAGAATATTCCCAACCCCAGATCGGTTTCTGCTACTGCCTTCCTCAGTGAGTTGCTAGAATATTCAAACATTAGATATTCTGCAAAGCTTGTTAAGAGCTTATTTGCAAATTCTATATATAACATTTGTAATACAAGCTTATTAAATTAGGTAATGTGACATCTGACTTGGTTTTTTTGTAATCCAATAATATTAGAATTTGCAAATTATTTTAAAATATTAGCAGACCTTGAAGATGCTTCAGATTTATCTGAAATCAATAACAAGATAACTGATAAACTATATAAAATGCCAATCTATGTATATATAGTTGGTACAAAAAAAAAAACAATTTACCAGTAAAAAAAATTTCTGAGGAGAATATATGAAAAAAAAAGCAATATAAAAAGTTTGAATATCTAGACTTTCATAAAAAAAACTAAAAAAAAAAAAAAGTTTCAGAGATGTAAAATAACATCTAGATATTGAAAACAAAGAATTCATTCTATAATAAGAAGAAAATTTAAAACTATAATAAAAAAAGATATGACATCATAAATGTGTGGAAGAATTCTATAAAAAAGTATGTAGTAATAATGAACAAAAAAAGAAATATCTCACACAGGTATTACATCTTCTGAATTGTCCATGATTTTAAATGAAAAAGTGGGATTTGCTATTATATCTAGGAAAAAGTTCAAGAAATGATGGAATGAATGGTTATTGATATTTTTTAAAAAAGCAGATAAAGAAATAAAAGAATTTTTTGCAAAGTTCAGTCCCTAGTTTGCATGAGAGTTGTGCAGTGGAAAATTATGCTATAATGATATTATTCATTAAGCGGATAATCTCTAATTTAATAAATGACTAATAAAAATTAAAAGGTACTTGTGAGGTTTCAAGTAAACCAAGATGGCAGCCCGAATATTTGATAAATATACAGTTTCGAGGGCCTGTAATCTACTGAAGATGTGTTAGTTGTTAAATTAAAACAAAATTAGTAAATCAATTGTTATATTTTAAAAAGGAATAAATTCTGATAAATTTCATTAAGAAGCTTTATTTTATTTTATTTTTACTTATATTATAATGTGGGAAGTGATGAGACACTCTTAACATTGTCGTACTTGGGTTCAATTCTATGTGTTTCTTGCTGTCGGCAGTTTTTTTGGTAAATTGTCATAATGATAAAATTTGGGACCTTCGTGTCAGAGAATGTGATGCAATGGATTATTTTTAAAGGTACAAGATTCTTCCTCCCTGAAAAGTGTGTGTTAATCGTCATGATATAATTGCACGCCATCGACAAGAATAGTGTAAATATTATATTTTTTTCCATTTTTCTGTTAATAAGTTAATCTCCCCCCCCCCAAAAAAAAAGATAATGAAACTAAATATTGTAATTAATTTTTCCACAATGATTTCTTTTTTAAAAAAAAATAACATTAAATAAAAAAAAAATGTAATTATTAAATAAAACAGGCAAAACTCTCTATACGTATTGCCACTCAGTGCAAGCCAGAGTAATCAATGGATGCCAGAAGGCTTGTGCATAAAATCCCCATCTAGTGCCTACTCATCCAATATCCCCAGACTAGTTTCTGGCTTATGGCCTTCATCAGTGAGAAGCCATGGATCTGAGAGTACTGCACCTAGATAATGCAACCCTCCAGCAGCCACCTTTTATATCTAAACAATGAGACTTAAATTGAAAGCATTATAATATTTTCAATCTAAGATCATAAGCTTATATAGTCATATAGGTCTGAACTCAGTTCAGTACCCATACATTTTGGTGTCTTTGGTTCTTTAATAACCATAGCCACCACTATCCTATTATGCAGGATTGGTTTTTAAGACAATAAACACCACATGATCACTATTTCTTATGCTTGCTCTTAACTATTATTAAAACTATAAGCTGATGAGCTTAGATTGAAAATATTACAATGTTTTCAATTTAAATCTCATAGTTTTGTAGTTAAATATAGATAAAAGATGGCTGCTGGAGGGTTGCATTAGATCCTAAGATCTAGGTGCAGTGCTCTCAGATCCATGGTTCCTCACTGATGAAGGCCACAGCCAGAAACTAGTCTGGGGATATTGGATGATGCACAAGCCTTCTGGCATCCATCGATTACTCTGGCTTGCACTGAGGGGCAATATATATATATAGAGTTTTGCCTGTTTTAATAACAGTTAAAAGAAAATATAAGTAATAGTGATCCATGTGATGTTTATTAATTATTAAATAAGATGTTTCTTAGCAGGTATTTTTTTTTTGTAAACATTTGTGGGGGCCTCTGAAATTGGTAGATTTCTCAAAAAAATGTGCTGCCACCTTGGTTTACTTAAAAACTCACAAGTATCAATTAGTAATATACTTTTATTAAGTAGTTTGTGTTAAAGTTGTGTGACTGGTAAGTTTGACACTTATTGATTAAACTGTAGTAATTGGCTATCTATATGTACTAAGCAATGATAAAGATATTGATCTGGGAATTGATGAGTGCTGATTCAGCACAATATCCGCATATTGGGGATCATAGATCTTTTTCACATGCCTTTAGTCATAGGTTTATGATTACACACCTTAACCAAATGTCTGAATGATAAAGATATACCAGATGGTTGGAAGACTGCAGTAAAAGTATTGAATATATTAGGGAAAAATGATAAAAAAGGGTATTGGAAATTACAGGCCTATTGATCTTCTATCAGTTGTATATTACATTTCATCTACAGTAAACTTCAGATTCTAACTGACCAAAAGAATTATCTGAATTTAAAAGTAGTTTTAAGATAGTGGGTTTTATCCAGGTATTGAGAGAAATTATAAAAAAAAATCCGCATAATTATTGTTATTACATGTTGTAACAAAAGCACTGTCACATTATATATGACTTGCGTTATTGATAATTATTGATAATGTTGTAATAAATACTTTATTGCCTATACAATGTGTCCACAAAATGTATTCAGTGTTATTCTGCAGAATGTATTAAACAATTGAAGTACATTATTATTTGCACATGCATGCCACTTCCAAAATTTAGATAAAGCTGGTAATGTCTGCATCACTCTGACAGTTTAACTGAACTCTGACTGTGAATAAAAATATACCAATAGTGTTTTCTTTGAGATTATTAAAAATTTATAATAATGTCAAAACTCTCTATCAATATGAATAAAAACCAATGCATCGGAGAATAACATCACAGTTTCAAGAAAAATGGGAATTACAACATTTTTTTTTATTGAAGAAAAAATAAAAATTTTTATGTCCGATATGTAAAAACTTCATTGGGGATTGCAAAGAATATAATATTAAAAGGCACTACAATATAAATCATAAAGAACACTATGATAAATGTGTTGGGAAACATTGAAATCAAAAATTAAAGCTGATTCTTAGAAAACAACAAAGTATTTACTAAACCTACACAATAAAGCCACTATTAAAACTAGCTATTTATTAGCACACTTAATTACAAGCAAGTCAATGAAGGGGAATTTGTTCGTTAATGCATTGTTAAAACAGTAGAAGTGTTGTGTCCAAAACAATTAAAGAAGTTCAAAAATATAAGTTTATCTCAAAATACCATTGCTAGCAGAATTGATGATATAGCAAGAATTTAAGGAATCAACTAAAAGTAATAATTCCAACATTCAAGACTTATTCCATTGCAATTGATGAAAGTACAGATGCACAGGATATCACCAATTAGTTGTTTTTATTTGTGGATGTGACATAAATTTGAAAGTTAGTTAAGAACTTCTAGAACTTATTCTTATGCATGATACAGTAGTTGTGGAGGGACTGTACTACTGCCGGTAAACGGTGCGTCGCCACCATCAACAACCAGCCCAAAGCTTGCAAATGATAAATTTCTGTGTCAACCACAGAAATATTCAGAGTAGGGGACCAAATGCAGCAACACAAGTTCCAGCCGCTAGGTAGCACTGTTTGCCATGCGTATGCATAGGAACCTTATGCCAACTAGCTGCCAGCACTTGGTGTTGATAATCTTATGAAAGTTTTGATTCAATACAATTTATAGTTTTAAAAAAATTAGTTTGTCTTGCAACTGATGGTATTCTGACCATGATTGATGATTTTAAAGAGATTGTTTCAAAGTTAAAAGAAAAATTCAAAGAAAAAGATAATGACTATTTTCAATATTTTTATTGTATTATTCATCAGCAAACGCTGTGCTCTAAAGTTTTAAATATTGGGCATATGCTGAAAAATATCACTAAAACTATAAATTATATTTATGCAGATGTTCTTAATCATCACCAGTTTGTCAAATTTCTAGAATCTGCATCAGATCTTCCTTATTATAAAAAAATTAAGTGACTTTCCAGTCCTAACGTTTTGAAGCAATTCAAATTGCTGGAAGACATTATTATTCTTTTAGAATCAAAAAATTATGAATGTGGGATACTGTGAGATGATTAATGGATAAAGGACTTGGCTTTTTCGGTTGACATTACAAATCATTTAATCGTAAGCTGCAAGGCAAACATCATGTAATAACAATGTTATTTGACAATATTAATGTTTTCAAATAAAAATTTTATTTTGGGAAAAAAAAAAACTTTAAAATGAAAATCTATTATTTTGAATATTGCCACTCACTATTACAAAAATCACCAGGCTGAAATATTCAGGAATATGCAAACAAAATTACAATAAAAAATGAATTCGAAAGGTTTTAGGATTTCAAAAAATGTGAAACTCAATTTTGTCTAAATACTTTTTATCAATTGAAGTTGAAACTGTGAATGATAATTTATAGCTAAAATTAATGGAAATTCAATGTGATTCCATATTGAAACAAACATATATAGAAGTTCCAAATTTCTATAATTATTTATCAGTCGACCAATGTCCCAATAGATTTTGTGCCATTAGATATATTTTAGCCAGATTCAGCAATACATATTTGTGTGAATAATTGTTTTCAATTTTAAATTCACTATTAAACAAGGGGATTTTTTTTTTGCATACATCCCTCAACTCCACCATATCACAATCTACCCCTAGCAGAAAAAATCAGATCAGTCTCTCTCAATATGGCATATAATCTTTGCTCATTAGATGATCTTTGCTCATTAGATGAGATAGAAGTGCCAATAACATTTCAATACCCTAATTCTCTCATTTATTCACAGTTTGAAAAAGTATCAAATTAAAAATTTATGAATATGAATTCATAAATTCCATAGTCCTATCTATATGACCACTAATGGAAATCCTGTTTTTTTTCATTTTGCACTTTTAATCATGTGACTGATAACTTTCTGTTTAGATTTATTATTAAATATCATATGATCACCATTCCCTATGCTTACACAAACTGTTATAACAGAGGCAAAACTCTCCATACAGTAGTGCCACCCAGTGCAAGCCAAAGTAATCAGTGGATGCAAGAAGGTTTGTGCATAAAATCAGTTTCTAATTTGTGGCCTTCATCAGTGAAGAGCCTTGAAACTGTGAGCACTGCACATAGATTTTAGAATCTAATGCAACCCTCTAGCAAACACATTTTATCTTTTTAGTTTTATAAAGCTATGAGTCCAAAATGAAAATAATAATGTTTTCAATCCAAGCTCATTTGTTTGTATAGTCATATAGATCAGAACCCAGTTCAGCATCTTTACATTTTGGTGTCTTTAGTTCTTTAATAACTATAGACATCATCATCTCATTTGGCAGAATTGGTATTAAACTACTAAACATCATGATTACCATTGTCTATGTTTACACAAGCTGCTATAACAGAGGCAAACTCTCCATACAGAAGTGCCATATAGTGCAAGCCAGGGTAATCAATAGATGTTACCTTCATGGGATTATGTCTCTGATGTATTATTTATACATTATAATAAATATTATAACATTAAGCATCACATGATCACCATCTCTTATACTAGCACATAATTGTTTATAAACAAGGCAAAACTCTCCATATTGTAGTGCCACCCTGTGCAAACCAGATTTTATGCACAAGCCTTCTGGCATCCATTGATTACTCTGGTTGTCACAGGGTGGCACTACTATATGGAGAGTTTTGCCTTGTTTATAAATATTATAACAATAGGGTTATATATACTATTATATATAGATATGCATTGCATGGTTTAATATAATGGTAAATAGACTGGAGGATAATTTAAGTAAAG
Organism: Epiperipatus broadwayi; assembly: GCA_028023455.1. NCBI lineage: Eukaryota > Metazoa > Onychophora > Udeonychophora > Euonychophora > Peripatidae > Epiperipatus > Epiperipatus broadwayi. The sequence continues at coordinate 1,705,653 of JAQFVV010012470.1, forward strand.
ACTAGCAGTTTGAGAATTTAATCTTCGATTTTTTAAGTTAAAATGTAAATTTAAGAAGAAATTAAAAAGAAAAATAGGTAATTTTAAGTTAAATATTTTTTCACATGTTTAAATTATTACTTAAGAAAGAGTCTAAACAAGAAAAAATACTGATTAAAATAATAAAATATTGGTAAAGATATTCAACATATAATCTGTAATATGTTGGACTATTTCTATCATCTATAATTAAATACTGAATGTGTAAATTTTTTTATTTAAACTTTTCCAAATACAAACAACTATTAGTAATATAGTATATATACTTAAGCTAGATGTAATTAAAAAGGATTTGATAATAGACTTTCAAGCTTTCTTCAACCGTCCATTCCATCTTATACAACCGATACACATGACCATATACATGTGAAAAAGATAAATGATCTTCAATAGTCGTATTTTGTGCTAAAACAGCACTCATCAGTTGGCCCAGATCATCTCCTCCCATATATATATATATATAAAAACTGTGCTCAGTTAATATTAAGATAGTAAATCTTCAAAATTTTAAAGAACAGGCTTCAATCTTCTCCACTTTCCAACTCTTCAGTCATCCCTATCATTGAAAATCTGATGATGGTATGTTCAAAGTCTTTGTTTGCCAATTTTGTTGTCATACCCATGTTAATAATAACACACATTAATAAAGAACACAAGTTAGTAAGCAAGAGAGATTAGTAGATTATATAAAGTTTACAATTTTCTAAAAAATCAGCATTTAATGATAGATGAGGAAAATAGTCCAAGATATTATCACAGTTTATATCAGCATATATTTTGGAAAATAATTTGGCATTTTTCTGATTTCAGGCTATGAGAATATAAAAAGCAAAATGAAATCAATATATTAATGGAAGTTTCTAATCACTTGAATTGCAGCAAGCTGTTGGTTGTTATTTTAAGGATAGCGAGACTAGAGACTGTAGATCTGGTAAGTAAATATTAAGGACTACCCATCCTTGTTTATCACTATTTTTTGTTCACTTGACTAATAAATCTAAACTTTATATATATGTTTTCACAACTTAGTTTTTTTTTGTTGTTGTTAAATTTTTAAAAGGTTTTAACTCATTGAATTCTTGTTTACAATCCTTTGAAATTTAACTAAATTTTCAATTGCTCAGATTGTAAAAAAAAACAAAAACATTTAAGCTAGAAATAAATTATTAACTCTTCATAGTCATATGACGCTTTCCTATTAGATGCAAAGACTGCATCATATTTCAATCATGCTTTTTCTTATTTTTATGCTTAATGCACCAACAGTCATTTGATCGACCCAGATTTATCCATGATCTTTCTCTAGTTAACAATTGTTGCACACTCATTTACTGACCAATTCGAAATGTCTAGCTGAAATGTTATCAGGAAAAAAAAATTCTAAGAGTATTTGTGATCATTATGTAACAAATTGTTTAAATCAGTTTGATAATTTTAATAATAATGCAAGCATAAAAAGATTTGAAATTTTTGTTAGTATTATTAAATAACTCCAAATTATGATTGATTGCTGACAATCATATAAATGGCATTTTATCATAACAATCTATGACTTATTTGGATTTTAAGCAAGAATAATAAAAGCAAATCATGGATTCACTTGACACTATTGAGTTTTTATCTTTCATCTAAGAATATATTAAATATCCATTTACCAACCAATAATTAGATGACTAAATGAAACAACTATGTCCAAATACTTAAAATAAAAATTCTAAACTTGTTTAGAAAACCCTAACTATCTGAAAAATTGCACAGGTTTACCAGGTATCAAATCTGGGGGCATGCCAATGGCTGACAGGTGTATTGTTTATTAGTAACTATGACTTCATACATCTAATTGTTGGTCTTTCTTTTAATCTTTCATCATTAATATTTCTGAGCACTACACACTTTCTCTTAACTTATTTTCATATAATCTAAATAAAATTAATTTAGTCACTTGTGTTTTAACAATGATTTAAGATAAATATGATGAAATATCTGTATATGTATCCACTTATTTCTTTTCTAGTCATCCATGATACTTCCAAAAGTCATCATCATTATATCAGTTTAAAAATACCATTACTTCACCATTCAATTTTCACATTCATCAAGTCACAGAAAATACTATAGTTTGAATATTTTCCTGATCTTTATTTTTAAATTGATATTTTCACATCTAGCAATCTTTTTCATGTTTTTCATTGCAACTGTTTGCTATAATAATTTCTCTTCAATTCTTCTTCTTTTATGCATTAATTTGTATATATCTATATAATATCATGCATTATATAATACTGTTTATTTATTTGTAGCTCTGATGAAGACTGCTGGTCAGTTGAAACTGTAAGAAAATATCAAGGAATATATTTTTATTTGATTGCATTTAAAAAAGGAATTAAAGAAAGTATATAAATGGTCTTATTTCAAACTCTAGGGTCAGATCATAAAACTGTAGACTGCTGGACTCTATATTATTGATGAATAGTAGAAAAATTAAAGACTTAAAATCACCCGCTATTGAATACTGTTGTGATTTTTGTCCCCATATTTTTAGCCTTTTATTCAATTTTTCTCCACTTTCTTTTATAAGTATGATTAAATATATTTATCCTCTGATCTTGCTATCATATGTAAGCCTGAATAATCAGATGTTAGATGGTAGCACTTAATAAATCACAATTTAGTGCTCCCCTATCCATATGCCCAATACTAGTTTCTAAGTTGTGTCTTTCATCAGTGAGGAGTTTGAAGAACTGAAGTAGGGGAAGTGGATTTGACCTTTAAAAGTAATATGTAAGCAGAGGTCATGTGATATTTTTATGTTTAAGATTGTTAGTGTTTTCCCACCAATTCTGAATTGACATTTGACTTCATTGAATTTGACTTTATACAAGTTCAATAGATAGAGTAGCAATGCACAAATTTATCTTCTTATAAGCCAATATAAAAACAATAGTCTATTTCACTATAGCATATAACTGCAACTTTATAAGAACATTGAAATGGCTATATACCTATTTTTTCTATAAAAAAAAATACATAATTTTGCATGGTCAACTGAATCAAAGGCTGTGTTATAATCAATAATATATGTGTAGACTTCTATCTAGTATTCTTGAACTTTTCAACTATTCAATATATATTAGCAATTATGTCCTTAATTGCATGCATGGGATAACAGTACATGATCCATCTAATTTCTCTACAAATATAAAACCAATCCATTTTACAGTAGTTACGTTTTTTTTAAATGGTGAGAATTTTTTTTTCTTTCTATAAAATTATCTGTTTCTTGATTTCTTTTTGACCTTTCTTGATAGTCTATTACAAAGGGAAAAACAATGAAAATGTATAATCATTTATAAAGTACCCATTTATTTTGACTTTCTGTGTCGGTTTCTTTGGGGGAAACTTTTCAAACATATAATTAATCCTAGAAGCAATTTAACCACTCTAAGAATGGTTGGCCTAAAATTTATAGACCCCCTGGGTAGCTTTTTAATCTGAATCGAAGAACAATAATCAGAAGAATTGTGAAATTAATACACTACAAATAAATAATATTTAAGAAACTATAATAAGGTAGTAAATAAAAACATTTAAAAAGGAACTTATTAATCTTTGTTATGTTGAAATAGTTTTTATCACTAGGTTAAACAAACTTTTTTTGATAATTTATTTTAAATAGTTCAATGTTTAAATAACGTTTCCAAATTACCTACACACCAATAGAATCAATACATTTTTGTTTCTTTTGCAAGCTTTTCTTATTAATCTGCTATTGTTTTGCTCTTATCTTGTTCAAATCAACATTTACTTCCTAATTCCTGATCATGTGATTTCTATTAATATAGTACAGTATTTGATATATATATTTTTTCAGTATTTTTTAACACACTGACCCATTATCATTTGACCTTTTAAATGCAAATTTGAATCAGTTTATCTATTCGTGCTTATCATGTTAACTTTAACTTCCTGAAAAAGACAAATACGAAAAATAAAACTTCGTATCAAAAAGTAAATATTTTTTCCCCCGTAAAAACAAAGTAATAATCACACAAAAGTAATACAACTATATTTGCAAGATAAATTTTTTGATCAATAATTTCTATGAATTTTTAAAATAAAAAACATGGATGTTTAATTATAATAAGTTCAAATATTTAAAAAGATAAGGGCGGAGAGGGAGGGGGCAACTAAAAAAAGAACTATTATGAAATAATAATACTGTATTTCAAGTCACAGCAGTATGAAATCTAACTGCAAATAATAAAAGCATACTAAAATCTAATATTAGAACACTGACATTTAAAAGATTAAATTTACTTTTATAATTTAACAACTAGCAGTATTTCCTCTTGATTTCTTATTAAAACATTCTTATTCTGGATTGACATATGGCTAAGATATATGGGGGCACTATTTCCAATGTGTATTTATACATAACTGTATAACCTATAATTTAAAAAAGTCAGACTTTAGGAAATTCAAATACTCAATCTTTTTTTTTATATAAATTAATCTCCTTAGTGATAAAACTTTATCAAATTATGTAACTGTATTTTTTTAATATATATATATTATTATTATATTTTATGTTTTCACGGTTGAATGATATAGATAAATTATTTTTTGGGTTAAACCATGTACTATTTTCCATTACATACCGATATTTCGACAAACTAGCATCCGCCATTGTCAAGGTTAACTCTTGAAAGAAAAATCATTAGATCTCAAACAGTAACGAAACTGAATGCAAGATGAGAAATGAGATTCAGCTAAAGTAGTTTAGCATTCAAAATATGAGGCTTATTAAAATATTTATTTCCCTCACTTTTTTCCACCTATTAATTTTAAGTTAATATTAAAAGACAGAGATAAAATGAGAGGTTTCCACATAGCTGGAATACATTGAGCTTCATCAGCCTATTTAAACCAGTAGGTCTGTTTAATATTTCAGTTGACTCTCTGATGGCTCTTAAATCATAGCTTTCCAAATTAGCAAGTATTTTCACATTGTCAAAATCATGTTTGTGAAGCTCAACGTATTCCAGCTATATGCATTGGTCACAAAACTGATTTTGACAATGCAAAAATACTTGCTAATTTGGATAAATGTGATTTAAGAATCATGAGAGTGTCAATTGAAATATTAAAGAGACCTACTGGTTTAAATAGGACTGATGAAGCTCAACGCATTCCAGCTATGTGGAAACCTCTCATTTTATCTCTGTCTTCTAATATTAACTTAAAATTAATAGGTGGAAAAACTGAGGGAAATAAACATTTTGATAAGCCTCACGTTTTGAATGTTAAACTACTTTAGCTGAATCTCATTTCTCATCTCGCATTCAGTTTCATTACTGTTTGTGATCTAACAATTTTTTCTTTCAAAAGTTAACCTTGACAATGGTGGATGCTAGTTCGTTGAAATATCGGTATGTAATGAAAAATAATACATGGTTTAACCCAAAAAATAATTTATTAATTATATTTATACATAATTACAATAATAAATTAGTTGGTTAAAAATAAAATGACTGAATGATTTATATTACTTGGAAGTTCATAAGGAGTTCAAATAGTGGTAAGTATGGAACTGAAGCCATAATCCGTGGGTCTTAAATTACAAAATTCACCGTACCACAGCATTAAACCATATAGGACAAAATAGGTGATTATTTATCACTCAGAAATTGATAAGATATTTGTAGCATAAATTACAAAGTTGGATATGTGATCCATTGATGGTGAGATCCAAAATCCACTATTGTACAATTGTACTAATGCAAGGCATTAGTTGATCTACATATTAAAATAAGAATTCATTTTTACGGATGACATCAGCTTCGATTATTTTGACTGAACATCCCAAATGTTGGCTAATTTTTTTGAATAACTTCTATATATAACTTCCAAAATCACTGGAGGTGAAGGATCTTACAGCAATTGCTGCTTTTGCTCTGCTGAAAAGGAAAAGTGAACAAAATGAATGGCAGGCAATGTTAATGTTTTAAATGTAGAGCTGCTATGTGGGTAAGAATTGCCTTTGTGGAAGATAAATTTTAGCATCTCCCTACTCCCCATTCTATAAAATTAAATTTGTAAATTGAAAAACATTTTTTCCCAGCACTTTCATAGAAAAATTTAAAAATATGGCTTCAGTTATTTAACATGTTTGGTAAATATCTTAGATGTTTTATGCATTTATTTCTATAAAATTAAACCTGAAGATTAAAACACATCCTAAAATAAAAACAAATTAATGTTTACAGAAATAATTTTTGACACAATAATTAAATAATACCTTAAAATAAAAATATTTATTTAGTAAATTTGAAATTTTTAATTTTTTTCTTTCAAAAGTTTTCATATTATTTTTTTGAACAATCCTGTGAAAGTGCTGGTAGAGATGGGAAATATCTGCAAATAAGATAATTATTTAAAATATCTAAATAATAATATTTAAAAGAATTCCAATACTACCACCACACACACCCATAAGAACATTGTCCCACTCTTCTCCTCTATTGGGGCCAGCTCTGACATTTTATAAGTAATTCTATTTTTAAATTTACTTACCTGCTTATTGAAATAAAAAAAACTACTGCGTAGTAAATCGAAAGATTTTACGCTGTATGTTTATAATTTGATTTCAGTTAATTAAGTGTGATGATATTTAAGATTCATGCTTTCAAATATAAGTACTTTGGACTGGCTTGGATATATATTAAGACAAGTAAAGAAGAGAGTGGAACCGCTCTTTTCTTATTAAAATTCTCTGTTCCAGTGCTTAAGATTTGATTGGCTGGTTGTAGTCATAAGCGCTTGAGAGATTTGCACTCTCATTTATTTCAATATCGACTGCACTTTATAAAAATATTATTATTTACATATATTGCTGCAAATTTATAACATCGAAAAACTACTGTGTAGTAAATCGAAAGATTTCACGCTGTATGTTTACAATTTGATTTCAGTTAATTAAGTGTGATGATATTTAAGATTCACGCTTTCAAATATAAGTACTTTGGACTGGCTTGGATATATATTAAGACAAGTAAAGAAGAGAGTGGAACTGCTCTGTTCTTATTAAAATTCTCTGTTCCAGTGCTTAAGATTTGATTGGCTAGTTGTAGTCATAAGCACTTGAGAGATTTGCACTCTCTCATTTATTTCAATATCGACTGCGCTTTATAAAAATATTATTATTTACCTGCTTATTTAAATATCTACAGCCAGAATGATTTTCTGGTCTGTCTTGTCTTCATTATTCTTTCTGAAATACAATAGTTGTAAAAGCTGATATAACTCTTAGACTTCTTTACCAATATTTAGATCAATTTTAACTGGCATGTTAATAATAGTTCTTGTTTTTTTTTGAAAACCCATTAAAATGTATTGTGCATAAACTTATTCACATTTTCTATTAACAAAGTTATATTCTTTCAATAATAAAATATTTACACTATTATTTAATTTTTTATATGTATGAAATTTTAATATTAGTAGTTATAATTTATTATATAGTACAATATTTTTAATTTTTATACTTATTGTTTATTGATGTAACTTTTACATTTCATTAGAACTATCAAATTAAGCCAATTTCAAATAACATGGCTGATATATTTTTTTCATTTCATTAGTAACAACTTGATAAAATATGTTTTTAAAAATCTATTAGTTATTTTTAATTCAGAACTTCTCACAAATTTGTTTAATTTTCTTCTATTAGCAAAAATTGCTTCTTTTGTTTACATTCAATAGTAAAATATTTAATTTTTAACACTTATTAATAACTAAGTCACATTACATATTGAGACAGTTGTGTGTCTCGTGGTACATATTGAAACAGATCTATTGGCCCTTCTGTTTCACCTATTTGTTTCACCTCTTATATTCTATAATAGAGTATTTCGTTTCAGATTGCGTGTATTTCTTTAATTTAAAACTTTGAGTGTGCTTGTAATATTGCCGAGTATGTGCGTGTATAATCACCTTGTTAACTATAATATGAAGATGTAGTCATAAATATTTATATATGCACGTATTCCTTTACATTTGTTATAACTCAAGGAAACATAGCAGTGTGTAGTTAGAATTTAGATATATAACAAAATAATAAATTTAAATTTATAAAACTATGCATTTAAGTTTTAATATTCATTTTAAATAATTTTCGAGTTCTATTGTTTGCTTAAAATTACACAAACTGTAATTTGTTTATGAGTTTTAACATTTCGTCTAAAAATAATCTTTTGGCTGAAAATTGACCTTATTTAAAATTATAGGCAAAAACAAATCAGAAACTCCAAGTCAGGCATAAATTCATATTAAGTGCAATTGGGAAACCCAAGGAAATAGAGCTTTTAACTCCAGATTTAGCTATGGCGAATATTAAAAACTTAGTTAAAGGCAAAGTTCTAAGTCAGTAAACAAGTGACATTACGAAAGTAAAAGGGGGAGGAAAATACTGTCAAAAATATATAAAAAAGCCTATAGTCACCATCAAAAAATTGTTGGAGACACATTTTCTGAAAAAAACGAGTGTTGAAAAATAATTAGAGCTATTCCGGCATCGCTTTGACCAAGCCATTACCAAAGCTGTTAAAATTGGAACTGTCAGCTAGTGGGATGATAGACTGACCATCTATCTCTCACGAAAAACTGTTCTACAAAATGGAAGAAGACATCAACCTCAGCCCGAGCCCAGTGACGGTGAAGCTACACCTGAAGTACTAGCTAATTCTTGACCAAAGTGATGGAGAAAGTCGCAACTGAAGTAATAGAAATGCCACAGTAGATTTAATGGAGAAAAGCACCAGCCTGATTTAATGGAGAGGAGAATCCCAGTAAAAAAAACAATGCCTTGAAAGACTTACTATCAACTATTATCGGTAAATCATTCTGCAGAATATGCTAATTTCATTACTAAACCAATTCTAAATTAAATGCTAGCTAAGTAATCAAGTCTTGTATTTAATTATATTATTTAAATGTTAAACTAAACCATTTATGTTAAATTTACTTCAAAGCTTAGAGCACTCTCAAAATTCTTGCTTCATCATAAATATTCTAAGTAATCATAAATATTTAGGTTCTATAAAACCATTCAAACAAATTCTTCATTTCTAAATTATAACTTTATTGATCATTTTCTGCAATTTGTTCTTATGCCACCTATATTTAGTTTTTAATTTCATGTTTATTAATTTATGCTATGTTCATCAGAACAGAGTTGTGGGGTTTAATAATTATCGGAAAGATGATTAAGCACCTTTCCATTATGTTGGAATATTATAATATAAAGAAATATAGGCAAAACTCCCTTCTGAAAGCAAACTATTATTTACGCTAGAGTGAGTCAGTTATTTATAATGCATCGAATAAGTTATTTAAAAATGATATTTTGCGTAAACTATTTAAAAATGAATATTTGCATAAGTTATTTTAAAAATCAATCTTGCTTAAATTATTTAACAATCAATATTTGTTTAATATTAGACATGAGCTATACAGCCTATAATTATCTTAGTAAATCCTTAAATTTGCCATAAGTCTCCTTAATTAGAGATTAAGCTATACAGATATCCTTAAATCAGATTCTTATTATTGCCTTTGTAGTGTGACTAAGTAATATTATTTATGAACAGACCAGTGGTAGTGGCACTGATGGAAACTAAGATTTGGCGTAATTAATTTAGGAAAATATTAAATTAGCATGGCGAATGTGTTGCTAGTCAGCATAAATATGCGTAACTTCTTGTTATATCTATAACAGCCTACATCAGGATTGTTTCCATGTCAAGTCATGCTTTGAAAGTTTAGTCAACTGTGACATTTGTATTTGAAGAAACCAAAGCGTTCGAAGGGCTCATTAGTCTGCTGTTCCATTCACTTGAATAAAAGGGCCTCTTCATATTATAACAAATAGCTCTGTCTGAGGAACCGATTACTAGATAATGAACCTCAATTAAGAATACATTTAATATTCTAATACTATAGTTTGTAATGTCTTAAAATCTGATGTTTGACTGCCCAACATCAGTTCAACCTCCCATAGAAATTAACATCAGCTTTGATCCGATTCAGAATCTGAGTACGATTATCTGCATAGTAATTATATATATATCACACAAATATCATTATAAGTTTTGTTTAAACTTAGTAAAAATAATAATATAATCCCAAGCTGTTGCCAATAACTATTATTGATTTTCACAATGAAGATCATGGCATAGGTTAGGACATAAAAGATGGTATCAGCATATTGTCAGTTCTGCAACTCATAATCTATTTAGACATTTTGCAATCCTAAATTTCACTCACTTGCATGTGAGCAAATATAATTGTTTTTCTTTATTGTTTATTAATAATCACATTAAACATTTTGTAAATCTAAGTATTCACTCACCTGTGTGTGATCAGTATAGATATAATTTATGTTATCATATTCTTTGTAAACCTAAGTATTCACTCACCTGCATGTGAGCACTATATAATTTGCTTTATTATATTCTTTGTAACCCTGAGTATTCACTCACCTGTGTGTGAGTACATAATTTATTTTGCTTCATAACTTATTAAGTGTTTCATTAAATTTATGAAATATAAATTTATCTCAGTCTCCATTCTTGCTCATTACTTTATGAATCACAAGTTAAGTTACATATCATGTGTTGGAGGGGGAATGTCTCATGTTTTACTGCTTTGCTATTGCTGAAACATGAATAAAGAGATATTGAGTGTAACCTCAGAAATGTCATTTGCAATGGGTTGACTTGGAAGCATGGGTAAGAGAGTTGAGATATGATCAGACATAGGATATTACTATCCTGACTTGGTCAGCTTTTGGTTCTCTGGCTCGGACTCAGTCTGTTGAGCAAATATACAAACCTGACCTTTACAATATATATATATTACATTCATATCGGCCTTTCAAACCAATTGTGCAAACGCTTTGCGAGTGTTAAATAATAAATGAATACCCTCGCAAAGCATTTGCACAATTGGCTTGAAAGGCCGATATGAATATAATTACAATTATATACAGACGCTATAAAAATAAATGCTTATTTATATATATGATTAAGTTTCAGTTGGAATGACATTTAGTAAATTCTAGAAAATTTCATCAGCATCATTCATTCAGACATTGTATATAGTAATTTAAAGTGACCGTTCTATCATCACGCCTTCTGTGCCAGTACTTCAGATTTGCTCACATATAAATATTTGAGTCGTAGGAATAAGAGGGATTCTTTTTATTCCTGCATAAATTCTATATCTTGTATTGGTCAGAGGGTATTCATTTATTATTTAACACTCGCAAAGTGTTTGCACAATTGGCTTGAAAGGTCGATATGAATGTACAGATGCTATAAAAATAAATGCTTATTTAAATATATATATAAAGATGAAAGGAAAAGTAAAAATAATACAAACAAATGCTTTTTGTAGATATTTTTGATATTACACTGGAATAACAGTTAGGGATTAAATAATTTTAAATTTAAATTATTATAAATTAAATATTTAAAAAGGTCTAATTAATATTTTATTAATTCTGATTATGAAATTGAAACAAGTATGTTTTCATGTTACAATGGATATACTGGTAATTATAAAATTCCACTATCTATTTTGATTAGCAAATTTTTTTAAATTAACGCTTGTATAACATATTTTAATAAAAATGCTACAAAATTGTTTTTCAAAGGATTAAAGTGAATTGAAAAGAATCATTAACTTTTTTCAATCAAGATAAGGAAAACACTTTCAATTACTGTATTTTCCCTACTCTGACTATAAATATATTGGAAAAAAGATTAGAAGAGTTTTACAGATTATGACATTCACCATGAAGTTATAACTGAAGGCAAGACAATGGATCCAGCTGCTGCTACTAATGCAATGATGGTAGAGTTTGAATTCACATGTAAATAAAGAGTCCGATTTCTGCATTCTCCATAGCCTGTATATAAGTGTAAATTAGAGTGTAGAGACTGAAGGCAGCTCACTGCAGACCATCCATTGCCTGAATTATACCTTTCCTGAAAATGACAATAAGCCAGTCTACTGTTTAGAAGGGACTAACTTACCCAGAGAGACTATCAGCTTGCAAAAGAATTAGTTATATGTAGACTGTTTTATCTATGTACAGATAAGTATAGACAAAGGTACTGTGTTTTATATATATAAAATACAGCTGGTGAGTTATTTTAATCCTGCCAAATTTTGCTATTTTTCTTTGTCTCACACATCAACATAAAATATATGATAAAATGATTATTACTTAATATAAAATAATAAATTGGACTTCTTTTGATAGATATTTTTGTTTACTACTGAAATAAATTTTAAATGTTCACATTTTGTGTCTTTTAATATTAAAAAAATGAAATCGCATTCAAAACAAAGAGTTTACACATCATTGTTTCTATAAAGATTATTTTCAGTTTACAAAATCAACAAAATATTTGTTTTTTTTTTAATTATTTTTAAACATCCAAATGAATATTTATTTATTTCTCTTATATCTAATGAAGTATGCTTTAAAAGTTTAAATTTTTTGACTATTTATGTAGAAGTCCCTATTATCGCATTTTTATATGCATGTTCTTGAGGCTACAGCCTTAATAAATATTACTTACTAGTAAATATAAAGTAGATTGCGTCAAAGCTAGTCTTGTAATTGCTTCAGGCCATATTTATGTTAGCTGGTAATATAACATATTTTTGAAAATAAAGTATTTCAAGTCAAAATAAGTTATTAATAATTTATATTTCTTTATATGTAATAAATATAGTGTAAATTATTAAAAAAAAAATCTAAAACCGTAATAAATTCACAAATAAACACATTTTGGCATCATTGGAACTACAATGTCATAAAATGCTGAATGTTTTACAGCCTTGGCAACAAACAATGGCTGAACATGTCAGAGCAGGGTTTATGTCTATTGTAAGAATGGGAATTTTGAATTTTGTGCCTTTTAGCACAAATTTTTTGGGCGAAAAATTTATTATAATAAAATATACTGTTTTATACACATTTTAACATATAATACTTATGAAAAAATTTAGCAGTGGGTGAATTGGCCAAAAGGTGATTTTCTGTCATCCTAAAATAGATTAAGGTTAAACAAATGGCAGTTGTAATTTTTTTTAAATTTACACTTTATTTTCTCTAAATAACATTATTCCAATAAAAAGTAAAATGTGTTTCCAATATATTTTATTAACAAAAGAAAATACAAAAGCCTTTCTAAATTAGAGAAGTAAGTTTAAAGATATTTATAATTAATCAAAAGTAATATGTCAAAGATGTGGTATTATTGTTGTTTTTTTTTAAAAAAGAAAACTTTTATGAAGGACCGTCAAAGAATTAATATTTTTTTTAAAAAAGTAAAACAAAAAACTTTTTTTTTACCATTAGATAATGAATGAATTACTGACTTTGATTCATCCTACTATTTTTATGTATGCACACATCATATATGTGCATTTATGTAAAAAAAATCATACTTTTAATAAATCTATTATTTTAACAAATTAAAATATCATATGATATAAGCATCAACGTGTGCACACATTTCTATGGATATACTCATTTATATGTGAAAAGTCATTATGTATCATTAAAATGTAATAGTTTTTTTTTATCATTATATGAGAATTTCCATATGTTACAGCACATTTGGGTGCTTATGTAGATGAAGATCATGTAGACACATCTTACATCGATCATTATAATTATAAAAATCAATTTCATTTATAGGTTTATGGCAATTCAATTATGTTAATAAATTATTATACTGCATGTCTGTGTGCTGATATATAGGTGTTTTATGTAAACCTATTGGAACATATAGGCAAAGTACGATATAATAGTGGATTTCTTTTTGGTATTAATCAAAATCAGAGGACTTAATTTAAATGTATAAACATATTCAGTAGATCTTAATTCAATTTGTTATTAATAAATTTATATTTCATTGTTTAAAGTTATTCCAGTGAATTTATTTAATCCTAAAATATAAATTATTATATGCTGTATCATATATCTTGTTCACAATAACTGTTAGAGCTTTTGTTCCTGAGTTAGATTTGTGCACAATGGTCTGTTATATAAAGGGGTTTGTATTTAACATTTATGGATATCCACTTAATTGATGATGATCCTGGATTGGTGCAAAGGGGATATCCTTTAAAGGCCATGCACTTCATTTTATTTAGTTTAGTATTTATTAGAAATTAAGTTTATAGCTAGCCAGTACATTAATGGTACTAAGTGGCCAGAACACTGATGATGATAAGTATGTTTTAGTATCCCAGCATTGTTTTGATGAATTTACTTAAGGGAAGAAATTTTAAATGCCTTGCATTTTATTTTGTTTATTCATGGGTTATGTTGGATAACTATTAAAACAACACCCCCCCCACACACACACTTTGTTTCTTCCATTAGATATATTTTTTAGACTTTGTCAATAGTGCACTCATGCAGGATTTTGCATTAAAATATCAGTACCATGAAATTTGTTAAGAATTAAATATTTTGGCATGCAATAATATCTTTTAAAATTATATTTTTTGCTCATTCTGGTTTCCTTAGAATTGGATCATAGTATGGATTATGAGTTTTTAGCTAAAAAACAAACCCAAGTCCACATCCAATGAAAAACTGTTTAGTAAAATGTGTAAAAAGATAATACAGCATCAAAAAATAAAGAGAATATCATTATTACAAATAGGAAAAGCTATTTAATAAAATGTGTAAAAAGATAATATGGCATACTAAAAAAAGAAAAAGAAAAATAATATTACTATTAAAAATACTTTACATAAATATCAGAATCGATCTTAGATTTCTACATTTTAGAGTTGGACACACTATCACTCCTCTAAACTGAATAAGATATATAAGTTGTGTAAAATATCATTGATAAATAAGTTTTATTTTTAAATAAATTATTAATAATAATGTGTTATTTTTTATATATAAATTAGGATATTTAAGCAAAAGTGGTTGGGAAATCGAAATATTTTCATTTATATATAAATTTTATTAATTATAGTGACAAAAATGTGTCTGCCTAATCACTTTTGTCCAATGGTGAGTATATATATATATAGTCTATTTTGAGACTTGAATAATCATCACAGCATGTTTAAATGAAGAAGTATTCCATTTATATTTAAATAATAAAGAACATATTTCTTACAATTTAATGATTTGTACAGGGAAGGAATGACCAGGCACTCAGTTAGTGTTTTGGATTGCCTGATCCTATGGGACACCCAGATGTATTTAACCCACTTGCGATTGGGGGCCCAAAGTGAATTAATCTTGTCCAAGGAATGGGTCTGGGGTCTCACAAATGGAGTTCTGGCTGGTCCAGTCATGGATGAGTTCTGGGGGAGGGGCATTTGAGGACCTGCTAGTCAGGTTGAGAGTCATTTACCCCGCATAGATTATTGCCTCGAATGGACAGTTGCATCCCCTTGATTGACTGTTCATTGCTTCTTTTCATTATGGCTTCCTTGATGTTTGAACTTAGGATTCATTTGTTTTTTTAGGATACCAGTAATACCTAACTTATTACGTAAGGAGGTTGGACTGCTTTGAGCCACCTCCCAGATGTATTACATCAGTGTAACATTGTAATCTCTTTGGTCCACTTCGCAGGCAAGAGAATGTGGTCCCTGCCCATTTGGGCCCATAAGATCTATTATAGTAGCTTAATAAAGGTTGCTTTGGAACAAAATGATTTGGAAATCTAAATATTTGCATCTAAGTTTTATTAATTATCTTGACAAAATGGCATTGACCAGTTCAGTTTAGTGCAATGATGAGTTTGAATTTCGGAATTTAAAACTTAAGCAATTGACACAATGAGTTTAAGGAAAGAAGTATTCCACTCACATTTAAATAAAAAATATTTACACTTTAAAACATATTTTTAATAATGCAGTGATTTGAAAATGTAAACAATTTCATTTACGTAAAAAATTTCATTATCTTGATGCCTTAGCACTCCAGTGATAAAGTGTCTTTGTGCCCCGCTCAACAACCAGACATGGCAGCCCTGATTGAACGTTAATTATTTATTGTATTACTGGGGAACATATTTGTTCTTTTCTAATTGTTTATAATACTTCTTTCATATACACTTCAATGCAAATAAATTTTCTTAAAAAACTTCTTTATTTTCCTTTTTTGTTTTAAGAACGCATTGCAAATAAAACGTAATAGACTTTTAACAATTATGAAATTTGGCAGTGGATTATAATTTATGCACAGTGAAATAATTAAAAGTTAAAATATTACATATTTAAATTAATACACTACACAGGCTTAAACCTGCATATATATATAATGTATGTGGGATTCGAACTCAAACTTTCATACGACCCTCAACTCTTCATGCCATCTCATACTGCTGACCCACCTGATCACACACATGTTGAAAAAATAAATAATCACCTATAAATGTACTTTGTGCTAAACCAGCATGCATCAGTTGGTCCAGATTACCATCTCCACACATATATACAATCAGTGCTCAGCTTTATATTAAGATAGCCAATCTTCAAATGGAATTTTAATTTCCAGAAGTTTTTTTTTTTTAAAAAAAATACAATTTATTAGCTAAAAAGATACATGAATAAAAGCGTCTATATAAACTTGAGTTTTGACGTAAAAACTGATGCTAGACATTATTAACTCTTTATACAAGTGAAGCTAAGGGGTATTTCATTTTCTTAGGACAGGTTGACACCAGCACAGGATTCAGCATGTAATCTATTGGGTGCCAGAAGTCGATCTCTGTCATGAAAATTTGTCAAAATTTTGATATAGGTGTCTCTAACATTATTATCTGAGCATCCGAAGATGAGCTTGCACCTGGTGAGCCAGAGCGCAAATGTAAGGAATATGGAGATTCTGATGGTGGAAAAAACTCCTGTCTTGATAGCATTTTGGATACAGATGATCTGTGGTCAAAGAACACCTGTTGGCAGATGTAGGATCTAAGTGAGCTTAAATAAGGACAGGAATACAAAAGATGAATAATAGTTTTGTTTGCAGTTGAGCACAGCTGACATAGCATGTTGAGCTTGGCAAATCCTCTTCTTGTGACCAAGAAGTAATTTGTAGGTAGGGAGTCTAGGTTTAATTTTTTCAGAAAGTCTATGTACTTGAACTTGATGTACCAGTTCTTTGATTTACACATCAGTGACTTATTATTTAGCCCTAGCGATTGTTGAGAGGCAGTGAGGTTTGGGTATCTTAATTTATACATCTGCCAATATGTTTTCTTTGCATCTAAAATAGGTTTTGTTAATGTTATCATATTAGTGATGTGTTTCCATAGCTCAGTCAGCCACTTGCTACAAAATAGTGGTGGGGTGTCCGTTGGATTTACTGCAATGGTTCTTGTTTCAGGTATCTGTGATATGTGGATCTTATCATGCCCATCACTTTTTGAAGGAAAAGTGTGGATGCGAAATGGAGGCCTAACCCATTCATGTCCTTTGGCATATGTATTTTTGAATATTCTTATGGCAACTACTTTGCCTTTCCATAGAAGCCTGGAGCATAATGAGTTCATTGCAATTTAGTAGGCCTAATTATTGGAAGAAAATAGTTCAACCTGGGAAAAATTAACATGTTCAATAGGGATGTTTTTCATGCAGTGATACGGGGACTCTGGAGAGTGAGGTTACAATTTTGCAAGTTTTTTCTAGTATTGAGTTTAGTTGAATTTAAAAAAATTACATTTTCCCATTAAATTTGTTAATAATGATGAATGAAAATCCTTATTTGGTAAGGTAATAAAATTATAATATAAATTACAAGTTTTATTAATATTGCAAGATTGAAAAGATGCTTTTAAAAAAAAAAGTAAAAAGTATTTAGTAGAAAAATAAGATGTTCAATGTAATGGGGAAATTTGCTAACTATAATGATCAGTAATAAATTTTGACTTATAATTTGTGATAATCATAGGATCAAAGATAAAACAAGAAAGATATTTGAAATTCAAATATGTGTTCTACCAAAAATTAATAACTTTATTAAAAATGCAACAAATATTAAATGCATTTTGTTCTGGGGATCAATATAATACACCATGTTATCTGAAAGACATTTCAATTAAAGTTGTCTCTAATAATGATGAAATTACTGAAACTTCAAATTCAAATAGAGAATATGATGATAATGGTTTATGGATAAATTTTGTGATATAAATAATTTAAGAACAGTTTCTTTAACACAAGCGTATTCTGTTGATCAATATTTTGTCCTGATTAGAGGAAAAGTTCCCATACTAGTAAATATTCAATTAAATATTACCATGAGAAATATTCCTAGTGCAATTAATTAAAACTACATCTTCTCAGTGACTTCCTGTTCCTTCCTATATTCTTGTAGTGGATATCAGAAAAGAAATTGCTTCTCAAAAAATATATATATAAAAAAAAAGTTAAGCAGACAAGATTTGCGAATAACTCATGCTACAGTTTCACCATCTAAGACTCATCTCAAATCAAGTTCCACCTTTTAGATGTCAAGTCAAGAATCTACAATCAAAGAATTACGGCATAAAATGGGATTCTTGCTATTTTCCAAACAATTTTCTTTTTTCCAAATCCAGCACTTTAAGCCAACTGGAATTTGATCTTCCCAGATGCAACTGGAATGTCATTAACATACAGGACAATCCATAATGGTTATGTTCATCTGCTTCATAAATAGAATTTATCAATTACTGATTTATACAAATATGAATAAAGATAAACTGAACAACGTAGATAATGATTGCTCAGTATGTGGCAGAAATGAATGACTATTTCTATAGGTTTATTTATGATACCGTGTTAAGGATAAGCTGTCAAACAAATCCATATGCTAAATAATAATTCCAAATTAATTTAACTTTTCTTATAGCAATGTAATTTGGTAATAAATACATACATTTTATCTACTAAGAAAAGCTTATTTAATGTTTTTAACATAAATGATAACTTCTTTTGACCCAGCTAGCATGTTTTTGACTAACTGGTAGTCATAATCCTAGTCGAAAGCATGCTTATATGCCAAAAGACATCAGCATATTATGTTAAAAGCAATATAATACTTCAACAAAGAATGATTTTGATATTTTGAATTAAAAGATAACCTACTGACTGTCAGTATCAAAATACTGTTTTTAAAAAAGCAAACACATTTATAGGTATTGTTCACAAAGAATCTTTAATCACAAACAAATTAATAGAGAAGTATATATTTGTGAATGATTTATATCTTATGTAAATGTAAATCTGAAGGCATAATTCCTAAAAGTTTGCAACTAAAACCTCCAATTCACTCTCAGAGAGCTAAGAAAATTACTCAGAGAGTGAGTGAAGCTTTGGTAAGAGAAAGAATAAATGCTCAGAGGTTTTCCAAGTGTCAAACAATGCATTCAATTAATAATGTAGAATGTCTTCTAAAAAATAAACATACTGAGGATGACTACATGAGAGTTTCTCAAGCAGTAAAAAAATCATATTCTACATTACATGGAAAAATAAAAGAATGTCAAAAGAAGAAACTTGCTGACCTACATGGGCATTTCAAAATTCATAATGTACCAAGCAATGTAACAGCTTCATCGGTTAAAAATCTAAGTTCTAAACATCTAACAGATACCGAAATTTCTGTTCTTGAAAGAGGATTAAACTTTTCCATAACACCATCTAATATCCCCTTATTAAATATAATGGCAGCCACTAAGGAAGTGACTCAAAAATTGCCTTTAGAAGAAGCAGCAGAATTACGCTGGAGAATAAAAAGAGCTCTTGACAAGCAACAAAAATTTAAGTCAAACATATCCTATGGGGAGAGGAAAGCAATTAAATCTCTCAAAGCAGATAAATCTATAATTATTCTCCCTGATGACAAAGGCAATGCAACAGTTGTAATGGATACAACTGATTATGACAACAAAATGCAAGAAATCCTCACAGCAGGCCAATATAGAAAAGATTTCTAAGCATAAGATCTCAACACTTACTCATTATAAATTTAAAGATTTCACGAATGTTAATAATGTGTTATAGAAATTGTGGACTTAATCAGCAAGGTATTTAATAACCTTATGCTCTCAAATCAAAATGCTTTAAATTCTCCTATTTATTTAGAAAGTAGGTTGAAGGTAAGAGTGGCCTCTTATCTTTTAAATAAATTTTGGATTAAGATTTGCAGAGATCCCTACTGTCATTTTTACACGTGCATAGTCTTAAGGTTACGGCCTATATATATATATGTAACAGGAGAAAGCTTTAAGATTCGCATATACTGACCATTGGGGCGCCACTAGTCTGAAAATCGGAACTAGACATTTATTTTAAGGGTGGACAGGATATGCGAACCCGAATGCGCTGGACTAAACTCAGGGAGTAACAAGATATCTTAAATATTGTTTAGACAGTTGAGAATAAAAGCATAAAGACAAACATAAGCAAAATAAATTTAAACAATTTATTAATTTTAATAAAAGTTGGACAATAAAGTAAAGACATCTAGCAATGAATACAAAAATGACTTATATTAACCTACGCATATTTACCAGAGAGTGCACAAGAGTACGACAAACATGAAGGCATTACACATTTTGGCAGCAAAATTCTCTCACCTAAAATATAAGAAATGGTTAGGATAATATCTTCTTGCTGGCCAGTTGTAAAATTACAAAAACAAACAACAACTCTAGCTTCCTGAATCAGAGATAATAAAACAGTTACTGTCCCGCTGGAAATCAACGAAACCAGTGTGGACGTTCGAGCAGTAGTATTCTAACTACTGTTGTTAAAACGCCACAGGACTGCTGCGCGTAATACTACATTTAAAGTAAATGTGGTTGATCTCACCTACAGGACAGCAAAAGATATTTGATTACGATCTTATGTAATCCAAAAAGAAAAAACTACTTTCAGACCACCCAAAGAATAACTTGACAAATAGCCAGCAAAAAAATGTTGTTGTTTGCACAAAAAGCACAAACAAAACATGCTTAAAGATTCTTTATTTTACAACTAAGGGCAGATGAATAAATAAAGACTACGAAAACTGCCAATGCGTTTTGTAATAGTTAATGAAATAATCAGGTATATATTAAACATATAAAATACAATCTCCTAATGCACTCCCTGATAAACGAAAATTGCAAACAAACTTGGAATCTTAAAACTAAGATTCCAAGACACACTTTAAATACTAGAAAAAGTACATACAGATAATAAATAATTAATACCATTTTAAAACATACTTATCATTAGATTGAGCGGAGATTTAATTAAACGCAATTTATTTACCCTGGCTAGAATAAGAAAAAGTTTAGCTTACTGTAAGGCAGAGTTCTAGTGATTTCATGACGAGTGCGCACTTTTGATAATAGTTAATCTTTTAGGTGATTTCTCTTAATGACAAAGGCAAGTGTCGAGGCAAATTGGGAATCCAGCTATGTCAGAGTTTTATGGCATGACTGAAAAACAGCTTGGAGCCCGAGGCTCATCCTTATTTGAATTAGCACTGCATCTTAAGGTTTCCAATGTGAATAGCAGCGTTTGTTGACATCATGAAAGCAAATTTCAACAATCTCTTAAATGTTCAAACTGCAATTAATAAGAAGTTGAACTAAGCATTTTAAAAACAGCTTCTTGCTCCTCTCCTAACAAGCAACCTTGTCTTAATCCTTAGAATAATAGCAACTACCTCCTTTCTGATGGGCTCTAGTTACCTCGCTACATTTCCCACGAAAAATCTTCCTTATTGACAAATTCTATACCTCATTCAGGGCAAATATTAATTTCCCGCTCAATCCAATTTAAGAATTCCAACCAGGGATTATTGTATCCAAAATAACAAATACAAAACTAAATCTCTGCTTTTAGAATTAACTTTAAAAATGATTAAAAATAAAAGCAACAGGAATATATAATTAGCAAGCTTACCTGTTTTTAATCAAATTGATTAAAATAGGTGGTGAAAGTAAAGTATTTTTAAATCAATTTTATAAACAAAGTAGTGAAAGTAAACTATTTTAAATATAAATCAATTCTATAAACAAAAATTAAAATGCCCTATTTAAATATAACCGAGTATACAAGAACTTTTTTTATTATTAAATAATAAGCAATTTAAACATTAGTAATAAAACCATTGAATCGGAAATCAATCCGGTTCAATTGCCTCAATACGCGACCAAAAAAAGAAAAAACATTCCTGCACTTTTTTTTAAAATTATAAACATTTCAAAAACTACCCCTAGGAATTCGGCTGAACGTTTGCCTCACACTCATGAAAAACAAAATATTTCATTTCCAACATTTGTCCGTTCTCATGAATCATTAATCAAATCTTTTTTTTTTAAACAGTACGTCCGATCAATATCACTTACGCTCGGTCAGGCAGTTACTTTTTATGGAGAGTTTGGTCAGGATGATCTACTCTCTTGAACCTGTCAACAGGTTGTCTGGATACATTGCCAAAATCTACAGCCGTTAAAAATTCTGCCATTTTTTCTATCAACCGCCCATTATTACTCAACATCATTTGTTGTATGTGAGGTGGCATATTATGCTGGATAGTTCTCGTGATTTGATCGTCCGACAATGGAAATGCCATTAATGCCTTGAGTTTCGCTACTTGTCTATAAAAAAATTGCGTTTATGTTTCACCGCGAACACTGGGATATCTCTCATGGGATATTTTATAGAGTATCCCATCCTGTCGGGCTTCACTCCAAAACATTCTTAAAATGGTGTGCCTATATTCCTCAAATGTTCTTGGTTTGGTGAATAAAGTGTGCCACCAGTCAGAGGCTGTTTCATGAAGGTAGTTACTGGTGACTGTAACTTTATCCCTTTCCGGCCAGTCTTGGACACAAAACATATTAGCTAAACTTCCTAAATGATTTAATGGGCTTTCTCCCACCTCAGCCTTAAACATTTCTATTAGGAATTGCTTTTCCAAGACTCTACTGGAAGGCCCCTCCTGTCTGTTACTTTTCGACTCCCTATATTCATTTTCTGTTTCATACTGTTTGTCTTCAGTACAGAACACCCTAGGTTTATTCTCTACCCCAGCTAGCCTATATTTGAGTCCTTTTATCATATCAATATATGTTTGTTGCACTTCTGTTTTCAAATTATTCTTACTTTCCTCTATGTCTTCAAACATCTTTTCTAATTTCCTGACAGCACCATCAACCCTCAGATCTATTTCTCTCTGCATTTCTCCTTCCTTTAACATCTCCAATTCTACTTGTGTTGTTTTATATATGTCTATCCATTCCTTGCACATCCCTTCAATCTGCACCATCTTTATTTCTAAACTACCTGTCCTAATACTACCTTGCTGTACCTCATCTTTTACTTCTTTCATCTCTTCCTTTAAAATTTCAACTTCCTGAACCTCCTTATTCCGATATTTCTCTATGGCTTCTATAGCTGCCTGATTTTTGTTGACTTTCTTCAATATTTTTTGTCTCATTCCTTTCATTTCTGCTCTCAATTCCTGCAGTATTGTTTGTTGACTCTGTTTCATTTCTAGCAACTCTTGTCGTATTTCTTTCATCTTGGCTTGCTGATTTTGTTTCATTTCTATTATCAACTTTATCATCATCTGAATCTCGCTCTCTTCTTTTTCTATTATCTTGGGGTATTTAAATGAAACAGGGCTCTCTTCCAAACCTGCCACCCTGTCGCCTTCTTCTTTACCTTTCATTTTTACACAAGGCTAACTCACTATACTAACCTTTTTTTTTTTCTAAACAAAAAATATCAAAGCAAATAAAACGCTATTTATTTATATGCAAGAAGACAATGAACTATTTTATAAACAAAGTAGTGAAAGTAAACTATTTTAAATATAAATCAATTTTATAAACAAAAATTAAAATGCCCTATTTAAATATAACCGAGTATATGTTTTAATACAAGTACTTTTTTTTATTATTAAATAATAAGCAATTTTAACATTAGTAATAAACCCATTGAATCGGAAATCAATCCAGTTCAATATATACGTAATGAGTATGCGCTTTACAAATATAATTATTATAACTTTATATTATCTTAAAAGATTTCTAAGCATAAGATCTCAACACTGACTTCTTGTAAATCGAAAGATTTCACCAATGTTAATGTGTTATAGAAATTGTGGACTTAATCAGTGAGGTATTTAATAATAGCCTTATGCTCTCAAATCAAAATGCTTTAAATTCCATTTATTTAGAAAGTAGGTTGAAGATAAGAGTGGCCACTTTTGTCTTTTAAATAAATCTTGTATTAAGATTTGCAGAGGTCCCTACTGTTGTTTTTTTCAGGTACATAGTCTTAAGGTTATAGCCTTAATATATATTACTGTATGTAATGAGTATGTGCTTTACAAATATAATAATTAAAATCTTTATTGAGAAAATAAGTGAACAAAGTAAATTAGCAAAATCTTTTATGAACTTCATTCCAGTGAGGATCTAATTTAAATTTTCACTGAATACCTCCTAAGTGGCCATTATAAATACTGAATACCTCCTAAGTGGCCATTATAAATATATTTATTCCCTCATACAAGAAGCAAAATTCATGCTAAAACTTTTTTTTAATCCTATGCAGTAATACAGCACACTAAAAATAAGGTGGGAAAATATGTTCATTAAGTAAAATATGATTTACTTGAAAGTGCTCAACCATATAATTCTTTTCTAATAATACTAAGCTTCACTTTTTTTGCATAAAGTGCAATTTAAAACTTATCTAATTTTTATTCAGTGCTATAGTTTTATAATATAATTGCTGACTTAACAGAGTAAAAAAAAATTTTTTTTCATCAGAAACAAATAATTAAAGCAAAAGAAATACAAGTTTTATTCACTAAATATAAAAAAACTTGTCATATAGAGTAATAATAAAGTGTATTAAAAATAAATTTTAAAATGTGTACCTTAACTAATTTTTATTTAATATCCTTGCAATAATAGAATTGATTAATTCAAATCCCTTTCATTGTTAATGAAAAACAATCTTACCAAAAAGTTTTAATTATTGCATAATTTAAAAAACTTATTATTTGTCGTAATAACTTATGCTAAAAATAAATTGAAAAAATGTACATTAGCTAAAATGATTTACTTACTTAATTTTTATATATCTTTGCAATAATAAAATTGATTCATTTAATAGCATAACTATGATCAATCTCATCAAAAAAGTTTTATTCCCTTATGTTATTAAATTTTTTATTGATTATATCCAATAATAAACTGCACCAAAATTCAATTGAAAAATGTCTCCTATACATACTTTTGTAATAAATAAAATGACAAGATTAAACAAAATGTACATCTCGGTTCACAGCAAAAAAGTTAAGTTGTATTAATTAACTAGATTTAAAAAAGATCATATATAAAATGCACAATAAATAAAATAGAAAATGTATATTATTACTTTAAATTCTTTTTTTTACATGCTTTATTGTAATAAATTGTTTTAATGGGATGTCAACTTCAATGACATGATTGCAAAATGATTATCACAAATGTATATTAAAAATTACTGCTAAAAACATAGCAACTATATTTTGCTTATTAATAGTTTATACACTATACTATATACAAAGGTGTTTTTTTTAAATTAATATGCTTATTCATTATTGCTTTTAAGCTGCAATCATTAATGTGGTATAGTAACATTCAGACAAGTGGTATCTTATACTATTCATAAGAATATTTAAATATTTCAAATTTGATTTTTTATTCCAAGCATTATTTACAATATGAGATGTCACTGAGAGTGGTGGGTTGTGTGAAAGTCTGAGTTCAAACCCGCATATATTACATATATAAATGTAGGTTTAAGCCCGTACAATGTATTATGCATTAAAATATATATATATATTAAAATAGTCATAAAATTGCAAAAAGAAATGTACTTTTGTTTAACTAGATTCCATTGATTACTTTCTTATAATCAATTAATTTTTCTTATTATTATTATAGTCATTAGTAGGGAAAAAGCTGTTATTTGAAAAAGCTAAAAAAATTTACACCCATTTAACTACAAGCAGGAAGAGATACTGATTGAAGGGTGGCATAGAATTAAAACTATGTGAAGTAAATTCCAACTAACTTGGTTTTTACAAAATAGACCTACTTAGGAAAGTATATTGAGGGAAATATCCAATTTAAAAAATGTGAAATTAAATGAAGTATTTGAAAATTGGTAGCAATATAATATACTGCATGTAGACATTGAGAGTTAATCATTGAATATGTAAATATTGGGATATTTTGAATGTGATGACTAAATTCTTTTATCATAGAAATAGCTTATTTTTAAAATAATATTCTTATGAGTCTTGGGCAATCAATTGCCCTCATTATCCAGAGTGGAAGGGTGATGTTTTTTAATATCAGCAGACAATATGTCACTTCTAGTGCTCCAACATCACATGATCACTTGAGCAACAAACCCTCTATTTATCATTTTATTACATTAACATCAGCTAACAATTTTGGCTAATTATTTTAAATTTTATCCAATATCAGACTGACCTATTTTTTCCCGATAACATTGGTATTCCTTTCTTCTCCTTAATTGATTCACTTACACCTATTGTGATATTAAAATATGGCAATTCATTTTTCCTTTTTTAAATTTAATTTTTGAAGTTGACATGGTGGATCTATTTTTTTATTTAATTTCATGTTCCATTTGTATAATATGCTGGTTCCTTAATTGCTTAAAAATATAAATCATTTTAAAAAATGTTTCCATTTATATATTGTGACCTTTCTGAATGTGCACAAGTAATTAAAGAATACTGTGTCAGTGGTGAATAACCACATTTAACTAAAAAAAAGTGAAATAGCATTAACATTTAAAATTTTTTTCTGTTAATGATTTAAAACCTTATATGTGAATTGCCATGAATGTTTGTGGGAATTTTTATAAGCATTTGTTAGTATTATTATATTTGATGAAGTATTTAATGCAAAAAAGGGTGGTGGTGGATTATTTCAGAAAGTGTTGATATGCAAGTTAGGTTGATGTAAATTTATTTTATTTATTTGTGGAATAGTGGTTGATAATTGTTTAGATGGTTTTCCGACTGTTTATTTATCAGCGCCCCCATCCATCCATCCATGTATAAGTAATATAGTCAGTGAAGTATATTTAACTCATAGCCATATCAGTCATATGTTAGGATAATTTAGTATTCATATAGTAGTATATGTGTACGCATGTATGTCTGTATCATCTCATCTCATTTTCATATTTAATTACAGTACAAAATATTACATCTACAATAAAACATTTAAATTACAGTAAATATCTTTAATAACTTTGCAAGTACATTTTTTTCAGAGTTATTAATGGATATCTGGATTAGTAAATTATTTGACAAACTAAATTATATTATCAACTACTATATTTAATTTACTAATTAATTAATATAGTTTATTTCAAAAGTGTAAAAATTATTTTTTTTATCATTTGCTTTGATTTAATTTAGAAAATCAAAATTATTATTTTTTCTTCAAGAAAAGATTTCTTGAATATTTTTTCCTTAATTACTGAGTGCAAAGGGTGGAGCTAATCTTTGGAGGATAAGGATGACCTCTTGATTGATGGAAGAGATATATTTTAACTGATAGTCAGTAATAGAAATTTATTATTGTTTCATCCATTACTTTGTTCATTCTGCTTCTGCCAATTCTTCTATCTATTCCAGAAATAAAGTCAGTTTAAATTCCAAAGTGAAAACTTTTAAACATTATTTTATAAAAGAAATTATCAGAATTTTAGCTACCAGACAGCTTTAAGCAAGGATGTCAGGCTAAATTATAAGAAAGGTATATTTTTTTTCATTTCTTTCCACTCAGTTAAACATTAAATTAACATTATCATCTTTAAAATGTATGTATAGGCTGATAATTTTAATCTACTTTGTTTACTTATATCTTCTATTAATACTAAAGAAAAAAATGAAATTGTGTGAACTTTATATCTTAAGGAAATTTATGCAGGACTGCTTAATAAAACCTATCTTTGACTCTCTATTTAAATTCTTCTCTAGTTGTATAAGTCAAGTTAAAATGGAAGATGCAAGTATAATATTTTTATGCCATATATTTAAATTACTCCATGATAATAATTGCGCTAGTTATTCATGCTTATAAATTATTTTATTAACAAAGTGAATACATGGCTTATAAACAATCGGTTAATTATTAGTATTTATTTAATATGACATGTTTAAATAAAGTAGAAGGACATTAATATTACATATTTCTTGTTCTCCTTGATATATGGACTTATTACAAAATAAAAATATTATTGCTTAAGGAATTGTAGATCTACGTGAATAATTAATTAATAATGAACCAAAAATAATTATACCTGTGCTAATTTATAAAACTAATGTTTACTTTTGGAAACCTGCTTAAATTATTGTTAAATTAAAGTATTTCCAGAATTAGTTAAATGATAAATATAAAAGAGATGTAGCTGAAACTATCTATCTATATCTCCATCATTATATAAAAAATTATTACTGTATGTGCTATGTTAGTGAACTCCATTAACTAATGCTAAGAACATTGGAGATCACTAAATTAAATTTAAATTGTGAATGTATATCCTAGGAATTTGTTTTTACATTTTATGCTTACTAACTGTACTCATCTGGAATCATCTTCATTTGGAATCATGTCATTTAGGAAACTTTATGTTTAAGAAAAAAAGAAACTTTACAAGTGAATTTTTTTTTAAGTTAAAAGAAGAGTGGCTTTTTTTTGTTTATTGCTATATACCATAGATAGATAGACAGATTTATTATTTTATTTATGTATTTACTTATTTAATCATGCTATTTCTTTGACTTCTAGACCGTCTCGGATTAGTATATTGCCAAGTTTGCAATATGTTGGTAAACGATTAATTTAAATATTATTTCTTATGTAGGTTATATATACATTTATATGGGCTTATTGAAGAGAGGTATATATATATATTTTATGTCTCGAAGCGAGCATTTGGCTTTCAGTGTAGCACATGTATGGAAAAAATATTATGTCAAAAATGGTAAAACCTCCTCGATAATAATTGCCATTTAAAGGTTTAAAATAGCTTGTCATAATCTAAAAGTTTTTTTATTATTTCAGTTTATCATTTACTTTACTGTAATATTTGTGTATTATAGTTTGAAGTTATTTACACGCTCTTATTTATACGTATGTGTGTCTGTCTTATGCATTTATTTCATATAATTGGTAAATATTCAGTTTTACGACTGTTTTTCTTTCTGTTAATTTTGGATAGTGCTATATGCTAAAAGAATTGGTAGAGGTAGTGTCATATCTGTGTATTTATTTTTCAATGTATAGAATGAAATGAGAAAGATAAGTTATTCGTAATATGTTCTAGGTAGATTGGGACTGAGAACTCTCTCCTTTATTATATCCAAGTATTTGCCATGAGTGAAATATATTCCTAGATTGCGTACGTATGCATTATAAAAATATTTTATGAAGATGAGTGGTTTATGTCCCTTTATTCTGGTAGTAAGACTAAGTTCTACATTAATACTATACCTCAGAGTAGGTGGGGCTTCATTATTTGTTGTTAGATTTATTAGCCAAGAAGCTTGTTTATTCCTCATATGCTTAAATTCTTCTTGAATGTTTATCTTTGTGTTATCATAGAATCATAGCTATACGCAATGCAGTTGGTGGGTAAATAAATAATAAGATTAAATTCTTTATGTCCAAATTATAATACTTAATTAGTAATTCATAAGTAAATTAACAACATGTGAATATATGGATTTATCTTAAATTATAGCGTAAGATGTGACACACACATAATGCAAATAATCTTGCAGACATTGGAGTATAATATTGTTAAACTTACACATCAGGAAATATATATTTTTAATTCTAACATGCTTTAAATCATCAAATCACCTGAATGGTTATTTTTATTTTGAATGTATGAAAAAGATAGATATTTAAAATAAATATTTTATGGAGCTATTTAAGTAACTCTTTTGACAGCCAGTTAGTAATTTACTTTATTCCCATAATTGATAGCGTGACCTCTCCATCTTATATGTTTGTGCCCATAATATATTTATTTATTTAGTGTTGCTTGCTAATAAAAATTTGTTAGATAGCTTAAATATATTCAGAGTCAGAATATTAAGGCATTGTTTTATAAGTGTCATAGCATCGGCCGGGACATGAACCCGCAACACGTGCAACTGCCTGCTAGTGCAAGGCAGTCACGCTAACCTCTCGACCACCGATGCAAGACTAGGGCATTGTTTTATTTGTTAACTTATGTTGTAAATGTCTAGTCAATAAATGACGAAATATGTAATAGTGATTTCAAACCCAGGTTACCAAACTTATTTGCCAGTTTAGAAATTAGGACAAACAGTCCCACTGTGAATTAGCTATATCTATTTGGATTTCAAATGTAATAAATGCTTTGTTATTTATTCAAAACTTTGTCTCGAGTTGTTCTTATATGCATTCGTATTCTAGTTTCCACATAAATACATTGCTTTCTAAATTTGATACTAAACATACTGAAATCTGATAATATTGTTCTCTTGATTCAAACATTATATGAAACACTTTACCATTTGTTAAATTTATAAAAAGGTTGCATACTTAGCTTATTATTTAGACAATCATGTGAGATTAAAAGATACCCTATTCCCTTCATTATCTAATTGCTAGTCTAGTAAAACATTCTTCAATCCATTTCATTATATATATAGTTATAAATTACTGGATAATAGAATTTCTTTAATCAAACTGTATTACAGATTCCCTGAGATCTGATTTCATATTTCCAAATTAACATTAATTTAGCTGCTTAGATTAAGATGTGCTAAATAGCGGAATTATTTAATATATATATTTTTCTGTTAGTTATATTGAGTTAATATAGAGTATATTTAGATGATGGAAGAGATTAAATTGAAATTATATTTTATTAGTTTGAACAAATGAAACTCTGCTGACCTCTATCATTTGGTTGATTAACAAATGAGGCATACATTTTATTTTAATGGTTTGTAATATTTCTTCTTTCATTTATTTATATTCTATATGTTATGACTTCCTATAACCCTCCACTGAGCTAAGTTATAAGTTAGGCATAAGTAGAAGAGTCTCAGTATTAATTCTAAGACAAATAAAGTGTTAATTTATTCTATTCTTTAATAGAATTGGCACCCTGGGCATTTGCTCATATAATGTGTAGGTTCAGTGTTGTGGGTGTTACAATATATATATAATTATAAAGTTTTTTTTTAAAATTTCATTACTGCATCCCTGATCTACTAATTATAATCACGCACTAGTGCAGAAACTCAGCCCACTTTCTCATTACGCATGTATTCCACAACTGTCACATAACAAGTATGTTAGAGGTATTAAATGTGATTTTCCACACCTATGTTGATAGGTCAGTATTCTTATTATATGGACTTTCACTAATTTTCATTTACTTTTAATATACACCTGGGTCTCGTTTTACGCGATAGGTTCCTCAGAAAACACGCGCAAACGAAATCGCGCAAAAATAGATGCAACTTACATTGAAAAAGGGGGGGATGCGGTGTGATTTTTCAAAATTCGCATAAAAGCAAAGCACCAACGTAAAATTACTTTAAAATTCGTACATAAAAAATTTCAAATTTGAAAAAAATTGATACAAGACAAACTTTTTTTAACTATAATATTTAATTTTATTCAAAATAATATATTTTTATGCATAATTTACATTTTTTATACACGTTTTAATTATCACTATTTGCCCAAAAACACGTTCATTTGCAAACTAGTAAAAAATCAGATTCTCGTGTGATGTGATGTATTTGGCTTCTCCTTAAACGAAATCAAGAATATCTCAGCAATTATTCTCACAAGAGGAAATACAACTAGCACCAAGTTCACTCTCATATTGTGCTAATGGTTTTCTGTTGACGACGACGATGATTTTATTGTTTATGAACTTAGACTTATGATAATAAAAAGACATTTATTCACCACTGCTGGGAAAAATTTAATTAAAACTAACAACTAAAAATTAAATTCTTATTTTTGTCTTTAATTTTCAATTCCGTTTAAAAATCAAATTTCGTTTTACATCACATTAATTTCAAGTCACCCATAAGTAATTTTTAAATTGTTAATTACAATTAAAATCAGATTTTAATTTTTAATTGTGCCCACTGCTATTACTGACCTTTTAAAAATAAACTTGTGGACACTAAATGATTAATAATTGATTACGTTCTTTTTTAAAAAGCAAAAACAGAATGCGATTTAAAATGCAAAATTAACACGCACGTTTGAACAAATTTACATTATAATCTTGTAAAATTTAATGTGTGTATACATAAAATGTGGAAATCATGATTTTAATTTCATTATTGCATAAAATCTTACTATTATAAAGCACTGAAAATATTGAAATTACTAAGATGAAAGTAGAATTCCAATAATGTGCTATTACTTTCAATATAACGTAAGTGTGCAAAATTTATTATTTAAAGTAATAGCGCATTATCGGAGGTAGCCTTCCGGTGAAACACGAATTACGTAACTTCAAAATCATGTTAAATAAGTCCGCGTAAAAAGAGACCCAAGTGTACTGTGGAAGAGTGAATAAGTAATAGAACTTCGAAGATATTTTCAAGTTTGCTCATCACTGCATTTCTCATCTCAACTCCACTATATCACAACCAATCACCAATGCAGAAACTGCAATTCTCACTACACATTTTGCAAATCATCCATCAGATGACCATAAGGATATCAAACACCCTAATCTCCATGCTCATATTGACAGCTTGAGAGGCTCTTACATTATCCCATTCTCATTCAAGATGTGACTGCATTCTATCCATTTTTAAAACATTGTGAAAATGTACACTAAAGAGATATTTCAAGATTCATTTTTTATCAGGTGTGTAAAAGCCCTATTGCTACAATAATTAATACACTATACAATGGCTCAAATTTGACATTGATTTTTTTACCTCAATAATTTCTCAAGAAATTGACTTTTTCAGAGAGTCTGCAGGTTAGTTTCCAGATATCTTTAGTTGGAGATTGAAGGCATCCTAGGCAATCTAGTTTGGTCAAATAAAATTGAGGTTCAGCATGTAAAGAAAAATTATAACAATTTTTACTATATAACATCACATCTTTGGGAGATTATATGATATTCACTCACCCTGACAGATTGCAGTTTCATTCTGGAACCCTTAGTTCTCTGGGCTGCCAATCTATTCAAATGTATGGGATGTTATATAATCTGAGATCAGAGTCAATTGGTTAAATTGACCACTATCAAAATCTTTCGGCTATCATTCTTTTGGGCAATTTAGATTGTCTTAAAGGATGAGTGATTAGCCATTATTGATAGCAATCTTTTTACAATCACAAATAACATGGATTTAATATGCAAAGAAAAATAGAACTTTTAGGAAAGATATATAGATTTCTCTCCAAAATCACTCAATATAATGCAAAAAGTTGTATATATTTGATTTTGAGTTTTGTTCCCTTATTTGTAAAAAAAATATAATAACTGAAGCAATCTCTAGTCACAATAAATATATATACAAATGAACCAGTATAATAGATGTTAACCTCCTAAATGCTAGCACATACAAGTTATGTAAATCTGGCTATGTTAAAACATAAACTAATGACCCAAAATGAACTAAAATTTGTGTTAAAAAATATATGAATTCTGGATGGTGGGAAAAACAAATAGTAAACAAAATGGTTAATCCCATAATCATTTTGAGTAAACAAAATGGTTAATCCCATAATCATTTTGAGGGTATTTTTGATAGTAGTTCGTTAGGTGTACTGTGGCCGCTAGGTGATGCTGCAGTACCATCAAGAATCCCCAAGAAGCCTACAATTTCTATCCAAAAATCGCTGAAATCGACAAATTAAAATGCCTAAGGTAAAGTAAATTGACCAAATCCTTCTAAAATATAAATAAAAAAAATTGAAGAAAATGCTATAAAATTCGAATTACAAAAACAGAAATTGGTGAAAAAACAAAAACACAACACCCCCCCCCCAATGAAGAATTTTATCCAAAAATCACTGAAATCGAGAAATTAAAACACCAAAGGCAAAGTAAATCGAACAAATCTTTCTAAAATACAAATAAATAAAAAAAATCGAAGAAAAAGCTATAAAATTTGGATTACAAAAACAGAAATTGGTAAAAATACATCAAACGCACCCCCCTACCAAATGAAGAATCTTATCAAAAATAAGCATAAAATTCAAATTACAAAATCGGTGAAAATACATCTAACGCAACTCACCACCCATGAAGAAAAATTCAAATTACAAAAACAGAAAAACTATATTACTAAATCTCAAAAAAATTAACAAAGCTTCATTAATGGCAGGAATGCAATTTAAAAAATAAAAGTAGCTATCAATTACAAAAACGGAATTTGGTCTATTATATAAAACAGTCTGCATGATCAAAAATAAGTACTTTTCAAAAATATACTAAATTTCAATATTTAAAAAATAAGACTTTCAACATTTGCAAATATGCCTGTGCGATCAGATTTCAAAGCAGTGATTTATATAAGCGAAAAAGCAAGAACATTATACTGGAGAGCTACTAATTGCCTTTCTCAAAAATTTATCAAATTATTCTCTGCTTTGAAATTATGACATATTTAAATATTGTTTTTAAAATAATTTATAGAGATCTGCGTTAAAAAAATATTACCAATTTTCTTCCATGCCGAGTTGTACGGCATTTGATGTTTCAGCATAAAAATCCATTAAAAAAACATTATTATTTTGAGGCTTATTGGAGCACAATTCACTTAACTAATAACAGCAGATTTAAAAAGGTAGTTCAAAAAGTGGTTATTTGATGGTTTAAAAAATACAAGAATGATGGCAGAATTTATCATCGGGCTTTAGCAAACAATTATTTAAATAAGGTAGTTCTGAAAAATATAACATCCCAATGCAATTTAAGAGGGCAGAACTTTTACTTTGGAGGAACTTCACTGCCCCAGGTTCTGTCTTTGGGAGATCACAAATTTTCGTCATTTTGAGTAAGAAAAGATGGTAAGACACTATATCTACTTAAATTTCAGCATGAGTTTTTGAAATGTTGCTTGAAAGTTTGTGCATACATGTTTAATATTGTATTCATCTGCCTAAAAAAAAAATCCATATTAACACCATCAAAACTTGTATTTTTAGCACTCAAAAAAAATTAATACGTCATAATAAAATTAAGCAGGTATTTCAAAAGACTAGTTCAGTTACATTTGGATTAAATTTGTCAGCCCAAGCAATTATATTTTTTATGTGAAAGGGCTGTTATGCAAGCAATTGTGAGAAGTCTATTATGTCACATTTCATGTTGCAAGTACAAACTGTGACATGTAATATATTAGTGCGATTATATATATATATCTTTTTAAATCTTTAATTTCTGTGTATCAATTTAATTCATTATTTCCCTAAGAATATATAACATATATAATGAAATATTTACACAACTATTTATAAGTTTCTTACTTTTAATACTATGTGTAGGTTAAATATTATTTTTAAAAATAACAAATTAAAGTGAAAGTAAATACGATCATGCAGCATCATTTTCTATTCACTTGGGGATTGCAAGTAAAAACTGTGAAGTGAAATGTTACAGTGTGATTATATATATATTTTTAAATCTGTACTTTCTGTATATCAATTTAATTCATTATTTCCCTAAGAATCTCATATAACATATATAACAAATGGTACACAACTACTTACAAGTTTCTAACTTTTAAAATTGTGTGTATTCTTAGGAAAATAATGAAGTAAATTGATACACAGAAATTAAAGATTTAAAAAGATATATACAATCGCACTGTAACATATTACACGTCAGTTTGTACTTGCAAAATGAAATATGATGTAATAGACTTCTCACAATCGCTTGCGTAATAGCCCTTTCACATAAAAATTATAATTGCTTGGGCTGACAAATTTAATCAAAATGTAACTGAACTAGTCTTTTGAAATACTTGCTTAGTTTTATTATGATGTATTAATTATTTTTGAGTGCTAAAAAATACAAGTTGTTTGTATTATTTTTTGATGATGTTAATATGGATTTTTTTAGGCAGATGAATACAATATTAAACATGCATGCATAAACTTTAGATTACATTTCAAAAACTCATGCTGAAACTTAAGTAGATAGTGCCTTATCATTTTTTCTTACTCAAAATGATGAAAATTTGGGATCTCCCAAAGACAGAACATGAAGCAGCGAAGTTCTTCCAAAGTAAGTGTTTTGTCCTCTTAAATTGCATTGGGATATTATATTATGCTGAACTACCTTCTTAAAATAATTGTTTGCTAAAGTCTGCACCTATATTTTTTAATGTGAAGGTATATTACATCACATTTCAATTTGCAACTTTCTTTAAATAACTGTTTGTTAGGCACTGTTCGGTCCACGTCGTGTTAAATTTTTTTAATCTGCTGTTACTCAATTGGGGATTGGCTTTGTTTTACTAAGATAAAAGTGCTAAGTTATGAAATTTAACAATAGAAAGCTGAATTTTATAACTTTAATTAGAGTTGTAAAGAAGGCAGGATATAGTGGACAATCAACCCATCCTACTGCAAATGGCAGACAACTTAGCCTGGAAGAAAAGTGGTAATATTTCTTAAATGCAGAGTTCTACAAATCTATTTTAAAAACTTATATTTAAATGGCTTTAATGAATGTTCATTAAATTATAAATTCTCAATTACTTAAAATTTTTGTTAAAATAAAATCTCTAAATGGTAACTGTAACATTATTGCCTATAAATACAACTTTTTAATAATTTTTCCTATAACTGTATTATTTTAACCTTTTTCTATAATCTACAGCCATGCCTATTTTCTATTCTGATTATTTTATTTAATTTCTAAACTCGAATTGTTATATGTATTAAGTCTGTTGCTAAGGTTTGTGAATTATTTACATGTTAGTTAGATAACATACAGGGATGATTGCACAAGCATATTTGCAAATGTTGAAAAGTCTTTTATTTTTTAAATATTGATGAAATTTAGTATATTTTTGAAAAGTACTTATTTATAGAATTCTTCATTCAGGGGTGGGGGTGGGTTGTTGCTTTTGACATATTTCTGTTTTTGTAATTTGAATTTTATAACGTTTTCTTCGATTTTTTTTATTTGTATTTTAGAAGGATTTGTTTGATTTACTTTGCCTTAGGCATTTTAATTTGTCGATTTCAGTGATTTTGGGATAGAAATTTATCACTTGCAACCTTCTTGCAGGTATTGCGTCACTTAGCGGCCACAGTACACCTAGCCAAGTACTACCAAATCTTTATTGACAAAATGAAGTTATCAACACTTAAAATAATGCTTTTGCAAATGCCTACTTTAACCGATGGTGAGTAAAAGATGAAAAAACATTAAATTTATACATGTATAGATAGTAAAGGAAACCAACATCACTTGAATTAGGAGTAACCTATAAACTGCCAAACTCACAATAGATTATGACACCATGTATAAAGAAAATCTACATTGCTGTTTTTGTGTTTGAGTAGTGATAAACTTAATGGCTTGCAAATCAAAGTAAAGATTATCCACAATGGTCATTTGTACTAGTATTGCATTCCCAAATAACTTAGTAATGAATAATTAAACAATTCAGTTTAGTGAATAATGTCTGATTTACTTCTAAAGATCTTACCTCCAGAATCAAGCTGTTTAGAATTGTAATGATTTATTGTAAATTAAAACTCTTCTTGTAAAAGTATAAACTGATCTGCCCTAATAAGTAACCCGAATTGTCCCAACATTTACTTTAGCAATATCACTTCAGTGAATATACTAATATTCATTTTTCTTTTTAAAAATGTATTAAAATACTATATATTTCTTATTTTCTATATATATAATACTTATATTTAGTACTTTATTTTTTCATGCAATTATTCTATCTGTAATTATTGCACTGGTCTTATTATGCCAATTCTTTTTTTCATCATATTTATATTACTATACCTCATACTGTCCAATTTTGATCAAATTTTATCCTATCAAACTAAATCCCTTGACATATTTTTTAAAAATTAAGACCAATAATGTTACAAATATTTTGATATTATGAGACAATTCCTTAAAGTGTTGGAATAAATTGCAGCTGATAGAGGCCAACAATAAGATGGATGTAATAATGGTAGTACTGCATTAATTCTAAAAGAGATTCATAGATTGCAATTTCAGCTCTGTCATTTCCAATATTCAAACATCTTATGAACTCCCGAGCAATAAACTATTTGATGAATTTACCACAGTAGTGAATATGCTACCAAGTGATCCAATGAAAGTTCTTTCTATTATGATTGATGAGTTTGATATAATCTAGATAAATATCTAATTATGGATCTTACTAGAGTGGTTTTAAATGTAGTAGTCCAATGACCATATTATTGAATTATTTATATGTACTTACTAGGTCTATCCTTTGTGATTTATATAATAGTAAAGTGCTGGGGTCGAGAGCTTAAAGTTCACATTTAATGCAACTCTGATATTTCCGGTGCTGAAACTCTTTATTATGAAAAAATAGTGACAATTCAATCCCTGGACTGCCTTCTGTTATTTTTTTTACATGATCCCTTTGTCATTTTTGGATTTGTATTAAGTATTTGAATTATCGTTAAATTTATTAACTGATTAATTATATATAAAGTTTTCTGCTGTAAGGTAGATGAAGATAATAAAAATAACCAAATAACTTTATTGCTCAGGAAGAGCGCCGGAAGTGACAAAACTGGATGTGATCCATACACTCTAAATCCCAGAGATTACCATACATACACAGGACAATAAAAATACTAAAATATAAATGATTAAATGATAACATTTGATTATTATTAAAGTTTGATATCCATTTAATATTAGAGCTAGGTAATAAACTTTAATGAACTATTTACTATAATTAAAATGAATAATTATAAAAATTGCAACTCTTAATAGTTTTTTTTCTTCAAAAAAAGAACTCTTTAAGAATCTAAACAATTAGACATATCTTTTTGCTACAAAACTGTTAAATTTGTCAATACATGATCATGTTTCTAGCATTGCAATCATGTTAACCATATTGCATATAAAGTAACAGATGGAGTTTACATAAAATACTGGAGGCATGGATCTATTCATCAGACTAATCAACATAGTGAAAGAATTTATCTTCTTTATTTTAACCACCATAGAAGAATATTTTGATATCCATTTATGTACAAATTTACTTCATCCTTATTTACATTTTTTTTTAAAACAAATACTTAAATGATCATTTTATTGTTATTAGGTTAAAAATACATCTCCTTAAATCTTCTATACTTAGATCTGATTAAAAAAAAAAGAACTTGAGAAATATTAGTACTCCTCTTCCCTTAAAATGTAAAAAGGAGGCTGATGATAATTCTAGAAATCATACAGATAATTCTCTATTTACATAAACTTGGGTTTAATAATGCAAAGGATGTAAAGTTACTAAAATTAAATCTTCATGCTCTCATTCCAAAATGCTTTAGATTGGCCTATATTATTGCATTTAGGTACAAAGATAAGATGGACATTTTTATCTTTTAAAGTATCCATCTTGCATTTGACAGTGTCCTGCATACTCACAATAGTATTGGTGAGTTAGTAGTAGGATTGAACAGTGCATTTTGAAAGCTGATTACTTTCTGAATAATAAGAAACCTGATTTATGTAAATAAAATGCAAGAAATTTGTAAAAATGTGAAGTAATCACAGCCCAGAGTTCTCACATATTAAAAAAATATTTCCATATTCTACATCATGACTAATAAACATGCACATGGAGGTAAATTCAAACTTATGTAAAAATCACATAACAGATCATTTATGTAAATAAAGAACTGCCTGTATATATATAGTGTGTATTTAAATATTCTTCGCATTAAACTGGAGAAAATATATAAAAAACTATCTCGCTATCAAAAATGTTTCTGGTCATTGCTAAAACAGTTACAAATAAGCAATGTATTGTTGTACTGAATTGTTTCATCATGTGACTAGGATAGTTCTTTATATATATATTTGAATCAAGTACCGTGAAGCCAATGCCTTGAATAATGTATGATGCTTTTCCACGATATCTCTCCATTTTTGTTACTCCCTCAGAAGAAAAATCAAAGAATGCAATTAGTCCACCCATTGGTGCATTGTGCAATAACAAAATTAAGGGATTTGGGTTCTTATAATCACTTATTTGACAGACTGGTTTTCTTCAATAAATTTTTCTGGCAATTCAAGAAAAAAAAACTTTTTGCACCCAGCAATTTTGACAGCATATCATTTCAAATAAATTTTCTCATTTTGATAGCCTTTTTATGAGCACAACTAATTTGGTTTGAACTTAATTTCTTTGCTTTTTAATTATTATTAATAATTTTTTTTTTTTTGTGGTCTGTAAAAA
The DNA here is from genome assembly GCA_028023455.1 of Epiperipatus broadwayi. Taxonomy (NCBI): domain Eukaryota; kingdom Metazoa; phylum Onychophora; class Udeonychophora; order Euonychophora; family Peripatidae; genus Epiperipatus; species Epiperipatus broadwayi. The sequence continues at coordinate 1,746,298 of JAQFVV010012470.1, forward strand.
TAATATCGTTCTGGCTATTTTTATTGTCTTTAACATAGTAGCAACTTTCCCCATAAAATATTGCTATCTAGTGCAAGTCATAATAATAAATGGATATTAGAATATTAATATACTAGGTGATAACAATATTGTATGAAAAGAGTTGCTACGATGTTTACAGATTGTGAAAGCACAAGAAAGTGGTCATAAGATGTTATAGTGCTTTTTATTGCCTTTCTAAATATATACGTGTGTATGCATATATCTAAAACAAAAATGTTTATTATCTTTTAATTCCTTTTATTATTGTAGTCTTTAAAGATAATGATATTATATTTGTCTCATTTTGTATCAAATTTGTAAAAAAAAATTATCAAGAAATAATGATAAACAAACACAGAACATGTTAAAATATATTGAATTAGTTTATTTCTGAGCAAAACCGTGTTGCATTTTCTTTTTTTTTTTTTTTTGATAAAATCTAAAACTACAACTTCTTTTTCTCATAAAATGCAAATATTTACATGCTTTAAATATGAAAATAGGAGGCAGAGATAATTTTTCTTCTTTACACTTGGGAATCCAATGAGATCCTCGGATACATTTCCACTTGAGAATTTCCTAATAAAAGGAATGATATACAATGTACTCTTTTTTTAATTCAATTTTTTTTAAAAAAAAATTCCAACAACCAGATGAAAAAAAAATAATTATAAAAAAAAAAAACTGGAAAAAAAAAAAAAAACTGAAAATAAATAATAATAAAAAAGAGAAAAACAACAATAAAAACAGACGGAAGCCATTCTGGATAATTTAACCAAAGTCTTTAAACCACTATTCACTGCAGCTTGATCTAGGTAACTAGACTGTGTCATTCCAGACGAACTGGAAAATATATTTGGTTGGAAAAAAATTTACTTTTAATGTACATAAGGTCACTTAGGAGGGATTTGAAACAAATAAAACCGAGAGTCGTTCAAGGCAATTTGATTTCTAGGTCACAAATAAAATATTAACAACAATAATAAAAAAACATTACTGAAAACTGGAATGGAATATAAAACAACATAAAATAAAACGCACACGAAAATCTTTATCAGACTAGAAGATTATTAAAATGAAAAAAAAAAAAACGGTTATTTTTTCTTTTAAAAAAGGCTTTTTAATGCCAACAGCTTTACCAAAACATAAGTTTTTTATTTTTTTTTAATTCTTAACTGGAATGTGTAACAAGAACTTGGGAAACATTTATATACTAAGTCAAACATTAATTGGGGAAGTGGCAATAGATTTAATCTTTAAATAACTATAGATAAAAATACTTAGAAATCGCTCAGGTATATCTAACTTTTTTATATTCACATTCTATGACTTTTAAAATTAAAAATTTAATATAAAATCCGATTGTCAGATAATTAAAATAGCAGTTTCACTCAAAAAAATATATATATTACATATGTCATAGCATCGGCTGGGAAGCGAACCTGCAACAACTGTCTGCAAGCAACTACTTGTTTGCAAGGCGGCTGCGCTGACCTCTCGGCTAATTTTTTTCCTAGCAAATTAATAAAATCTTTTTGTAAAATAATTTATTAATATTTTTACAGATGCAAATGTAAAATCAATCAGTTAATTTATAAATATAGAATATGAGAATTATGAATAAATTTGGAGATCACTAGTTTTACCATAATATTATATTTCAAATTCACCCTTCCCCCTTTCCATAATTAATACTATTACCCCCCACCCCCATTGTTGTATTTAATGATCAGAATAAAATAATCAAAATTATTAATAATTCTGCAACTAATTACAATATAAAAAGGTGAGTGAAAAAAATAGTTTTTACTTATTTTTTTCTAGCAGTTTAAAAACTATTTTTTTGAATATAATATTTCCCAAGTTCTTTTTTTATTATTATTCTAGAGATTTAAATATCAAATAAAATGGACATACATATATCGTTATAAAAATACATATTTTGTTATATTGTAGACAAAATTATACATTATGTTACATGTCTAAGTTCCCTGTTATTGTATAATTTTTTCTTTTGCTATAAATCATGATAATGGGATTAAAAGTTATTTTACTATAGAGAAATTACTAAAAGATAGTTATTAAAAAAAATAATTATTTTATTCCATAAAGTGCTATTAAACAGTAATTGTTAATCTTATTTTGAATATATTGGAGTATTAAGAGATAAGATATTGGAATGATTCTATTTACCTTATTTAGAATGGTCTAACAATCTAGATTTTTTTTAACCCTCCTTTATCTGTAAACTTTTCTTAAAAATGGATACACATAAACACTTTTATATGCTAAACATAAACCTTATTTTATGTATATATGCAGCGTGTGTATATACATACACACATAAACTTTATTTTCACATCTTCATAAATACTCAAACCATTACAAAGTGCAGCTGCTTAACAGCAGAACAAAGCTGTTTAACTGAGAGGAATCACCGGAAATGTCGAATAAAACAGTGTGGCTTTGACTATGAACGAAGTAGGTGTATTGATCCCATGAATTTGATTGTGTGCATCCAGATCTATAAATTGGATGTGTTATAACGTTTTATGATGATGAATTATATAATATAATGTACAAAGTATTATGTACAATAACAAAAAAAAAAAAAACTTCAGAAAAAAAAAAAAACTGTCTTTATCTTGATTATGCAGTCGAGCAGTCTATCTCAATAATATCTTTGGGAACATCTACAAACTGGTAAACCAAACGCTGTCCATCTACTTTAGCCAAAATGCCTCTTTGGTAATAATACCTACAATTGCATACAAAGAAAACAAATATAATCAGTGTAAATATATTTAATGCTATATATTGCTCTAATAAATAATTTTAGTAACACCCCCCCCCCCCCGAAAAACACCCTCTCAAAAATTATCAAGCATGTTTTCTTTTATACATATACGTTAAGATCTCTGCCTTAAGTTATTGTGACTAGGCATCAGAATATCATTATCATCAATTGGTAACATTCAGTACTTAATGGCTGTTTGCCACTATCTTAGCACAATTTATTCTAGCATTTCAATATTATAAAACCCTTATATCATTAATCACTTTTCTATTCTTATTAAGCTTTTATAGTTGTATTAAAATAATATTCTTGAAAAGAATAAGCAAAGCCAAATCCTCACCCCCCCCCTCTCAATCACATCATTCATTAAAAAATTTCAGACATTATGAATATTCAAATTTTTTAACAGTTATTTGTAAATAATCAACTACATTTCATGCACAATTTAGAGACAAATTCACATGACTAAAGATCTTTAAAGCACCATTGAAATTAGATTTTAATTTGTGGAATAATAATAATAAAAAAGGTACAGGGTGCATAGTATTTTTATTTACCTTAATGCTCGTCCCATTGTTTCATAATTCATATCGGGTTTGTTTTTATGTAACCCCCATAATTTTGAAACGGCTTTTGAATCCACAAGTTTAAAGATGCCTTTCTCACGGTGGGTCCATTTAATGTACCGAGGGCAGTAGTCTCTGTCTTGTAATAGTTTTAGTAAAAACTCCCATAAATAAGTTGTAGACCCTAAAAGTTGAAACAAAAACATTTATGCACACATTTCTATAAAAGCAAATTAAATAGATGTGCAGGAAACCCTCTACTTAAATATGTACATACTGCTTAATGAAACATAAAAATTTAACTTAGGCAAAAATATGTGGAATGCTTCATTTATGTAAATAGAGAAATGCCTATATATATATTTACCTTCTCTGCTTTTTCTTTTTAAGGAAGGTGTTAAGATGCCATCTGGATTTTTGGGTTTCCTTCCTACAAAGAAAAAAAAATATATATAAAATTATTATGCTCTCAAAAATACAAATAACATTATGATTACAAATTATAGATAGTATAGTCAATGAGATTATCTATTAACAAGTGATGCTATTTACCAAAGAGTTAAAATACCCATAACAATCCCTATAACAAAACCATTACACTAACATAATCAAAAAATAAAGTATCATTTATTAAGCTAATCAGAATTTAGTATATTCATCCTATGACAATCGTAGTGGATAATTTAGCCAATTCAATTCATTATGGCTATGAACCTTACCAATGCCATTCGCTGACATTTTCAGACTAGTAGTAATATAACTAACTATAGCCTCTTCTATATTTACTTTTCCCTACTTGAGTGACTTATGACACTGTCCAGCTTGGGAGATCCATCTATATTAAAATTTAATAAATTATCAATTTCTTTTGCTAATTAGTTCTAACTATTCTACAATAAAAGAAGTGAACTAAAAAAAAAAAAAACTGATTTGCCTAAATATAATATTTATATAAATTTTTTTCATTCTTCATATATAGTAGTGTCTAAAATGTCTAGTATAAAAACAAATCTGTTTTCCAGATGTTTGTGATGCAATTAAACGTTATTTCCTTGTCAAAATACATTTAAAACTCTTTGTCAGCCCACTTTTCCCAATTAAAAGAAAAAAAGAAAAGGCACCCCCTCTTCTCCCCAATTTAAAATCCATGAGGATAATAGAGCAGCAATTTTAGATAATATCTTTGAGAATTTTCCAACTTTACCAATGTTAATTAGATTAGTAACATTCAGATAAAGAATAAAAATAGCAGCTTTTAAAAGTCATAATTTAACACACACACACGTGTGAGTGTGCAAATATTATTCAAAAGCAAATTCTAATCCACAATATCTCTTAGTTTCTCTTTTTTTTTCCTACTAAATATCCGTCCTTTTCTGCCATTCGCTTGTCATAAATCCTTTCAAGTTAAGGTAACTTCCTGACTTATATCAAAAATGAAATAAAATAAACAATCAGTAAAGTCCAATTGGTCATATAAAATAAGCAAAGATAAAGTTTTGATATTATTACAATGGATATAAATTCAGCGCTTGTAATGAATTTTGGATACCCCCCCCCCGAACCATTGTTGACATAAATAAGCAATAAATAATCCTAGATAGCATATCAGAAAATAATAACAAATGTTCCCGATATTTTGTCCAGTCCAAATAAAGGCCAAATTTCATCAAATTTTTTTTAAAGAAGTTCATATTTATATATATATTAAGAAGAAGTAGTTCATATTTTACTGCAATTAGAAAATAAATTAACAAATAAAATATGGTATCAGTGCTGTATAACTACTTAATGAACATACACTGGCAAAATAAATTACTAAACCAACATAAAATTACTAAAGTGACAGCAAAGAGTTTATATTTTATTTTGGTACAGGTTCAAGTTAAAGTGAGGAATATCTATATTTTACTACAATTGGAAACATGACATCAATACCATTTAGAATTATAATTTTTTTTAAAGTTGCAAATAGGTTTATAGGTTGTTGTTTTTTTTTCAAGTAGTTAGTCATAACTCAGTCCACTAATCGAAATTAGTCAATAAGTGAGTATGCAGCTTCTTTTGGATAGTTAGTAAAAAATACTAGTATTTTGCACGTCATTTTGCAAAGCCAATGAATAATGCTTTCTCTTTGATTATTTCCTTTAGAGAGCAATTTAAAGTCTGTTTATATTTTATCTATTAACAACATATAAAATCAACATCACTTTTCAAAACTGCATCCTACCATACATAAATTATGGAGAAATAAATTTAATAAATTCTATATACATATATGATATATATATACATATAGGGGATTTGAACTCTGGCTTTCAAGCAACCATCAACTATCCATACTATCTCATACTATTGATACACATGACCACACACATGTAGAAAAGATAAACAATCACGTATATACGTATTTCAGGCTGAACCAGCACTCATCAGTTGGTCCAGATTATCATCTCCCACATATATATATACAATCAGTGCTCAGTTATGTATATGTGTGGGATATGATCATCTGGATCAACTGATGAGTGCTGGTTCAGCACGAAATACGTATATTGGTGATTGTTTATCTTTTCTACATGTGTGTGGTCATGTGTTTCAGTAGTATGAGATAGTGTAATTAGTTGATTGCTCGAAAGTCAGGGTTCAAATCCCCTATATTTACAAGTAAGTTCCAGGTATAAGAATGCCTGTATTTCAAATCTTATATATGAGATATATAAAAGCAAAAATGTTAATAGTACAACACAACATTTTTGCAACAACAACCATGGATTCACCTATATATTACTATTCTATCTGCATAACTATATTAGTAATTCACTGAGATTGAAAGAAAGAATAAAACAACTACTGCTGTTTCAGCAGCATACATTTTTCTTTCCCCATCTCCATGCCAAATTACTGTAAGCATTAGTAATAAATAAATGCCAAATGATAGTGCCTAATAAATCCTTATCCTACACTGTCCTCACCAATATCCCCAGATTATTTTCAAGCTTATAAACATTAATATTTTATTGTATTAGGATGGTACAATCATGTGTTAATTTGGGGGGAGGGGGTGGACCCTAAATCCAACTATCTAAAAGAATGCAAATTTCAATGATTTACATATGCTGATAAATATTTGTTATGATTAAAATAAATCTAATACAACAAATAATTAAGTATTTTCTTTCTTTTAACTCATATACTCCAAAGATGTTATATATAGCTATATTTTAACAAGATTGAAATCAACAAAGTGACTGAAAGAATCATATCTCAAATATATAAAAAAAAATTATGACCATCTTTTTTAAATATTAATAATTATTTATATATATATTTCCATATCCTGTAAAAATAATAGTTTTTTTTAAACCTAATTTCATTCGTTTTTACAATAATGATCATATCTCTTTTCAACATTCATTATCCTAAATCTATCCTTTTTTTTTCTTTTTCAAAACTTATTTCTTGAACAAAGTCCTCCCAATAGAACTGATGCTCCAAGATATATATTTAGAACTTGAATTATGTAATACTAAAATTTCATAACCCCTGACCATACATAGGATTAAAACTAAAAAGGATAAGGCAAAAAAGACAATTAAACCACCACCATGAGATTGAATGTCTTCATATTAAAAGGGATTTTAAAAACATATAATGAAACACCTGCCTTCTATAAACACACACACACACACATGTAATCCCACATACTTATTATTGCCCCAATTTTTCTGTACCTTGGAATAAGTTTACCATATTTATCAAATGATAAGAAAGTTTTAACTGATAACTGTAATCTATAATCTAGCATAAACAATAAAAATATTTTTTACAGCAAATATCTTAACATTAACTACTTCCTTATTGAAAATAATTCACAACAATATGAATTATTGGTTAAAAAAAAAAAAAACAAGTTCAAAAATATTTTAATAAAAATAATAAATCATACATAAATTTAAATTTGTAAGCAATTCTTACCTTTCTTTTTAGGCCTGCAAAAACTGAGGTCTGACGGAGAAGATGGGTTGTAATCACTTAAACTGGGACTACTACTAGGCGCCGATGTGATAACAGATGTAGGTATAGATGATGGGAGAGACGTTGGAGAAAGAGGAACCGGCACCAATGTATGATGTTGAGGATAATGATACATATAATCTAAAAAAATATATTGAGTTATTATTATCATCTTCTATATAATCTTTATTAATAAATACACACACATAATTAATGTTTATTCAGACATAAGGAACAAAATTTAGCAGTAATGCAAATTCTAACATAACCAAAGTAATTTTCAGAAAGAGTTGTTCTGGTTTTGCTCTCGGCTGATAACTTCCTGCTTCACTCTTCCTTAATCTTTGCGAACTCAAATATCACGTTACTATACAAAATATAGAACACTGAAATCAAATGATAAAAGCTAATCATTTTCAGCAATAGTATATATAATTTGTGAAAACTTCACATAAGAGATAAAAATCTCAGACATTGCAGCTTTTCTATAGATGTCACTACATTATGTAGTCGTCTGGTTCCCTCTAAACATTATGGCAATACCCATGTGGATAAGAATCCTAAAATAAGCAAAAGTTTCTTGAGAAGTCATAGAAAAAGATATCAATTTGTCTTCTTTATATTCTATTCAACATCATGGCAGCCCAAGTTCTAAGTCCATTCTATTAATCTGTTCAATACTATTAATCTACCAATTGTGTAACTTTTAAATTTGCCTATTGTTCAACAAAGAGCAAGGTTAGTATGATAGGGCAGACTTGTGGTTTTCAGCTCAATCTTGCCTTACTACCAGTCAATAGAATCAACCCATGCATCTTCCAGAAAAGTTGCTGAAATATTTTTTTATTAGACCAATAGATTGTAAAAAACAATCATCAACTTATCCAATCATTATTAAAAAAACAACAACTCATTTATCACTTGTACTTTCTATTAAACAGAATAGTGATTATATATATTCATTGTGATAAATATAGAACATTACACATTAGTTATTAAAACAGTGCTTAGGTCTAATTCAAAAGAGCAAATGAGTGGGATAAGTTATGATTTACAGAAATAACCATACTTCCATTCCCAACTCTAAATTTAACATTTACTTTCAAAATTATTTTAGGTATTAAAAAAAAAAAAAATCATTCACAGTTTTCAGCACAATATTTTACTAATGGGTTTTAACTATTTTATACAGATACACAATAGCAATTACAACAGACAAAATGTTGAATGATATTTCTTGCAATGTCTATGGATTAATTACCCCACCCCATTTTTGGATGATCTTAATAAATGGTATCATAATCTAATAATACCCAATTTATAAATGTCAAAAAATCTAAGTTCTTTTATACTATTTCTTTGGAATATTTAACATATTGCTAAAACTTACTAACCAAATATATATTTTATTCAAATGGCTTTAACCTAAAATAAAATGAATTACGGCTGTTGATGCAAATGTCAAATGTGAGTCATATATCATTTAGTTTTTAGTATAATATATTCATCAATATTTTTGAAGGATTAATATGCAAAGAAGAAAGAGGTTATTAAATAAAGAGTTTCTATATATGAGTGATATAGGGAAATAAAATTAAACAGAATTTTAGAATTATAATGTGTCAGGATAAAAGATATCTAGAGAAAGTAAAAACATTTACTTCTGGGAACTGGAGGAATACGACATGGAAGTTCAGAATAATGTAATTAGATATCATGTGATCCTTAATTAGTAACCATAATCATATCTATGAGACAGATCTGTAAAAATAATAATCCCAAGAAGAAAAAAAAAGAAGAAATTAAGAATAAACAAATGTACCTCATTCCAGCAAACATTGGTATGCTATCTATATTTGCTATTGTTTCTTACAAGCAAAGATATTGATCCCAAAATAAACCAAAACAATTTAAATTTAACATTCCCAAGTGAAGTTAAAGTAATATAGTATAGTGGAATAATCCAATCTCATTATCAGATGTACTGATGATATGAAAATATATGTAGCTTTGTTTAAACTGGTATAATTAATAAATAAACATTGCTTTAAAACTGAAGTAATACAGTATTATTGCCTCAATTTTTTTCAACTTGAAGATAAGTAAAAAACATTTAGAAGATGAAAACATTCTGGAAATAATTTCATCTTATTACTTTCTGTTAATGAAAGTTTGCCATGGATTGTTACCCCCCCCCCCCCATCCTCAACACAAATTAATGTTTCCTTAAATCACAAATTTCATAATAAAATCATATGATGCCAATCACTAAACAACAAACTTAGCATTCATCTCTAATAATACCAGACACACGATAAAAATCGTTCTTTTTAAATTAATAATATTAATGATGTTTATTAATTTATTTAAGAAATCAAAACTATATCATATCCTTTTCCTTTATACCTCGAGCTTTTAAAACTTCTAATCATTTTCTTTCTTTTCTGTCAATGTGTGTGTTTACAAAATATAATAAAATAGAAATATATATTATATAAATACGTTTGATATTTGAAGCAGTTAGAAAATAGGTCAACTGAAAGGAAAATAATTCCTGGTCATTCACATTATTTTCTATTGGCTGTACGTCAACCTCCTCTCTTCCTGCTGATTACCATGTTTGGCTCATCAATTTCCCTAAATCCAACCTTCCTTTACTAAAGCTGCACCTTTACAATAATAACTAAAAGGTATCTGACCCACTGAACAAGTTTTAAGAATTCATCAAGTGGAACGAGGAAGGAGGGTGGAGGGAATAAAGTAAGGAAATTGGATTTGATGCTATGTTGCAAGCAGCGTGTCAGTGACCAGGAAGTCTAGGGAGCACATAATTATGCAAGATAAATACCAAGGCTATTGTTATTGTGAATTTTTCATCATTTCCTTTTAGTCCACTAACTGGCCTTCAAGGCAAACGCAACTGTTTTTTTCCTCGCAATTTTTTTTTTCTAACGATTTAAATTTACCTTAACATATAAATTATAATTTAAGATAGACTGTTGAACTATTTTTAAAATTAATGTGAATTTCTAGATTATTTCGCAAATTCATTCAGACATGTGACCTAAATGTCGACTATTTATTTAAACAGACATATTAGGAAGAAGGTCACTTCTCAACATTCACCCACTTATATTTCGCAGTAAATTTTGGTACTTTACAAAAGAAAAGTTATTAAAATTAAAGTTTAGATTTTATAAATGTGTGAATTTATTATCTCATTTATTACTTTCGGAGCATTTTTCTTGCAAAGTATTCTGGGTAATTGGTTCAAGGTAAATAGCACAGCAATAAAGTCAATAATCAGGTATTAAAAAAGAAAACCAGTTTTTCAAAAAAAAATACAAATATGTAGTGTTGTGACACACACAAATAATAATAAATACCAATAAAGCATCGCTCTCTATTAACAAACCAAACTACTCAATTCGTGATGGAAAACAGGATTTTAACTCGAGCTTCCACCTTCTATATCTAATATCACTTTCACTGAATCATAATTATATACCGGGTATATATATATATTCATAAGCATACAAAAAATAAAAATGTAAGATCAACAATTACAAGTAATTTATTACAAATGATTTAGCTTTAACATAATGACTAGAATCAGTTACAAGACCCGTTACGATGAATATTAATGTCCACGTTGCTAAGTTTCATTGGAATTTCTTATTCATCATCATCATTATTTCCGACCATTATCAATTCACTGCAGGATGGTCTCTCCAAGTTCAATCCAGCTTCTTATTACTTTTAACATGCATCTCTCCATACTTCTTCGAGAGGTCTGAAGTATTTGTATTTCTTTTCTATTAAGTGTCAAAATTTCAGATCCATGAGTTATTAAAAACATTTCTTTTCAAACATACAGGCATATTTCCTTTTAATACAGTTATTTCTAACAAAAGCACCCCAAACAAGCTTAATTCTATGATTAATTTCAGCCATTATGTTTCCATCTGTAGTAATAATGTGACAAAGATATTTGTAGTTATTTCTAAATCATCATTATTAATCTTTATTTTATTACTAATAGATATTAACCAATTCAATTAATTAAACTCAAAGTGCACATTTATTTTACAAAGGTTATGGCCTCCTTAAAGATATAAAGGATGAATAGAAATTTGGCATTATCTTAATGTCTATCTGAAAATATCTAATTCAGATAAAGTAATTATTATACTATACAATAATTTAAAAAATAAATAAATAAATAAATTGAATCAAATCCAAAGTTAAAATCATCCTCATCATCATCAACCATTATCAATCCACTGCAGGATGAAGGTCTCTCCAAGTTTAATCCATCTTCTCCGATCTTTAGCTTCACTTCTCCACAACACCCCTGCACATTTTTTTATTTCATCCATCCATCTCACATGTGGTCTCTTTCTGGGTCTTTTACAATCTCTTGGAATCCAGTTTAAAATTTCAATTGTCCATCTATTATCATCTCTTCTAGCAATATGTCCAGCCCAACTCCATTTCAATCTTTTAATTTTTTCAATAAGGTCAGTAACACCTGTTTGTTGTCTTACCCATACATTGCGTTTTCGATCTTTTCTTGTTACTCCCAACATACATCTCTCCATACTCCTTTGAGTGGTCTGAAGTCTCTGTATTGCTCTTCTATTAAGTGTCCACGTCTCAGATCCATAAGTAAGAACTGGTAAAACACATTTGTTAAAAACCATCCTTTTCAAACACATAGGCATATTTCCTTTTAGTATCAAGTTATTTCTACCAAAAGCACTCCAACCAAGTTTAATTCTATGATTAATTTCCTCCATTATGTTTCCATCTGTATTAATAATCTGACCAAGGTATTTGTAACTGTTAACTTCTTCTAATTCTTCATAATCAATCTTTATTTTCATATTTTGAGCAAATCAATTAAACATTAATTTAGTCTTTTTAACATTTATCTTTAGTCCTACTTTTCTACTTTCATCTGCTAACTCCTGCAACATTTCCTGCAGCTCTGAAGCATTATTTGCAAAAACAACTACATCATCTGCGAAATCTAAATGACTTAAATACTCTCCATTTACTTTCACTCCTTTAGTTTCCCATTTTAATCCACAAAATACTTCTTGCAGCACTGCTGTAAAAAGTTTTGGAAATATGGAGTCACCTTGTCTTACACCTTTCTCAATGTTGATTTTTCCAGTATCACTATGTAATCTAATTGTTGCTGTTGCATTTTTATAAATATTCTTTAAAATATGACAATATCCTGGATCTATACCTTGATGATCCAATTCTTTAATCACTGAAGAAATGTGTATAGAATCGAATGCCTTTTCATAATCTACAAATCCAAAACATAATGACAACTCATATTCGTTTGTCATTTCTATGACTTCTCTCAATACCTGGATATGATCTACTGTACTAAAACCACTTTTAAATCCAGCTTGTTCTCTTGGTTGGTGGAAATCCATAGTTCTCTGTAGACGAGTTGTAATTATCTTGGTAAAAATTTTATATAAAACTGATAAAAGGCTGATAGGTCTGTAATTTCTAATATCTTCTTTATCACCTTTTTTAAATATTAATATTATTACTGCATTCTTCCAATCTTCCGGTACATCTTTATCATTTAGACATTTGGTATATAACTTTGCTAAAATTGTTTCTATTTCTTCATCATCCTCATATCTGCATATATATGGGTTTCTTTAATATACATATATACTATTCATTTCAACTGGCGAATTATTATAACAGATATAAACTGTGCAATTTTAATTACTTAAATAAGGATGGGGTCAAGAAGCTTTACAAAAGATATAGCTGTATTAAAACAGGCAAAACTCACTATACGTATTGCCACACACAGCAAGCTAGAGTAATCAATGGATGCCAGAAGGCCTGCGCATAAAATCCCCATCTAGTGCCTACTCATCCAATATCCCCAGACTAGTTTCTGGCTTGTGGCCTTCGTCAGTGAGAAGCCTTGGATCTGAGAGCACTAGTCTGGGGATATTGGATGAGTAGGCACTAGATGGTGATTTTATGCACAAGCCTTCTGGCATCCATTGATTACCCTAGCTTGCTGTGTGTGGCAATATGTATAGTGAGTTTTGCCTGTTTTAACAACAGTTATACACAAGCATAAGAGGTGATGGTCATATGATATAGCTGTAACTATATAACAATTAAAATGTGCCTGCATGATTTGGAGCAATGGTGAATGTGGTAATGAAGAAACAAAGATTTTACATTTGATTTCCAGATAAATAAATTAACATTTATTACTTATAATAATTAACTTATTGCTATGACACTTGAGCATCAAAAGCCTATGATCTAGGAACCTGCTAGTTCAAAATCTGCAATTCTATTACTGTCTTAAACTTCATAGAGTATTCCTATTTGCTCTAGATTTTCTCAGAAAAGCAAATATAATTAAAAGATAGCCAAATGAATTAAGAACATATTGACAAAAAAAAAAAGTTCAGGTAAGATTTTAAATATGTTTATATACTAGCCTTTATGCATGTTTTTTAATGCCTATAACACCATTTCATTTTCCTATAGATAAAGTTCCATCTTTCTTTGATTCGTATATTTTAAGATTTAAAAATAAATAAATTAAAATTTGAGAAATCAACATATAATATAAACACACACACACACATTGACTAGTGCACTAGTCAAGCTTTTACATACATAAAATGGATAATTTTATGAAATTTCCTTCAGGATGCTGATTGATTATTAGCAAATTCACAGGAAATGAAAACAAGAACTATAGATTAAGCATTTCACCTAAGACTTCAACAAAAATCAACTATATATAACAGAATTCAGAAAAAAAACTGTTACTACTTTACTCATCACTCTGATTGGTTTTTAGATCAATGACAGATTATTAATATTTATTTGAAATATAAAATGCAAACCACAACAACCCTCAACACCTAGAAGAAAAAGTAATGAGATAATACTACACAAACCACTGTTTGTTTGTTTTTTTCACTCTTTGTTCAACAGCATTACATGTAATAGTAATTGCTGATTCACAGAATGTATAACATTTACATGAATGTTTTTTTTTTTTTTAATCAGCGAAGAATATAAATTATCAAGTCAAACCTCCATTCAAATGTGTTTTTTTAAATCAATGGTAACATTTTTTTTTGATAATTTACCAAGCTGGTTATTTGATAGGTAAAGGTATATATGCATTATTTATATATATTTCCATAATATGTAGCACCTTTGCATCATTTGGCAGTTGTTCTTAGTGATGCCATAATAGAAAAGCAAAACAGATGGGCAGATATTTCAGTTTCAAACATTTCATGATAATAATCTTTTATAATATTCAACTTTATCAAAATGTCTTTTATAGTAGCAAATCATAACTATTTCAAAATGTAAGTATGTTAGAATGAATAAAATATGTCCACAATTTTTCTATAAAATGGGTTAATTAACTTATAATAAATAATTACTATGTTTACTCTATCATAACTCAAAATTTTCCCTCAAATTGCTCTTTTGTGATTAAAATTTAATGTTTTTACATATTTTTTAGCAAAATTATATAAGAAAAATAAATATTTATTCATAATTTATTTATTTGGATTTAAAATAATGCAATTCATTCTAACTAGTACTGCAATATTCATGTATTTTTAGACTTTTACACCAAACATATAAAACTATATTTAGGATAAAATCAAAATGATAATTCAAAGTCAGAACATTTTAGATAATGAATATATTATAGAATTTTAACATAAAATGCTCAACCTATTTAGAGTTAAAATGTTAAATGCTGAAAAAAATTCACTAAAGCTGCATCTACACCCATGCTCACTATATTTATATAACAATAAGAAAATGACATCTTTACTTGACCTTATTTGGTAATATTCTTATAATCAATAAACCAGATATCTAACAGATTATTTATCTTAACATTTGCAATAATATTGATTAAAAATGTAACATCATTAATCAAATCAATATAACTAGTTGAGTTTTGAAAACTTTGTATTTCTGAAAGTCAAAATGAACACTTTTAAATTAACATTAATTGCTTTAGGAGCTTTTAAATTAGTAATGACTATATATGTATATATTCAATACATAAATATGAAAAGCAAAACAGTAATTTTAAAAAAAAAGAGCTCATTGCAGGGCAAAACCCTCTCTTAATAGCCCCTCATAGAGAAACAATAAAGGAGACAACACTATTCATCAGACTTGCAAATTGCCAACTGCTAACAAAAGTATGAGCAGTTTTCTATCGTCCATTTGCTAAACAATACTGAATGGTTAGTTGAGTTGGCTATGGATCTACTATGAAAGAACATCTTCCTGAAAAGAATTTCCCTTGGCTTGGGTTCGAAACCCTGATGCACTATCCCTGCACCAGGAGACTCTTCTTCAGTAAAACTATTCTCGTAAATACAGACGTTATAAAGTAATAGAATTCATTTCTTACAAAGACATTTAGAGAATATATAAGTGTATGTGTAATAAAAATTAGAAAAGCATGTTTAGTAAAATTTAATAATAGTGAAACCAGATATAAAATCGTACTAAGAATTGTTATCCAGAATGCTTATTTCATAAGAAAGATACACAAAAGAATTGATAGTAAACTGCAAGAGGATTAAGATATGGCTGGCAGGTTTAATAAACTTTTGCCCTTCTACTTAACTGAAGGGCAGAAATGCTTCAATGGTCATTGACTGTTAACAAGACAAACTTGTTTCAATCACTAGGAATATTGACCAACCAGCTATTGTTTATATCTCGAGATATTTTAACCCATTTCCCATTAAAAGTTTAAAAAACAGGTAACAAAATATTTAGTTCTAATTAAAAATAAAATCTAGGTTTTTTTTTTTTATTAAAAAAAATCTAAGTTTCACTTCTTTTATAACTAATTCCCTCTTCTACAAAACACTTTTTTTTTCATGATATCTAATATTTTTATTTATACAAAAAAAATATTATAATATTAAAATTTGTTTGGATATATATATTTATTTGAAAAACTTCAGAAGTTTCTTTATTTCTGTTTATCCAGTTATTCATTGATTTAACTGGTTTACCAACCTGATTATACCCCCCCCCTTCCATCATTCCAAGATGATTCAACTCTGAAAGCTGCTCACCTACTTAGAATATAACTAAGAGAGGGGAGAGGGAAGAAAAGAAAAAAACTAGATATAGTTCAATGACATGAATGAAAAAGGAAGGTGAATAAATATGTAGGTAAAAGTCACCTTTATGAAACTAATTATTGTTGAGGTAATCAAAAGGCCAAAAACTCAAAAGAAAAGGGAGGAACAGAAAGAATAATAAAAAAATTGCATACCTATTAACAAAAAGAAAAAATATATAAATGATGAACTGTGGGGGCGGTAGACATACTTTTATTTTTAACAATTATTTTCTCCATTGCATTTACAAATTTCAGCCATAGACTATTTTTCCAAAAGTCTTTATACCAAAAGTTTTATAATCAAATCGCTACAGAGCATATCTCTTTCCATCAGTATGTCAGATAATCTCTTAATTGAGTGGGGGCGGGGGCTGCTTTGGGAGATAAAATTGTAAACATTTCATATTTTTAGGTCCTACTTATCCCCCCCCCCCCTTCAAGGAAAAAAAATCAACAAAAAGTATATTCTTCACTTACGAATCAAATAAAAACAAGATAAGACGGTATAATAATTGAATCAAAGGAAGAACTTTTTCATTCTTTCAAATACTAGAGTTTCAAATAGTTTATAAAACTCCAGAGAAAAGAAATGAATTCATCCTGTTTATTATTATTACTTTTTTGTATCTTCATAAATTAGTCAAAAAACTTCCAAATGTTCACAATTCATAGTGCAAAGATGGTGCCATCTGTCAATCATATCTATGACTTGGGTTCAAATCTCAGCCAAATAAAACTTTCAGATTGTAAATCAGACTTATGATTTTTATTCCATGTCGCCAACTGAATAAACATCCAATAAATTGGTTGGAAAATGAGTCCCTAGATATTCTTAGCTAGCAAATTAAAACAAGGAAAGAAAACATCTAAAATCTTCATCATTAAGTAATTGGTAAACCTGATGAACAATGCCTTCTTTTCCCCATTCCTCTATGAGGAGCTGTTGAAGATGTCTTTGCCCATACAATGGGGTACTTGAACCCATTTTATCTTTATATGATTAGTAAATGATCTGGAAAAATTGTCTGCTCATTCTAAAAAATATCTTGTCAAAAAGGCACTTTGAACCAAATTATATATTTTAGTACAAATAGATGTTTTATATGCAGTAAAAGAAGTTAATTTAGATTATAAATTAAGTACATTCATTTTTTAAAAAAAAAAAAAAACATCAAAGTATATATCAGGTTACCAAAATATTTTTTGGATTTAATCTAATTGAAACACATGAAAGTTCCTCAAACATTTCTGGTTTGTGAATTTTTAAAGATTATTATTATTATTTTTAAATTGTTTTTAAAATTATATACACTGTATATATAATTTTATTTTCTTTAATTCTGTTCACAATTTGGAAATAAGCAAATTTTAAAATCTTAATTTTAATTACTTTATTATATAAATTTTGATTTAATTAGAGAAACAGTTATTTAACTATTTTAGTTCTTGTTTCAACTGCTACTGATGAATCAATTTCACTATCATTATAGTATTCTAATGAATCTACAAATATCAACCAAAATCTCAAGGAAATTGCTATTTTCTAATTACTGCTTCACAAAGTGTAAAAGTAACAACAACAACAACAAAAGAAACAAAATCACAACATTGCAACAAATTATACATATGGAATCATATTTGAAAAATAAGCAAAATACTTTGAATACATATAAGAATGTACAAGCTTACAGAAATTTACATGCAAGTTTGCAACGTAAAGAATGCAATTCTTTGATAATTTATAATTAAAAATGAATACAAAACAATAAGAACATTTATCAATATCAGTAGCGCAGATTTATTTTTGAAGTGCACTTCCAAAAAAAAATGTTTTGTTTGAAATATAACCCATGGAATGGATTCAGAAAGGAGTGGAAAGGGGGGGTAAGCAAAGTATCAGTTCTCACCTAAACAATTGACATTTGTGAGTTTTTAAGTAAACCAAAATGGCACACCTCATATTTTTGATAAATGTACAGTTTTGAGGGCCTATAATCTATCGATTTGTTAGTTGTTAAATTTGAAAAAAAGAAATAAATTCTGATAAATTTCATGTAAAAGCTATATTTCAATTTTTTTTTTTTACTTATCTTATAACGTGGGAAGTGACAAGACTCTTGCAACATTGTCGTGCTTTGGTTCAATTCAGAATGTTCCTTTTTGTCAGGAGTTTTTTTAGTAAATTGGCATTATGATAAAAATTTGGGACCTTCCTGACACAGAACCTGATGCAGTGAACTATTTCCAAAGGTACAGGATCCTGCTCTCCCAAAAAGTGTGCATTAATGGTCACCATTGCAAGCAGCTGACATGAATAAAGAGTAAATATTGAATTTATATATATATCTTCATTTTTCTGTTAATAAGTTATCAAAAAAAAAAAAAAACAGAAATAAAATGTAATTATTAAATATGGCATTTCCTAGCAGGCTTTTTTTTGGTAAACCCCCCCCCCCCAAGAACTGTAATTTATCAAAAATACCAGCTGCCACCTTGCTTTACTTGAAGACTCACAACAGAAAAACTGCTACAATTGTTAAAGCAGACTTAATTTCTTATAAAATAAAATTATGAAGTTATACAATGATTTCATAAACGATTTCAGAAAGAGTAATTAATGATTTACTAGTGAGAAGAAGGGGAGGGGGAGCTATGGAATAATATACAGTAATAGAAATAATAAACATTTTATTCATTTTTTTTTTCTATTGATTTCAGTAAAAAAAAAAATCTGGAGGATCCAAGCTAACTATTTAATTTGAATTTTCTTGTTTCCTTTGACATGAAATTAAGCAAATTTTAAGATTAATGTGTTGGAATATAACATCTTAGCTTAATTTCAATGCATGCCATATTTCCAACACACTTCATTTGCGAATAATTCTTTCTTCAATATTTATTTCTATAAATGGAATAACTTTTCTACATTTGTGAAACATTTTATTATATATGGCAAATTACACTCTAAATGTATTTTTTTAAAATTTATTTTATCTACTTGTAAGCATGGATAAATAAATGATAAATGTTCAGAATGTAGAATTTATTGCAAAAATATTATTAATAATGAATATAAATTCATATTGAATAATTTTTTTAAAAAGTATAACAAATGGAAGCTATCCTTTTGAAGAGAAATAATTTTTGCATTCAAATATAAAAAAACGAATTAGCATATAATCTAATAAAACATTTAAATGAAAACAGTTAGTTTATATTTAAAATGTATGCCAATCAGCTTATATGCTATAACTAAGGCTAAAATAGAACATTTGTGTTTTCATCAAATATTATGTTTAACTTGACAAAAATTGTAATTTCTGTAAAATCTTTTTTTTTTAAATATGTAGTTTATTTTTTAATCAGATATTCTACTATAAAATAGTTGAGTATGCACCAGTGAGTTTAGTTTACTAAAAGAGTGACAACATGAGAGCTAACACTAACTCAAATGACACATGATCTCTTGAACAACTTGTTAACAAATGATTATTTATTTACTATGCATTTCATAAATGGTTCATAGTTTAATCTCTTTTTTTGTTTTTGCTTTACAAAAACTGGGCAACAATGATAAGATTCACTTAATGGATCTAAAACGCATCCTATATGTTCATTGCATGAGCTGCCAAAATTGCAATGTTCTGAGTTAATATAGATTTGCAACAACAACAAAAAAATGTAGAAAAGAAGCTTCTATAAATCTATCTTAATATACCTGCCTACACGTGGTCTTGATGCTTGAACTTTTAACAAAAACACAGATAGTAACACATCACTCAGCATAATTATCAAAAATGAATCAAAGAAAAATATATGGGTAGATGAAAGACTGGCCTTACAAAGCTAAAATTAAGATCAGTTTGGACATGATGACAAAAGATGGACAATTAAGATTAATCTTACTGGATCATAAATAGATCTAGAAAAAAAAAGAACATATGAAATGGAATCAAGTAAGAAAGTTTGCTGAAGTGATGAGAGAGAAAAGATTGGTAGAGGTAGCAAGTATTTGACAGAAAAAAACAAAGGTACCACTAGATTTTTGCAGTTAATTATAGTAAGTGCCACATAAAAAAATCATACCCTGATGGTTCAACAATAATTTTATTTGCCCCATGCAGGTTAGTTAAAAAGAAGAATGGTGAATTAAAGAGTTAAAAAATTCCCTGAATTCCTTTGCAGAGGGGAGGGGGTCCGCTTGTCTATCTGGGCAAACTATTATACACAATCCACCATATGAATGCTCAACATCACACAAATCTTCAAAGCAATTATCATACAATTATAATTATACAATAAATACTTAATGGAGTAATATTTAAGATAAACTGTAAATTACGTTTGAAAGTAAATGTGCATAAAGTATATGCACTAAAATATATATACACAGACACAGATTTATTAAAACCCAATCTTTAAACTAAGACATCTTTATTGTCATAAAGAAAAATACAGATGTTCAAGTTTATTGACACTGATTTATCCATTACAATGGTATTAAAAACAACAATAATAAAAATTTAAAACTGCAATAACTATAATATAGTTTTTAAAAAAACCAGGGAGGGAAAAGAATATAGGAAAGCAATAATACTATCTTTTTTTTTTTCAAAAAAAAACAACAACTCAGAAATGTAAAAGTATAATAATAAATTCCAGTGACATATTTTAACTTCACATTAAAACCAGCAAGTGTAACAACCAAGATTTGCTTGGAAGGCAGCTTCTGTAAGAGTTTTATCTCTCCTGGTCTGATTCAGACAGGCATGGCCAAATCTGGGTGCCTTGACCCCCTGACCCAATTCCTTTTCAACAAAATTCATTGCTTTCAGCTGTCTCTTTCATAGTAGTTTCTTTCCTTTTCTAACTTACTCAAAGCAAACAGGTCTGCCGCTAGGCTTTGTACTTTTTTTCTCATCTCCTTCCTATTCAATCAAATGTTAGCTGATAAAGATTTTGAACCCATTCTTAAATCACACTTAGACATGCAAAAAAAAAAAAAGAGGATATAAAAGTTTGATGAACTATATATATATATAGTGTAGTACATATCCTTGTTAAACAAAATACTTTCTTTAAAAATTATAATTATATAAATTGATTATTATGCTAATATTTCAAAATTATTATACAAGCATAGGTACTAAAGTAAATACTAAACACATATACTGTACACATACAAAATCTGTGCAACTATGAACATAAAACTTGATACACACCAAGAAAAAGATACATTTAATCTGTGTCTAGACAAGAATTAATTTTTAAAAATACTCACGAGGTCTGGATGGTAAATGATGAGAATGTGTTGAATATTGCGGGTGGCAATATGCTTGTAAATAAGATAAACCCATAGGGTCCACTGCAAAATAAAAAATATATATAATGGCATAGACGTATATATATTAATATTAATAAAAAATAAATTTAGTAATCAATATTGTATTTTCCATCAGCCATATCATATAGACATTAATGATTCCATCTTCCATATCCATGATGTGGTTTGAATTTGGGTAAAATTTACAAATTTTTCATAACTAGCTAGCTCACAGACAACCCAGTTAATCATTAAATTTTTAGTTACTAAATAAATATTTAGCTATAGGTAATTAAAAAGTAGAATACAAAACTCGTCATCATTGACAGTTAATTAGTTTGATAATTTTTTTTTTCTGACACTCCACCTCATTGAAGGAGAAACTTATTTGCCAAAGGTTGTCGTATGTTTTTATTATATTTCAAACAGAGAAGTGTCTATTTACAAACCTGATTCTAGCACATTTTATTTAGATAGTAAAATTATTTTTTTCTGAATATTAGTAAAACATAGTTCATATACATATTAAAGTCTGATAAAAAAAATTTTTTTTTTATTTGCTATTATTTATTATCTAAATAAAATAAGAGAGGGGTGTAAACAAATAAAAGTCTAATACAGAGGAAATAGCAATCAAAAGAAAAAAGAATTTTAGACCATACATAGTAGATTAAAATAATAATAGCAGGAAGTAATGAATAATATTGAAGAAACCAGGAAGTACAAGAAAAGTATTTGTTAATATCGCATCAAAATGTTTGAATGCAGTATTAAAAATATATACATCAAATTTTATGAAACAATCAATATGTCTAATAATAATTTAGAAATGAGAATAAAATACAAGAAGAAGACATATCCACATTTGCTGTCTAATAGTATAAAGGAAAAAATAATTTTAAGGAGCATTTAACTTTGTTAAAAGTTTTTCTTGTCTTTTATGTTTTAGAACCATTATTTTATAATAAATTTTGAACACCAAATGCTATAACTGTTAAGATTAAGGTTTAATGCAAAAACAATGCAATAACTTCCACAGAGGATATCTGTTTATATCCATACTATTGACTTTCAGAATTGACAAACCTATTCACCAAATAGATAATTGATTTAAAATTATAGGATATACATATTCTTTTGAACACTTGTGAAATTAAATTGCATCGATTTCACAAATTAAAAACAAAACAAATGAGACAGGAACAAGAATGTATTTAAATAACTTGCAATTTCTAAAACAATCTAAAAACGAAGAACAAAACCTGTTTACAACCATATTTGTATTTATATAAAAATCATCATGAACACAACAGTTTGCAATTTTGATACAAACAGTAATTACATTAATTATAATTGATAAATGTGTGAATATTTTCAAATATATACATATTCATTTAACAAAATGACCTGTTTGGTTTGGTGATGAATATGAGAACCCCAAGTTCCTGATCCAAGTTCAACCTGTCACTTCTGCTATTCAAATATTGTCTGATCGACCAGATTTGCACTCATTCAATTACATTCACAAAAATTATTTTAGAATCTTATGATAACTGTTAACATATTATAAAAACACTAAAACAAATCTAATTTGAAAACATGTAAAAATACTGATGTGGAAGTATATATAATTAAATAAAATCTATACAGCAATAAGCTACAAATGTAGTAATGAATACATTTTTGACTTTCTTTTGTGAAGAGAAGAAACAGTAAAAATTAAATAATAAAATTTTGAGGCATATATAAAAGATAAATAAAACAAGCTTTAAATAACCCACTGCAGGAAAAATGTCTCTCTAACAGAACTTTGTAGCAAAATAGTAAAGGAGAAGACAATACTAACCAGCTCACAAATTGCTGGGTAGTGTAGGTTTGAGGTTTTATCTATTCTTATTTTATCCTTTAATTAAAAATAGCTAGATAACCATTTATTAAGTAATATTGGGTGGTCACTGGGTTACCTCTCTGAAAAAATAAAAACTGACCTTGTAAAAAAAATTTTTTTTAAGTTTTTCAGCCCAAATTTGAATCCACTTTGTACGTATGGCAGACAGATGTACTAGCATGAATGATACCCATGAGTCCCTTCATTAAAGCACGTATAATATTTATTTATATAAACATGTTTCTAATCTCTTTTAAGCATGTTTGCATTTTGATTGAAATGTATATATACATTCTAATCCTTCAAATTATAATTTCCTGAGATTTCAAACATTACTAAATATTTTTATCATGCAACAATTGTACTATTCGAGATAATCTCACATAAGCAAAAAAGTGTGAATTATTAATGATGCTATGTATGACTTGGAATTTCTGATATGTTTACATTAAAGCAACAAATATTTCTGATAATATATATTATATATGAATAAATATTAATTTTCACATAGTAATCTTTTGTTAATGTATATTTAAAGTGATAGTAATTGATTTGGTGGATATTAATTTTTAACCATGTACACAGATCTTAAAGTAGCCAATATGATTTAAGTTTCTCACTGCTAAACATTCTCCATATAAAAAAATTTAAAAAGAATATTAAAATTGAAACACTAATGAAACACATCAATAACTTAAATATACTCTTTACTAAAAGGTATTATATAGTTTGAAAAAGCTGTGCATGTAAATAATATTATAGCACGGAAAGTTACCAAACCTAAAAATTATTCGGAGGGGAATTTGGGGAAAAAATATTTTCTGGGACATGCTCAAATTCCCGTGCCTGGAAAACAGAACAATAACAAAATGAAATGAATAAATTGCTATTGAAACTGCATAAGCTGGCAGAGAAATCCACTAAATATAGTTCATATTCAATGACTATTCATGAAAGTACTCATATATCAGATTTATATGTAGCAATGACAACCCCTTTAATATTAATAGTGAAAAAACGCCCTATGTTCAAACAATGAAAGACACAGCACCATACAAAATAACATAAAAATTAAGGAAAGCAATAACAAAAATATCCCCACCCCCAAATCCATCAGACTAACAACAGACAATGCTCATAGTTTTCTAAATTAAAAGTAGATGATACTTTCTATAAATTTAGCAGGTAATGACTTTCCAAAATCTCATTGTATAATCCATCAAGAAAACTTAAATACTAAATCAGTAAAATTTGAAAAATCTTACATGTGTTATTATTTCAAGCATTAACTTTATAAAATCGTGAGAACATATAAAATCTTCACCTGTTTATTAAAGAATTTTCAGTACTTAAGTGTGAATATGGGGTGATGGTATACTGTTGCTAAGAAAGGATAAGTAGATTAATAGTCTTGAATTTCTTGCAGAATTTCTCATTCATTTAAATGATTCTAATTTAAAATAGCAAAAGAAAGAGGAATTAATTCATATATCGTACATTGTATCAAAACTTTTAAAACAAAACTTCAAATTTGGGGAAATCAATTCAGAATGGATAACACATCCAATTTCTCTGCATTCGGCACTCAAAAAAAAAAAAAAAAAACTGAAGACATTAGTTACGCTGATGAATTAAATGTCAAAAGACCCAAGTTTTAGATTTAATGACATCAAAGTTAAAGAAAGAAGGTTTTAACCATTTGCGAATCTATTGAATGCTCATGTTTAAAAATAGCATGAAAGAAACAGCGTAATGAATCGCTGCCTAAAAATTTCAAAATCAATCTTTTCCTGAAGAATACCACCCAAAACTTCAGTTTTTCACTAAAAAATATGACCATATGTTTGATAGTATTTACAATTGCAAATGATTTTTTTTCTCAAATGAAAGACACAAAATCAAAAACAAGATTAACACTAACAAATAAACATTTTGAAGATAATTTATAAGTTGCAACATCTAGATGCAGCAAATAGTGAATGAAGACTTTTTAAAATGATGCCCAACACTGGTTTCTCATTAAATAATTTTGTTTTGGTATTCTTTGTATTAGACACAATGCTTATAAATTTTTTCTTTTACTTTTTCAGATTGATTTATGGTGACACAGGTCTCATGCAGTCCATTGCTTGAAAAAGGTTGTCTATTTCTGTACTTAAAGTAAATAATAGAATAATTAAATTTGAAAAATAATTGAAACAATACATTTGGCATAAATTTCAAATCCAGTATATAACTAATTACAGGAGGACCATATCTTAAATTTATTGATGAATTTGCTGTCATTAATATATTATCAGTATAAATTCACAGGATTGAAAAAAAAAAAAATTCTTTAATCTTATAATTTCAAATATTTGTCAACAAATTTTATTCTACTCTCCAAAATAATTATCATTATTATTGGCACACTTTCTAATAAAAAAATGGGTCATCTCGTTCTAAGATCATTGGACTATATGGCTTAAGTTGCTGCCAAGCTAAAAAGAGTGTGTGTGTTGGAATGGGATGTATGCAAGCATGTTCAAACTTACTTTGAAGTCTAGCTCGAGACTCATCCCCACTACTATCTATATCAGAAACGCCGCTGTCTGCAGGACTAGGTGGAAGAGAACCTGGAAAAATAAATAAAAACATTTAATCAATTTATTCTTTTTTCTCTCTTTATATCACACACACACACACAATGTATGTAAATGTCATATTTTTCAACAATGTAAAAAAAAATATATAATTTTATTATTAAATATTTTTGAATTTTATCAGTAATCTAAGTTTATAATACAATAAATATCCAAAGATTCAAATATGCAGACAAAACAAAGCTGATAATACTAGGCACACACATGGATTCAATCTTTAAAAAGCTTTGTTAGAGATTCCTAGACAGAAAAAAAAAGGGAGGGAAGGATAAAAACGGTGGTAAGAACCTGCTGACCCCCTTCTTAACTGACAAACAGTTGCCCAACACATGGTTGAGTTATCAGTTTGCTTTGCCACTGCAGATAACCTATGACGAATTTCTTCACTGAGGCTAGGAAAAATTAGCAGAAGGAAGAGGGGGACACCTGCCCCCACTATGAATTACATCTCAGCAGGCTGAATTTCTACCACTGCAGAAACATTTTGCCATCTCCCACAATCTAAATCTCAGGTTTCAATTCGTTATTTATGACCAGCAGATGGTGTTGGTAATACTAGTGGAGAAGAGGAGAGGATTTCCAAGAGCTATTGGGTCAAATAAGCACTGACTAGACAAAGAAGTCAGAGACAGCTGTTGGGACAAAGCTTCCCCAAGCTAGAATATAATAATATTCATAAAAACATCAAGACAAACACACATATGGAAGTTTAAAAAACACACACACACAACTTTTTATTCAGAGCCAGTCTGTCTAGAAATCGTTTATTTCACTTAACAATTTGATATTTTTCTAAATTAAAACAATACAAGTAATGAAATTCTTTTAAAATGTGTATCAATTTAATTACTGCTAACTATGCATAACATATATATGCAGAAAAATAAAAGAATTTTTAATAATAAATACAAACAAACCCACACATGTTCTAGGACATAAAAAGATCATCATTATAAAGTTTTAAACGCAATAGAAAATAAATATTAAGATAACAAACAGGTAACAACAAATTGGTAATGAAAATAACAGAGGAGATTAAAAACAAATAAAAGGATATGATCGAAATTGGTATCACTGATATTATTCTAAAATCGAAGATCTTAAATAGAGAAGGAAAGAAGGCATACAGCAAGATGAAAAATCATAAAGCAATCTTTAAATAGCAAAAATGGACAAAGATCCAGATTTCTTTTGAGAAAGATAGTAAAAGAGAAAAACAATAACATCCTCCCTATCCAATCAGCTTTTCTTTTAAATCTTTTCATATAATAGCTAGAAACAAATTTACCAAATAAACAAAACAAAAAAGAATAGTGAACAGACTGGGGTAATTCTAAACAGATATCAAAAGATGAGACACTTTGTCACTAAAAAAAACAATTTGAGATAAGGATGATAATAAAGTTTGTCAGATTTCATAAAAAAAAAAAAAAATGCATGGAAAAGAGCTGGACAGCCTTTGCATAGATTCCCAATAATTAATGATATAGTAGTAATCTTTGATGCCAAATAAATGCAGCGTATCCAACATTCTATTGGTCCTGCTTAATTGCACAATAGCAGTATTCACTACAACAACAGTAACTTGAAATTGATCTTTAATACTCCAAAAAATTGAGAGCAATGGCTGCATATTTCAGGCTGAAGCCAATTGCTAGGTCATAATTAAAAAAAAATAAAAATTTCTTGAAAGCCAGTATCCTAAAGAAAGGTATATGGATTAGCATCCAAATACCTTTATTTTCATTCTAATGCAATACAGAAAGAAAAAAAAGGTGAAACTACAGCATCCTATTATACAAAGTATTACACTTTTTGAATATCATACCATTGAGCTTATAACAATTTCTCCATTTTATAATCTCAGATTATTTCTTAGAACTTAGCAATAATCTGAGATTTTATTTTGGTATTCAAATATGGTGCAGAATTCATCTGATTTTTTTTTTTTTGTAAATTGGCTCATCACCAGCAATCATTTCTAAACAAAAATGCTTAGTATAACTCCAGAAGGAAAAAACAAAAACTAAAAATCAAAGATGAATTTTGAATGATTGTGCAAAATCTATATACC
This sequence comes from Epiperipatus broadwayi, assembly GCA_028023455.1. Classification (NCBI taxonomy): domain Eukaryota; kingdom Metazoa; phylum Onychophora; class Udeonychophora; order Euonychophora; family Peripatidae; genus Epiperipatus; species Epiperipatus broadwayi. The sequence continues at coordinate 1,774,825 of JAQFVV010012470.1, forward strand.
AGAAATACATTCCACATATATTATGATGATTTTTTTATGCTGTTAATGTGACATCTCACAGGGGCTGACTTCTTTTACAATAAACTTTTCTTTTTGAATGACTCCAACAACTTGATGTAATTATAAATCTATTTTCAGTTATACTTTCCCAATGAAAGCAATCAATATTTCAACTCTATAAAATAGCATTTGGCAGAAAACTCTCTATAAAAATAACTTAGCTGAAATAATTATTTAACAACGATGAAGGTGACTTTTAAAAATTGTTAAACACAAAAAATCTGAGATGTAGTCAAATCTGTCTTTCTAATTCAAAAACTATTATAATCTTTAAAACCATCAGCAAAAATAATATTTCCTCTCATTCCTCCAGTTATCTTGCAAAGTTTAATGCAGTGGTGGAAAGAGATGATCTTTAAAACTGTATTACTTCCAGTGTTCAAACTTCTTATGAAATCTCCCCAAATAAACCATTCAATATGAATAAACTTCTGTGAACAATCAATAACATAATTAATTAAAGTCAAATTCCTTAATCTAATCAATAAAAGTGACATATACATCACACAGGTGTTCATGACATTTTTCTGGTACTTGTTTGATAATAAAAATTATAACAGTAATATTTCTTAGCTTTCTTAAAAATGCATTTGTCTTTGGTAATCACTTATCTATGATTGGAAACAATAACTTTTTATACTAGACTGTAGTAGTCAATTGTAATGATACCCAACAATAATTAGTGCAATCTATTCTATTTCCCTTATTTTATACATAAATCGGAATAATAAAAGCATCCATAAGATCAAATAATAAAATTCATTGGATCCATATATTTCTACAAAATTCTGATAGTTTTTGAAGCCAATCTATTTTAAAACTTTTCTGGGGATTCATTGTCATGACACCAAATTTTTCTGCTTTTAAAATTACAAATCTAAATGAAACAATAGAGTAGATATAAAATCAGTCAACTAATTTTTATGATGTAACAAATTCTTGTATCATTAATTATTCATTATATACTACCTTCCAAGTGCTAAAAAGAAAGATTGATAAAATTGCGACCTCCTTTGTGATATTAATAGACCCGTTATTATTAGGCTTCTTGTCATTCAATGAATTATTTCTTTTTAAATATTATATCGTTCATCAAGCTCCAATTCTGCCAGAATGTCCTTCACTTTTCTTTATTAAAATCATTAACAGTACAAATCTATAATTATTTTCTCCATAAAATCCTCAAATACACTATCATCCTTCAATTTTAGATTTTAAATATTTTATATAGCCAAAACTTACCAGAGCTTTGCATGGCAGTTGCCTCTAAAGGAGAGGATGGATGAAGAGGATGGCGATGGTGGTGCAGTAGGCCCTGAAGGAGTGTCTGCCTTTCTTGAATAGCAGCAGGAGAATCCATATCTAAGAGAGCCTGAGCGGCAATTTCTCTTCCACAATCCTGACTTCTATCACAGGCATCCACTGAAAAAAAAAAACAATATATACCTACATGCATACATATATACTACAAAGTTTGACAAATCATTAAAAAATGTAACGATTGCAATTTTTAAAATAAAGTTATATTTTTATATGTTTGAGTTAAATTATATAATTATAAATAACTACAACCAAACTTAAAAATGAATTCATTAAAAAAATAGACGGTTAATCTAAATGAAAATTAAATTTACATGTATGACAATGACAGATAATTTGGATAAGTGCAATAATCATAAAAAAAAAAAATTAAAAAAAAAAGCATTTCCAATGAAACCTACTTTAAACATGAAGCAGAAATCAGGAAAAAAACTTGTTCTAAATATTAAAGATAAAATTTTTAGCGGAAAAGATGTCCAATAACAATTCCTACATTATAAATATAAAATTCAGAAATGCTAATCAATATATGATTAAATTGAAAATGGTGTGCACTTTTAGGAAAAATAAATAAACCAATAATGTAAATATGCACAAACATGTTAGCATCAGGTTTCTTTGTTTCAACTACCCAAATTGCATAACATGAGTTTACTTCTATCTCAGCCTGTATATTTTAGAGTACATAGATTGACATATTTATTAGATGACTGCATTGCAACTTTTTTGTGTTTATTATTTCCACACATATTTATTTATGCAAAACCTGTCAAAAAAAAAAGGTATTCTGCAGTCTATTTGATTATTAATCTATGTCATTTACCAGTACTTTCCTCTCAAATACATATATATGTATAAGTAATTTTCTGTTTGATAACATAATACTTTCAAATCATTTTCACCATCCCTGTTATTCTAGATTATTGAGCAAGTGCAAAATGATTGTTTACATTTGCAGCCTCATATATATATAGAGGGATGCCAATCTAGTATTTTAGGCAAGAATGAAATGTACCACACATCAGATTTAGCTATCAGACATATATAGTTAGCCAAATTAATTATATGCCAGATATAAACACAGCTTCTTTTTATACAGTTTTAGAATTGTACTCAGGGCAGAGTTCATTTCTATTCACTTTAAAATCAATATAAGTACACTACTACAAGAGAAGTATCATCATCATCAACAATCATTATCAATCCACTGAAGGATGAAGATCTCTCAAAGTTCAATCATCACACTTTCTTATTTCATCTATCCATCTCACATGTGGTCTCTTTTTGGTCTTTTACAATATCTTGGAATCCAGTTTAAGATTTCAATTGTCCATCTATTATCATCTCTTCTAGCAATATGTCCAGCCCAACTCCACTTCAGTCTTTTAATTTTTTCAATGAAATCTGGAAAAATATTTATCATTTACACATACATTCATTCTGCCTTATCAGACAACTGAGAAGAAAGAATATGGTGTTTCTTGATTTTAAACTCAGAGGTAAAAAGCCAATAAACTCACCATGCTAGTTAATGCGTATTGATGAGCAGCTCATCCATGTTCATATACTATATGAATAATCACATAATAATAACAGCTGCAATGACAAGAATGTAGTATAAGTAATATTAAATCCAACATTCTATTAAGTCATCAAAATTGAAAATTACATATGTATAATGTTGGAAAATGCTTCCATTTGATATTACATATACTTATAGTAATACAATTATATGGATTTTAAATGAGTAGAATCAAACACAACATGTAGACATGATTCTAAAATAAAATACAAAGAGGTTATGTTTATATCAGATATGTATTCCATTTGACCTTTGACTAAATATTTCTAGATTGTCTATCTCTTTATAAAATTATATATCTATGTTACAAATGTAAATGATTAATTGCATTTGTTTAGTCTATGTTCTGTTAAATTACCAAAACCAAAAATTACATACATAAATAATATTGGAAAATGCTATATTTAATAATATTAAATACTGGTATTATATAATTATAAACAGGAAAAATTAATTTTAATTTTTAATTACTAATTAAAATTTTTCACAATTCATTCACTTATATTATAGTATACTAATATTTTGCAGAATATAAAATGTGGCCCACATGAGATGTTAAAAAGATGAGTGTCCAATAACTTTTGCCAAAAGACTCTTTGGAGTCAAGTTCACTTTTAAGGAGACATTTAATAGGCATAGTTGTAATTATCATATGCATTAAATAATTTTCTAACAATTATTTTAAAGTGTCTCCACCTCCAATAAATGATAATCCATTTTCTCTTTTCACCTCCATTAAAGGTGAGTTATATTAAAATAAAAAAGCTATACAGTCACATAATGTGTGTATATACACACTGTAATTAAATATATTAAGGACGATTGGATTCCCATGGATTGTTTACAGACAATTGAGTACCATAACTGAATAACAACACCAGATTATTGTTAATAATAGAATACCCTACTTGACACCCCTTAAACAATACATGTATCAAATTACTTGATTAGTATTAAATAGATACTTTATTCAATTTTAAAAAGAGATTTGAAATCATACATTAGTAGTTCAACATACATGCGGATAATGAATGATAAATAAAAATATTGTTTAACTATAAATTTACATTATACAGCAGTAATTAATCCATTTCATTTCATTACTCTGGAGTCATTTATACAAGTATGAATAATCAATAGATATCAGATACATCCCTGAACCGATTTTACCATCATTGATTGTCAGTGAAAAGCACTTCAGATATTAACTCTAGGAATTTATGTGATCCTTTGTTTTTAGTATAAACAAAAAATTTATATTATTTCCAGTGCATTTGCTATAACTTTCTAAATAAAATTATTACACAATACAAAAATAACTATGATCAAAATATCCATGTCCTGTTTAGGTCTAGTGACAGATTCAAAATGTAAATAAAGATCTGTGAATCCAAACACAAAATTTTATTTCCAGGCATATGACTTTCTGAACAACTAACCATTCGATTAAAACATCTACATGCATTATGTTCTCCATATGCAACTAGATTAGGGTACTAAGCAATAGGTTAGTATGCTATTAGATTATATTGCTCGCAATATCCATTACGTATTAAAATAATAAATTTCTTTATAGATTAGTGGCGCAAGGCTAAGTTAAAAAAGACATTTACTGATGATTTTGTAAAATTAATGATTTTAATGCGCATTTATTTTAAAATTTTTAATTCATCATGAAAAAACTTGAAAACTGAAACACACACATATACACAAAATGAAAATATTAATTATTCTTATTACTAATTAATATTCGTACGAAGGAAGAGGCGGCAATAATAATAAAAAAAAAGCTATATTTTAATCCCACATACTGAAGAGAAAAATTATAATTGAATATTTTAATAATACTCACAAAAACTGATAATCAATTTTCAGACTTGGGCAAAAATTAATAATCAATATATATATATATAGCTTTAAACATTGTGGTGAGGCAGAAAATCAACTAAGAATTAAGAACCAATAAAATATTCTCTCTTTCTTTTTGAGATGATAAATGGTACGCAGTTCTCACAAGCTTGTTTTGAAATTTGATCTACTTCTGGGCTGACAAGGGGGAGTTGACAGAATGCCGACCAACTCAAGGATATTAAGTTGTATACTAGAAAACGGGGCGAACAGAAAAGAATTTTGATTAAATACGGTTATTATATTATAACAATGTAAGTGTGTGTATTACTTACAATAAGAGTAAAAAAGAGAGAATGAATTATTAATATCGATATTGTGCCAAAGGTAAAAGACAACACAAAAGCTTTTATGCAATTCAAACTGAATTTACCCCCACCCCCTTCAACTCTTGTTTTCGACTATTAAATTCTCAACGTAACTTTTTCCTAATCTTATATACAATGGATTGTATTAGTTTTTTTTTTTTAAAAAAAAAAACGCTACTAAACAAATATTATTCAGTCATCCAGGTAACATTTACTCTCATCGCCACAAAGAGAAAAAATACAAATGGTTACTCACTCACGTGATAAAAATAACTTTTTTTAAAAAAAAAAGTCTCGTTATTTTCTTTTTACGACAATAAATTAATCATTTCCTGGAGAGACAAAGAGCCTTTTAAAAAAAAGGCAACTTTTTTTTTTTTACTTCTGCATGTTTTAGAATTTTAGTTTATAACTGTTTAACCAATACTGCATTATATAAAACAAGTCATAAAATGCGCTCCCAACCAAGGCAAGATTTCCATCAAATGAGAAATCTAACCACATGATATAGTGCCTAACGCACTCGCCTAACATGTTTACAATTTGGGGTTTGAATTCTTTTTCCCAGTTTCTCTGGATTTCCAAGCATATTCTGTTTTTTTTTTTTCCAGATAACCAATTGATAGATCATACAGCCATCTACTGGTCAGTAAATGACTACCAAGAGAAAACCCCACCAATAAAAATATGATCAGACTAATGAGCTAATATTGTTCTTATACTGTGTTTCTTTTGGAAATATATTGCAAAAGTATTGACATTGCAATGTGATATTTAGGGCTCCTTATTTTTGTAACTTGGGTTTAAAACAAACTATGGAGCTTCTAGGACTAAAAGAATGGCAGATTCTTAATCTGTAAGCCAGCAAGCAATATAATGATGTAATGTTTCACTAAGCTAATGGAAAAAAATAATAATAGGTAACTTTCTCTTTTACTAAAAGAGATTTCATGTTATTCTAAAGAGGGGGGGGGGATACTGATAATTGAAATATTTATATTGAACTTACAATAAACTACTGAGACTATTTCCTTTTTTTATTATTATTAATTCCATATCCATCAATCAATTTCGAAATAGAAAAATCCTATCATATGAAAATTAAGTTTGCAACCTAGTAATAAGTTACTCTACCAATTAGATTTCCTGTAAAATCATTTTGAGCTTTTATCAAACATTAAGATGAATGTACAAGCTTAAGAGTAAATAAGAGTGTAAACATATACTGTACTCTCCAAAAACATTTCATTAAAATGGACCACATAACATAAAAGTTTGTCAACAGCTGAAAATAATAATGATCACATACATTAAATTAAATCGAATCTCATAATTTTTCATGAAAACCAGATATATTCATGCCCAAGAGTGCACAGAAAGCACCAAAGAGACACTTTCCACTATAGATGAATCATTCACTGTTAATGCATTATAAGTCATGAGTTTACGCATCTGGGGAAACAGTAAGCAACAATTATGCAATCAATTTCTTTAATCAATTACTGGTCACAAAAATCTATAAACAATATTTTATTCTATCTTTCAAGATTAAAAATAAAAATGATGAAAATTGAAATTCCATTATAAATAGATAAAGAAGCCTTTAAAGTCTGTGGTAGGGTGAAGATTCTTCTATCTGTCCCTTATATAAAAGTCACCCATAAATGAGCATAGTCATTCCAACTCTGAAAAAAAAAACTATTCTAGAGATGAGATCTATGATGACTATACAAATTAATCTATGAATCATAAATACATCAACCTACTCTTACAGAAGTATGAGCATTACTCTCAAGACTTGCTAATTGCCAGATATGATTCGCCAATGATTTTCCAATTTCATTTATATATACAATATACCTTTAAAATATGGAAATCTAATTTCACAGAATAAAATATCATCATACACTTTAAAAGAAAAGTGAACAGTAAACATATCCCATTTTCTAAAGCTTTTGTGACACAATTTACTTGTAGATATAAATTAAGATTAAATTGTTTTCTAGCATAGAAATAAGAAAGATAAGAAAATAAATAGAAAAGAGTGCTTTTCAACAATAAAAAAAAAAAGTTTGAAGTGACATACATTAATAGTTTAAGTATTTGTTATGTTTTTTTCCCTTTCTACAAACAAGTTTATATAATTATACAAAAAACTAAACAGTACCTGCCAAAAAAAAAAAAAAAAATTGTGATAACATGTATTTAAAAAAAAATGGAGGAATTACCTGGCATTAAATTTGCTGCAGAAATTACAAATAAGATTAGGAATATACAAATTTCAAATAGTATTTATACAACAACAAATTGAAATAGAGGAATGAGAAATTGCTCTTAAATAAATAATAATATAATCAAATAATTAGTCATTCAGAAGGTCATATGACAACAAAATAAAGGCAGTGATGGATTTGGATTAAGAAATCTTTGGCTCTTTGAGATTTTAACTCTACCACTGCATTAAACCCATTTCAGTTCTCTTTGTTGTTGTTTTTTTCTATAAATACTGTTGGAAATATCAATACTACTTGCTCTTAATTTCTTTCCATTCCATTTTTTCACCAAGTCTACATTCACAGAATAACATATTCTGCAGCATATTTTTTTTACTCTTTTTATACATTAAAAAGGTTGCGTAGATACAACAAAAAAGTATTCAATAAGTTAGACATACAAGATCTAGTAAACATTTTTGGTAAATACTTAGAGATGATACTTTATTTAATTGGCTCACATATTCTCTACCTTGACAATCTCACTAATTTTCTGGAATTATAAATATAATATTATTAATCTCAATTCTTATTACTCAAAAAAAAATATTATCCAAATAAAAGATAAATAACTTTAAATTAATATGGCTAATTGCAGTGAGCTACTTTTTTTAATTTTAGAATATTACTTTATAAAAGAGAAAATAAAAGATCTATTTTTGAAATTGAAAAAACTTTAGAACTAGGAATTTTGCATCAAGTGATGTTAAATAAAATACATAATCAAATGGCTTTATTGCTCAGGAGTTCATCAAAAGTTCAAGTGCCAGAAATGATCCACTACCACCTATATTATTTACAATATTTTTGATCTCTTCAATTCATTCTTAAAAACATATAAAGTATATACATATATACAATATTTGCAAGTTACATATGATTTAAAATTCATATATTTTATTTCAATATTATTTCAAATTAAAGAACTATTTTAAAGCTCAATAATGCAGTAGAGTTTATCTACCTTTATTTTTAATAAACCCAACTCTAAAATCAGCCATGAAATTTCCAAAAAGTACTTCAGATTTTGTTGTTTTATTTATTTGTTAATGTAGAGGAAAATATTTTTTCCATTTTTATAAAACTTTACTCTTCAACATGTGCAAAACCTGAAAAAAAAATTACAAATTTTCTCTCAAATTTTGGGAATGTAAACACAATTTGCATATAGTAGTGTAGAACTATAAAGAATTCTTAAGCGCACACACAAAAAAAAAGAGATAGAGAACAAGCTTTTTCAATTCTCAAAAAATTCCACTTGTATTCAATAAGAAGAAAGATTTTAAATATATATATTAATGCTGCCATATGCAGAATGTAGCACTGCAATAACATTACTTTGATGATTGAACATCACACTTAATAACCATTTCATGATGATGATGCTGTTATTGAAAGTGTAATAAAAAATGATTGAATGATTTGTCGTTTGGGATTTCACAAGAAGATCAAGCACTAGAAGTAGCAGAACTGAACTCAGTTCATTAATCTTGAGCTTTAAAAAGTGTCATTTTTAATACACTTTTAAATGTATGAATATATATCCCTCTGACCTATAAATAAGTTTATTTGATTATTGCAAAATAATGATAGTATGGTATGGATCCAAAACTGCTTTTTAATAATTCTACATACTCTTTCAATAAAAAGAGCTAACAATTTATCAGTTTTGAATCAAAATGTCTCAAGTACCATACAACATCTGAGTAATTCCATTTACTGGAAGTGGATGTAAAGGCTACTGTAAAATAGAGCATGACTTTTTGTTGCATATGTGGGAAAAAACATGAGGGAGGTCAACATGCTTAAGTATTGTTAACCTGGGTGGATTTTTTAATTCATGTAGTCAGAATAACAATAATTAATAACATTTAATACTCAATATTTTAAAAAAATGAATAAATAATGTATATAAATTAAAGAAAAAAATCTTAACTTGATTCGTTAATATCAAATTACAGAGGTAATAATTTTGTAATATTCATATGATGGGCACATACTTAAAGGCATGGCCGTCTAACTAATTACTGTAATATATTTCATGATTTCAATCGGCATTATGAATGTTATGTACTTCAAAACACATTTTATAAATAATGTATACACTTAAGTCATATTATTGTTCTTAAAACACTAAAAGGCATATCCCTCATTCCCAGTAAACAAATCCTTATTCTATTGAACACCTTTAGTTTATTTATGATCACATAATCAGAGTACATATAAATGATAAATAGTGATTAAGTCTGCTATCAGAAGTAAAACAGCTTTAAATATCTTCAACATTCGTCCACAGATGATCAGCAAAAAAAAAAAACCAAATAGCTAGATTTACATTTACCAAACATTAATTCGATATCTAGAAGGTGTCGACTACAAACCTTGCATGAAAAAAAAATCTAAGCTTGAGATAAAAATCTGTAGGTGCAAAAAAATTTTTCAGTTTCATCTAAATTCAAATCCCAGATCATATATGCTAGGTAAATGTGTTAATTACTAGGTCTTTCCGGATCAGGTATATATGCATAGGCAAGGACTATATAAAAAAAATATATAACTGGAATCAAAGTTTACTATATGATCAAGTGTTCGGAAGCCTCACACGTATGACAGGATAACTTAGAGCAATGGCTTCATCCAATTGACCAACGTCCCCCCCCCCCGCAGTTTTAACCTTTAGCTCTCAAATCGTGGTGTTTTTTTTTTTTTTATGAGCTAAATTGTCAGGGCAAACAAAAATAACTAGGTCTAGTTTTAATTTAAAGTTGTTTTTTAAAAACAAATAAAACCAAATAGAAACTCGGCAAACGTCACATTTAAATTAAAGCACCATTAAATTTAAAAATAGCAAGTTATTACACCAAGTGTTTTTGTTGCCAGATCCCAATACTTTCCCCCAAGAGACTATTTCAATGAAAAAATCTTCTTTGGAGATTACTCATTTAACATACTTACTAAATTAAGTCTTCTTTAAAAAATACTGGGCTAAAAAAAATTTACAAACACTAAAAAAATAAGTGTTTAAAAATAATGCGACTCTATCATCAATTAAAATATTTAAATAACATAATGTCCATCAGCTGACGCGGAAATGATCAGTATCTAGGAAATGAAGGTAACAAACATTTGCATCTGTACTAATAGAAAACAAATTTGTGCTCTCCTAGTGCAATCATTCTAAGAGCTCTGTCAGAAAATTAACAAGGAAGTTACTAATAAATGAAATTAAATCAAATTACACTGCAATGATTCTTCGGTCTACCCCTCCCCCCCTTCAGCAACGAATAATTAATTGTCGAGTCAGTTCTATATTGACAATCAAATTCATCAAATCTGGAAAATAAATATCTGCCTATATTTACAAATGAACAAAAGCCAATGGCAGAGACCCAAGTGTAGGGAAACATTTTCAAAAGTAAAATTAATAATAAAATACACAAGTCCAAATACGTACATAAATAATAAACAGCTTCCTGAATTCAATCTTACATACAGCCCCCCCCCCCCACACACACTGATTTACTTTTTTTAAAATATATATAAATGGATGATGTTCTAAAAATATATACATGATAAGAATCAAGGCTATATAAAAATTAGACATTTTATCATGAACTCCTCTTTCATTTTAGTTTCACATTATCTCAGACGCTTACAAACAACATTATCTATTGAAGGTTATCATTTTTGAAAAGGATAGATTGTTTTTTTCATACAATATAAGTATTATTTTATCTACATTATTTTTAATAATAACCCCAAGCATTGCACACATCATTATCATATGAAGTAAAACAATTATCACAATACACATTTCTATGTCTCAGTTACATGCATGTTTGTAATATTCATATAACAATTGACATTACCATTCAAAATCAAGCATAGAAACAATCTTGTTTAAAGCAAATAAGAGGCAAAGCTCAACAACAACCTTGAAGCACTGGATCATCAACATGCAAAACCATATCAATATTACAACACCACAGCAAGGTTTTGTGTATACTCTATATTTATCCAAATGCATGTTATATTAGTAAGTGAAATAATGCAGATTTTGCTTTAAAAATCAATGATCTAAAATACCAAAACTTATTTTATTTTACTTCTTGAAAATATTATATATATTACTTAAATCATATTGAAACAATTCTTTTTATAAGTAAACTTTGAAAAAACATTTATATTTCAGGTGTGGAATAATCTTCTTAAGGTTTCTTTTATCAGATATTGGAGGGGAAAACCAAACATATACATAAAGGAATTTAACATTCATATATTTTTTTAAAAAGTCCTTAATTCATTTAACTACATTCATTCACTTAATGCATGGAATTTATAAGCAATAAAATCTTCGGTTTTTAAGATTATTGAAATAAATTTCCCATAACAATGCTTTATATATTGATAGCACTAATCTGACAAAGTCTAATAAAACAATAACCTATTTCACAAAATTGTATTGGAAGGAAAAAATACTCCACACCAAATTTTCTTCTCTTTTTAAAAAAAAAAAAAATGTAAATAATAATTTTGAGAACCCCTCCCCCCACACACACACACACACTATATATATTCCAGTTTTTTTTCTATCCTTTAATAAATTTCATAAGACTTTTTTTTCAAGTTTTCCTTTATAGTTCAACACAATTTTGAATTTTTGAGACAGTAAGTCAATAGAACTGTCAGTGTTTTTTAGTTTCTGTCAGTTATTATAATTTTTAACATTCTTCAGAATTCTACATTGTTTTCAAAATTTGTCTTTTATAAAATACCTAATACATATTTTAATTTTGAATAATGTTAGTCAACTGTCTTAACTATTCTAATCAATGGACAATTCAACTTCATTTTTCATTTTTAAATTTCCAATACCTATTATAATAAATAAATTAATCAAAAGATTTATTGCTTAGAAATTCAGAAGTAATAAATAGTAAAAACCAGAATTGATAAAGTTGAACTGTGACCCACAAACCCTGAATTATTTATTGAGTCCACTATTTTACAATTGCACCAAACCATCTTAGGGCAATTCCTATTACAATAAATTTCATTACTTAATAACATATGGCAATGAAACAAGTAAACATTGCAAAATGAAACAAAAGAAGTTGAAAGTCACCAAAAGCTCAGGCAAATTAAAATGTGATCCTCTGAGAGTCGAATTAAACACATAACATAATAAAAGCAGATCAGAAACCTGATTAGATATAAGATAGAAAATGTGAGACCATATAAGAACCAAATAGAACAAAAAGACTTTGAAATAATATAAAATTTACAATAATCATCATTAGATAAATGAGTAACTAAACTTTTTTTTTTCATATGTCATAGCATCGGTCGGGACGCGAACCCACAACCGTCTGCAACCAACTACTTGCTTGCATGGCGGCTGCGATACCTCTCGGCTAACAACGCAAGACAGTAACTAAACTTTTTGACTCTTTTATACAACTTTTCATTTTAAAATTATCTCGTTCCTTTTTTATTTTTTCTGCTCCTATATACTTAACTATAAGGATATATTTCTTAAAGAAAAAATCATTTAAAGTCTTTTTCGTCAATATTTAAGATGAATGGAAAAGACATTTGAACAAATATGCACGGACATATCAATTTTTTATAGAAATATTGAATAAGTTGGGACAATATATATATATATTGCACAACCGAAAGTTTTATTAATTGACTTTTTTAAAATTAAAGAATAACATGCCTTTTTTTTTTTAAAAAAAAAAAACCTTTACTTATCAGCAAAGCATGTATTAGTGAAATAAAATTAAAAAAAATTGAATTATATACATAATATATGTGTGTGTAATGAAGAAAGTGAAGTCTATAAAGCATTCGATCAAATGAAGAGTCATCTTTAAGTGTGTCACTGGGCCGGCAAATGAAAACACTTTCAATTGGTTGGCAAGGTGCCAACAGGAAGTCAAGAAAGCATGGGGAGAATAATAATGGTTCCAACTTAATACTTTTCACTTTATTATTATACACATACATAGCCTTGAGAAACAAAAATTACATCAACAAGTTTTAACAGAGAAGGTACATAAGTTTTTTTTGTTGTTGTTTACCGCCAAATATGCGATGTCTAAAAAAGACCCTATAAAAACGAAATATAATATTAAAAAAAATAGATATTGTAGTAATGTCTTAAATTCTTTAATAAAGAAAATCTAATCAGAAACCGTTAAAGACACCCGTTAATAAAAACGAGGCTCATCAAAAGCATACCAACTTCCGGTATCAACCACCTCAACTTCCCTTCAAATTATTAAATGTAAGTTAGCCCTTAATTAAAAAAGATGACAATTTTAAAAAGCTCCCTTCCCCCATATGCTTGTAGATATAAACAGTATTTAATAATAAAAAACATTAAAAAATTTTTAAATTATCAAAAATTGTTTAGTATTTGTTGGGTAATTGCAACAAAAGAATTGATAATAGCGTTAATTTTTAAATGCACCCCTCCTACTGACATACCACGTAAATACAGATTTCATATTTGATTTCTCGAAGGGTTTTTTTTTTAAAAAAAAAAAAATTACAAAAACTACTTCTCTATTTACCAAGTTTTCAAATTTACGAATCATTGACACAAGAAAAGTTGTTATGCCCTTAAGAGCTTAATTCTACCAGAGAAAAGTTGTTCTCGTTTAAACTACCCCCCACCCCCCGATCCCCACTTAATAAGAAGGCTACTACTCTTTCTTCAATTTATTTAACAATTTCTAAGCAACTGTCTCTGGACGAAACAGGAGTAACCGCGTAAGATATCCTTTTCTTGTCTGCGTTCTTTTTAACAAGAAAAAGTAAGGTAATTGCATTAATGAGAAAACCAATTAAAACCTGTAGAAAGAGTAGGTAAAGGTGAATAATCTCAATTTACTCTTCTGTATAAATTTGATAATTATACCAACATTCCAAGCAAAGTATTCAACAATTATTAACTTGGACCATTGACTCAATGGGCACTGACCTAATTTATTTATTCAATTTCGAAATAACTTTCCATTTTCATTAGAATTTAACCATAGATTATTAACATATGCACTCACGTGCTTATACATACAGTTTCCTAAAACGTATATACATGCATGCACATACGTAAATAATATAAACGAACACTAGTGAAATACATAATAATGACAAAATAAACAAAATATAAAGAATTGACAACTTTTACCCTAGCGTTTGTATTTATCAATTGCACTCACAAAACAGCACAATTGTACAAACATTTCGATAATATTTTTTATCATTAAAATACAGATTATCAAACTAAACTTCACTGGAAACATTTTGGAGGAATTAAGATATTAAATCTCGCAGAGATGCAGTTAACTAAAAAAAAATTCTATAGTAAAAAAAAACACACACACAAGCCAAACTGTTTGACAAGCGGCTAGACAATGTAGGTCAACTCTGCAAACTTTCTCCCATTAGACGTTATTCCAAGTCAAAATCGAAATTAAGCAAATACATTAGAAATCATGATTACTTACGATAGCGTTTCATTAAAGTCTTCTTATATGTACAATATTTTTTTTCATCGTCTTCAGCTTTGAGTTTCTCCATGTTATATGGGGCCATGGTAAAATACCTTGGCTTTTAAGTATAATCACTAGCTCACGATCAGAGTGTCAACATAAACAATCCTAGGCAGTACATTCAAGTCTCAGAAAGAACATGAAAAATATCAAAAACCCGCAAAGACCGTAGTAGCTCCTTGCAAATCACTTCAATCACTTTTGCTGAAAGCATACAAATAAAAGCTGCTTTCCTTCCCTATTTTCTCTCTCCGCCTATTCCACGGAAATGACCTTTTTCTGTCAATCAAGTCAACCAGTTTCTTTTCTCACCAATCAGATGACCCAGTTTCTAGGGACTCTTGAGTGGAAAGACACTACTCATGTGACTGCGTGAGCAAGCTATATTTAGAAAATCTCTAAGAGAGACTCGTTAAAATACAGAGAACAGACAGGAGTGAATACTTAATTATCACCACTAGAGGGCATACTATTGCGAAGTACAGTACGATAAAGCAGGAAATGGAGAGGTGGTTTTCAAGGACACTTTTTCACAAAAATTTTACAAGATTTATGCATATTTGATTTTTAAAAAATTATGCATGTAGTATATATATTTACATAATCAAACAATTAATAAAATAGATTAGAAATAATTTGAATACAAAGTGATGTAAAATAAAGCGCCAACATTATTATAATGTATATGTTAATTGCTAATTTTCCAAACATTTCCTTTCAGGTCTCCGATATTGCTTCTAAAGCAAAAGTAAATACTACATCATCAGCCTGAAGAGCCAATACGGAAGTCAGTGAAAAGCCAACTAAGCAGAACGGTTACCGGATTGTCTTGGGCAGGTGTTGCTATTAGAAATTACCACTACGGATTTTTTTTAAGTGAATATATAATAACAATAAATTGGTTCTTTTTTTAAAAAAAAAAAAAAAAACGGACATCGAACAGACACGAATTCTGATTCAGTAAACACGTATTTTTCCATACAGTTCCAAAATCGAAGTAATAGAATAAATGGTATTAGTTAAGAGAATGGTAAGCAATAGCAATTTCATTACCGAAAAAATTAATGCCTGATCATAGTACTCAGTTATCTAGTTGTTTTACTTGATTTCGGACAGATAAAAATTTTATAATTTGTTTTCCAAGTGCCAAATTTCTTACACTCATATGTTTGACATCATTTGCTTTTTTCAGATGTCTCTAGATTCACATGCTTCAAGCAGGTGTGATGGAATGGAGGTTTTAAAAATATATGCAATGAATTTTATCTACAGTGATCTAATCCAAACAATTAGAATATCTATCACTTCAAACATAAAATATAATTAATCGTAAAATTTGAAAATTTACATACATCATGTTACCCTACCGCCCCTTTCCCACAGGCCTCCCATTATTATGTCCTTTGCCTGAAAAGCACCACACACTCCACGCTACCCCAATTATATAATCATCTTTCTTAATTTTTTTTTTTCCTGCGTCGACATCTAGTATATTTTCTTCAAATCAAATAATAAATTTCACGGCATCCATTTAGCGATTGTAACAAACCTTCCTAATTATATGTTCTTATATCTAATTAAAGAACTTAAATCAAGTTAAGAACCCCATTTGATCCCCAATGTTTCTGTAACGACATAATTTAAAGTCAAGAACATTTTCTTAGTTTGCTTTTTTGCTATACAAAGCAATAATAACAGAAATACAGGCTTATTATATATATCTGTATCAATGTATGTAGGGTATATTAATGAGCACAGACTTTCACACTTCCCACCACTCTCAATTCTATGTCATAACACTAATACACTTGAACATCATATATGTCGAAAAGATAAACAATCACCAATATAGGTATTTCATGCTAAACCAGCAATCATCAGTTGGTCCAGATTATCATCTCCACACATATATGCAATAAGTGCTCAGATATATGATAAGATAGCCGATCTTCATACTTTAATTGACAGGCTTCAATCCACTCTGACTCCAACTCTTCAACCACCCATCCAATTGAAAATCTGATGGTGGAACGCTCAAAGGCTACTCTGAGGCCGAGATTTTCATCACATCCATGTTGACCTAAAGTCTCTCTGACCCCTCATGCACAGGACATAATCCATTTAATACATATACAAGGGATGGGCAGACATCTCTACTATGTAATAACTGAAATACAGGCTTATTATATAATGTGATGTATCATGACTTCTCCTTAAACAGAGTCAGGAATCTCTCAGCAACTATGCCCAAAGAAACCTGTTAGCCACTTTACCTTCCCCTTCCATTCCCACCCTAAGCTTTCCCATAATCTGCTCCATCCCATTTCCACAACATGGCCTTATAATATACCTGTATCAATATATTGTTCTTCCTGGTGGCATTTTTTGTATTAATTCAACATTTGTTTTTAGCATTAAACCATTTTATATATTAGAATTCAATAAATTGAACTTGATTTGTTAGAAATAAAAGTTTGCAAATAATGACATTCTAAAAAAAGTCATGTTTGAACTTTGCAAATATTGAAAAAATAATAAAAACAGACTATGCAATGGGAACAAAGGATGTTTTCATCATTCAACAGTGAACAGGAAAGCAATAAAGTGAGCAATTCCAGAAAATCAACAAAATCTTTAACTGAAATTTATTTTTAAGATGCAAGCAAAAAAAGTTAATCTCTATAAATTTTTTAAAATATTAAAATTTCTTTATAATTTTTAGAATATGTCAAAAGATTCTACTAAATATAACAAAAGTGTAACCATGTATAATTTTGTTTTTTAATAATTATTATACAATTATTGGATAAAAATAGTTAGGAATCTTTAATAAGCTATACAAAAAAATCAAGTTTTTTTTGTTAGTCCAAAAATTTTCTTGAAGTAATCTTACAGATAGTCTGGAAACCGATTACAAAAAAACTATGTTCATAAAACATTTGGAGGCAGTATTAAAATACTTTGACCTTACTATCTATTTAAAAATATTGAGCTCTTCAGATTTTTTTTAAATTAAAAAAATCAATATTCATTAATATATGATTCTGCACTTTAAGAAACAATAATAAAATAGCTTTAGAGATAGCTGTAAAAGTGCAATCTTAAGTGAACATAAAACAATTTCTCATCTGAAAATCTTCAACTCACTTAACAGGTTGAACCAAAATAAGCAATGTCTCCACTTGATTTTGACGTTTTAGGTATTACAATGGTACTGTGATAATCATCTTTTTTACATTGCTTTAAGCCTATCTATAACCTTATATTAAAGTTTGTGATGGTTGGCAGCTCCCCTTTTCATCCACTGCTACAATTTAATATTTCTTTTTAAAAAAGCTGAAGATGTCACCATTATATGGATGTTTTTGCATGATTGATAGCATTCTATTATTATGATAAAGTTATGAAGGTGTCTAATTTCTGATAGGCCAAGTGTTTTAACTTGAGGCTAAATTGATGAATATTGTAGATTTGTAAAGAAAAAAATGTAATTGGTTTACAAATTAATGATCATGATCAAACCCTTTTGTAAAAGACTTATTTTTAAACAAAGTATATCACTAATAGGAGATTGTCTTTCAAAACATTT
This sequence comes from Epiperipatus broadwayi, assembly GCA_028023455.1. NCBI lineage: Eukaryota > Metazoa > Onychophora > Udeonychophora > Euonychophora > Peripatidae > Epiperipatus > Epiperipatus broadwayi. The sequence goes on from JAQFVV010012470.1 coordinate 1,793,427, forward strand.
TATTTTTAAAAAGACAACTCTTAGAAAGTTTGTTATGGCAACTGAAAGCATTTTCTATCAGATAAAAAAAAATGTTTTGAATAAAACAGTAAATTATTTATTAATTTTTAGATTCTTTTTTTGATGATAATAAATATATTCTTTTTTAATAACAAAATTCAAATAGCCAATATTTAGTTTTTCTAACATTTTGAACAGATAAATTACATCCAAAGGTGGCATGCTCCATTGTTTGTTATAGATAATAATTTTTTAGATATTTATTTTCATATTTAAAAAATGAATGTTTAGAAGTGATATCATTTGAAAGCTCACACTTATAAATTATTAGATAAAAATTAATTATATAATATATAGAAAAAAAAGTTTAATTATAAAAATAAAATGTTCCAACTTGGAGAAATATTTAACAAAAGATTCTACTAGGTTTTGTTTAAAAATTGATAGGGGAAGTTTTCTACTCAAGATATTAAAAAAAAGTTAATAAAAAATAAAGCATATTACAAATTAATAAAAAAAAAAAAAAAGAAATTTTATTTTTTTGTAATTTACAGTTGTTTCTACCTGGAATGATGTTTAATGGTAAAGTAAGTGCTGAAGCTTGAATTTTATAAAACTTTAAATTACTTGGGCATTTCATCAAATGAAAGATACAAAAAAAGTATGTTTTATTTATATAATTTTGAAAGTGATCGCTTAATATGTATAATTTTAAATTTCTATAATAATAATAGTTGAATAGTTTATAGGTCAGAAGTTCCGGAAGTATCAAAATTGGGCCAAGGTTCCTAACACTATACTCAACTATACAGAATAATAATTTCTAGTGATGATATATATTTTTTAAATTACATTGCACATAAGCATATTGTGTATGCATAGTAAAAATTTTATAGGATTAACTACTGCCAATAAATTCTAGTATCCATCCAAAAGCTGATAAATAAATAATATGAATAAGAAACAACTATTGTTAATGGGACTATTTAAAAACCAGGCATAAAAATAACTAATTGTATTTTTATATTGACCTATTTCCATCATCTAATATGCCTATTGAATGTCTTTAGAAAAAGGCCAGCAACATCTGAAGAGGGGAGAATAATACCTCTCGAAACATTGTGCATATATTAACCTGTTTGATGTGCTATTATTAACAGGAATGTATTTGGAATATTTAAATAAAAAAAATTTCTAAAGACATTCAATACGCATATTAGATGATGGAAATAGGCCAATATAAAAATACAACTAGAACACCATCATCACAAATCTTCAGGAAAACAATAAAAATAACTAAGTTAAAAACCTAAATAATATAATGTTACACAATTACTATGGCAACTATTAATAAGACATAAAACAAATATTTTTCAAACCAATTAGAACCAATATTATAAAAGATAAAGAAAAAAATTAAGATGTATCCAAAAAGTTTAATAGAATGAGCAACACATATTTTCCTGCATTTATTAATTAATTGCTTTATTTATTTCCAAAATAAAATAAAAAACAATAGAAATACTCTTGTAATATCACTTTTATCTATTATTTACTTTCTCTGATTTCTTGAAAAATTATGGATAAAAGTTACATTGCATATTTGAAGATTTATATCTCAGATATAAAAAGTCATAGTTTTAAACTTTTGCAATATGGTAATTACTATAAAGTCCGCCCATAACATTCACATTAAGCTGGCCATAATTTTTGGGTTTTGTAGTAATTTTAGATTGAAATTTTCCAATGTAATGGTAGTGATTTTATATTGTAATCTTCATTTTTGTTGCTAGATAGCAGGTGTGATTACAGATTAGTCTTAATCAGTTCACTATCAATTCCTCTCTCTTTGAACCCAAGTAAGAATCATATTTGCAATTGTTTTATTTTTACAATTAAAACTTTATATCAGCGTTTCTCAACCTTTGGGTCATGACCTAATATTGGCTCGCATTAAATTTTTAAGGGGTTGCAAATATGCACCAAGAAATAAAAAACATAAATATCTGATAGCAAAAATCTTTTTACATTTTAAGAAAATATTAGTATTAATAAAAAAAAATTAGTAAGTAATACTACCTACGCTTTGTATAGTTTTGTCAAATTCAATTGTAAATTTGAACTTAAATAATCATAATGCTAAATTTCACGATTATTTTAAAATGTAATTGTTCAAAAAATTGCAACCAAAAAATGCAACTAAAATTAATGCAACCTTATTTGAAAACTCTTTTTTTTTTTTGGTAATAAGCAAAATGTGTTTAGCTTTTAAATTAAAAATATGTAGTTTAACTTTAACTCAACTTTTAACTTACAAATTATTTGTTCATTATAAATATTATCAAAGTGATCCGAATATATACATATATAGAGCACTATGCTGATGTAATCTCTTATTTTATATTATAATTTATATAATAAACATTTGGGTCACAGAACTATTTATTTCAATGAAGTCTATTGGGTTGCACGGCAAAAAGATTGAAAAATGCTACTCTATATCATATATTAACAATCTTTGCATTATTTATTACAAATATAAGTTTACAAATGAAAGACATTCAAAAAGTTAATATTTGAACTTTGCAAAATAGAAAAATAAAGTACTAAACTGAATTATTAACTATAACAATGGTGATTTTTAATATTGGATTGTAATCCAGTCTGTTCATAAAAATTGTAGAATATTTCTTATTTGAATTCCATTTTTAAAACAGAAACGAATTTAATCGAGACATTATAAAAAAATGAAAATGTTTTAAAAGTAAAAATTACACTTCTATTAAAATTTACATAAACTTTCTTGACCAATGTTTAAGAAAGCAATTGTTGTTAGCCAGTAAAACAACTTGTGCATATCATAAATACAGCTGGGTCTCGTTTTACGAGATAGATAGGTTCCTCAGAAAACACGCGCAAACAAAATCGTGCAAAAATAGACGTAACTTACATTGAAAAAGGGGGGATGCGGTCTGTGATTTTTCAAAATTCGCGTAAAAGCAAAGCACCAACGTAAAATTACTTTAAAATTCGCGGAAAAAAAAAATAAGGAAATAAAATATGACTAATAAAAAATTTCAAATTTGAAAAAAATCGATACAAGACAAACTTTTTTTAACTATAATATTTAATTTTATTCAAAATAATACATTTTATGCATAATTTACAGTACAGTAATTTATATTTTTTTATACACGTTTTAATTATGATTTTCTGGTGACAACGTAATTAGTAATTAATCTTTGAGACGATGATTTTATTAATTGTTTACGAAGCTCACGATATTCAGACATACAGCCATTTAGCTCTAGTTGGAATTTAAGAGCACGTTAATGTTTAGTGTCATTATAAGAAAATAATAATTGATTATGTTCTTTTTTAAAAAGCAAAAACAGAATGTGATTTAAAATGCAAAATTAACACGCACAATGTTTGAACAAATTTACATTATAATCTTGTAAAATTTAATATGTGTATACATAAAATGTGGAAATCAGATTTTAATTTCATTATTGCATAAAATCTTACTATTATAAAGCACTGAAAATATTGAAATTACCAAGATGAAAGTCGAATTCCAATAATGTGCTATTAACTTTCAATATAACGTAAGTGCACAAAATTTATTATTTAAAGTAATAGTGCATTATCGGAAATCGACTCCCGGTGAAACACGAATCGCGTAACTTTAAAATCGTGTTAAATAAGTCCGCGTAAAAAGAGACCCAGGTGTACATTTTTACGACTTTTTTCTTAAAAACAAACATTTTCATATAAAATCTAACTGCAATCAAGTAATTTTGATTTAACCGGTAAAGCACTTCATACAAAGTAATTTGTTTGAGAAATTATTCATTACCTACTGAAAGTTTTTGTAAGATTATTTTCAAATGGTTGCATTAACTTATACATATTTTATACCAAAATTTTAGTTTGAAGAAATTCAATAGATGATCTGAAAGCGAAAATTCAGTAAAATAGTTTGAATAACAAAAAACTTAATTATTTGTGTACAATAATTGCAATTTTAACCTGAGGGCATTTATAAGCTTAGCAAATACATAATCAGTGCAATTAATAACCACATGTGAAATATATTGTAGTATTATAAAAATGAAACTTTTAAAGAATAATTTGATCATTTTCAAATAAATAAATATTTATGCACTCACATTTTACAAACAAATATCATATAAAAAATACTTTGTTTTTGAAAATAATCTCAATAATGATGAAATACAAGGTTTTAAGTTTTGATTACAATCTTTTTTTTTAAATATTTTTAAAAACTAACTGTGATTATTAATTTGTCATTTGCAAACAAAAATATCAAATGAAATCAAATTTATTATATTCTGATAATAACAGTTTAATCTTAAACTTAATGTTTTAATGTTTATAGTCAGTGAAAGCAAACTGTCATCCTACAAAAAAGTTAAAATAAATATTTTACAAATATATTGTATAAATAAGTTTAAATATAAAAATAAATTACTGAAAATTATAAATTTTTATTTTCAAAATACTAAAACAAAGCACACTCTGAATTGTCTTGAACCAAACAATCTACTTATGATGCCCGGGTAATGTCAGTTTGCCTTTACATGTCTGTATAATATTAATATCTTCAGATTATTTTTAAAACAAATAATTTTAATTAATGATTTCTAGGCAAAAAAAAAAAATGTACTGGCAAACTAACATTATAGATAAATGCAAAATAGTGATGGAAAGCTGAAGTGATAGTAACACCATTACAACACCCCAAGATACCTTTTAAAGTAAGCAATTATATAGCAATAAAAAACAAAGATGCTAAAACACAAATATCAATATATGAATTATGGTGAATATTGTTTACATTATGATAATAATGCAAAAATACTTTTATCTAAAGCAGTTTTTTTCTTTCTAAAGCTAATTTAAAAAATATTTTCATTAATAAATATAAAATGTATTTTATTCTAAGATTGGTAAAATTTTAAGTATTTTTACGTGAGTCTTTCATAGTGTTGTAAGAGAGTATAACTGATCTTAATGTCAAAAATTCATTTCAATCCATTGATAATACAAATTTTCATTTTTTTTTTGTGATTTTACCATAGTTAGATAGCAGCTATTAGGAATCAAAAAAGACAATAGAGTGCATGTTTCATGCAGAATTAAAAATATGCTTCTGTGCTTGTGCGTTGTAAACTGTTATTTACATCACAAAAACAAAATTGATATTATATTCACTATTTACTTTTTAATTCTTTATTTTTTGTAACATTATTAAATATTTGTTTCTTACTAAGTATATAACATTTCATTTAAATTTTATTTGAATACATTAACTTTTTAATAGAAACTTAGTCAACTGAAAATTTATTTATTAATGTCAAAAAATGCCTTGTATCATTAACCTTATTATTTGAAGATATATTTTAATGAACTTTATCTTAAAAATACAGATTTTGGGGGGTAGAATAACTTTTTCTTTTAATCAATAATTTTTTGACCTGAATGTGGAAATTGAAATTTCAGTTTGTTAATTTTTTATTATTTGCAAAATTGATATTTTACCTTTCAGATTTTGTATTTGTAGACTTTAATAAAAAGTGAATATTCTTTTAAATACTTATTTGGAAAAAAAAATGAGAAAAGTATATCAAATAATGTTATTTCCTACAATTTAGAACATACACCTAGTTGAATATAATAATGGGGAAAAAATGAATATGAGGAATACAACAAGAATAAATCACAAAAAAGATGTAGAATATCAAAAATGACAAGAAAAAAGCTAAGTATTGTAGGTCAGTAAAATAATATAGAAGTGTTATAAAAATGGAACTATTTCTGTAATAATAGAAAAACAATAATACAAATAATGTTCGACAAATGATAGAATGCTGATGATTAAACTGAACTTGTGTTTATTCAGATGTACATATCAACTAGCAAATTTGCATATGTTATACATTGAATGTAGAATCCTTTGTTGCTAGATTTCCTGGATTAACAATTTAGTGAACATATAGTAATCATTTAACAATCTTCCTATTATATTTTCTATTAAAGACATTACATATAGTACATATCTTACTTTTAATATTTAATGAATGTACATTTAAGATGCACTCTATGCATATATTTTTGCCTTTTTAAAAAACTTGTAAAGCACTTTTGTCACGATATTTTTTTTGCAGTAATATAAACGATAATAAATACTTTGTTTAAAAAGTTAGTGATTAAAATTTTCAAACACTAATTTCTAAATAAAAATGGAAATCATGAATTAAGTAGAATTGTTAGACAAATTAAGAAAAACAAAAACATTGCCATAACATCAACTACAGGTATTTTTTAACTGCGTTAATAAGTGTATATTTAAAATAAAATAAAAAATGTTTTATGGCATATTAAGACAGGGAAATTAGGATTATAAAAAATTATGGTTAGAAAAAATAAATTTGATGAAATATAAAGAAACAAGAAGAGAAAGTATGATAAGTTTTTATAAAAACAATAGCTTTAATGATAATACTAAACTTCAGTTTGAATTGTATATCTATTCAGAACAAGTTAGTAACATTAAAAGTGCACTCTGGAATTAACATAAGATTCAGAACTTAATTTAGAAATGTTAGAATTAAAATTACTTTTTAAAAGAATAGAAATAGTGAGCCAAGAATGGAATGATAAATTGTGAAAAAATAACAGGAAACGTTTTTTTTTTAAAATATGATTGATAAAAGATAAAAGTAGATAGTGGAACTTAAACATTTAAAGAAGCAGTAATACAGATAGTGAATTACAATAGGAATAAAATGAAAGATTAAAAAAATCTTGATTTAGCTATCATGATTGATAAAATAAAAATGAAAAAAATATAGCTATTGTAGAAGGTATTCATATATATATAAAATTACTTAATTGTAATATGAACTAATGCTACAAAAAACAAACCGATATTATGAAAATTTGTTTGGATAAAATCTTTCCACATTATTGAATTGAGATATGAAACAGATAAAGAAAGATGATTAAAAGGTAAATATAAAGAGATTGATATATTACAAAGAAGAAATATAATAAAATAGAATGAAACAAGAATCACTGAAATAAAAACGTAATTGAAACAAAAAATGTTCAATTATTAATAATAAAGCGTAAAGGCGTTGAAAAAATGGAAAGAATATATAAGTGATTCATAAAATAACTTTTACCTGCAATCATTTAAGAAAAACAACAACACATATATAATATTGAAAAGATTGTGTAATAAACAAATTTCAAAAGCTAAAAAAAATAAATTGTTAAAACATGTGGAAATCACAAGATACAAATTGAATTATCGACAATTCTGGAAGAAAATCTTTTTAGAGAATTACTATTAGTATTATTATTTCTAATATAAATAATAAAAAAAACACTTCTTTTATATAATATAATATAGGGTATATGAGCACAGACTTTCACACCACCCATCTCTCTCCACTCTATCTAATAACACTGATACACCTAAACACATATATGCTGAAAAGATAAATAATCACCAATATACGTATTTCATGCTAAACCAGCAATCATCAGTTGCTCCAGACTATCATCTTTACACACATGTATAGTATAAGTGCTCAGATATATATTAAGATAGACTATCCTCATAGTTTAATGGACAGGCTTCAATCCACTCCACACTCCAACTCTTCTTTTATATATATACAATATAACACTTTATTTTCCACATTTGCAAATAGTTTAGTTTTGACTATTTAACAGTCATGTTCAGATTTTCTAATATTTTTGATTAAGGAAAATGGTCATCTATCAGAAAGAAGAGTAATGCAATTAAAAGTAATAAATTTTATTATAATTAGCATAAACATGTCTACTGTCACAGTGTTGGTAAGAATCAAATAGGTAAATTTCTAATGGTGTATACATGCTTTATTTAAAGTATAATTTGAGTTTAATTAAAGTGATAGGACAAGAAATGCAATTAGTAATGAGGACAATTGTCAAAAGATATATATATAGAAAAAGGATGTTAGTATACTAGATGTTTTTAAGAAATAGATTAGAAAAGAAATGACTAGAGAAGATCTTTATACAAGATAGGAAATATGAGATTAAATGATTTAGCAAAAAAAAAAACTGTAGAAAGAAAGATGAAGACATAAAATTGTAAACCTATTCTTTTAAGTCATATAAGCTTCATAAAAGATGGAATTAATAGTGGAAAATGAGATTTTCTAGTGATAATATAGATGTGCTAACGGATAAAATAAAACTCAAGCAAGACTGATAAATTTGTAGAAAATTTGGGATGAAAAATAAATACAATTAAAATTAAAGCAATAAAAAGAAGTAAAAAAAAAAAAATTCTAAATGTCCTAAGTGAACAGCAACTTTATAGAATAAAGTAATTATGCTCAAGATTTTGTTCAACAGGAAATTAAAGTGAAGGATAATAATATTGCAGTGTTTGTGGAAGAAATAAAATCTAAGCAAGGCTGATAAATTTGTAAGATGTTTGCGATAAAAATAAATGCAACTAAAACTAAACCAATGAAAAGAAACAAAGAATAAAAATTTAAAGTGGGTAGAAAGTTTATAGAAAAGAATTGTGCTGGTTGAGAAATTGCTTAGAATAACACTTAAAAAATTGCAGTGAGAGTTGCCATAAACTCAATGTGATGATTGTTTTGTGGCTTACTAAAATTAAACAACTTGTGAAGTTTGGTATGGCGAAATAATAATTTCAGAAAATACCTAAGAATTTTAATGCAAGAATACTATTAAATAAAACATAATTAACAATGGTACAAACTTTAGACCAATAATATCATTTATATTTTTAATAATGTTCATTTGATAACAAACAAAGTAATTTATATCTAAATAAATTGGTTACATCTTCTTAAATAAGATGAAATTACAACACTCCCTCCACTGAAAATAATAAAGAGGAATATCTTAGCCCAGCTAAAACAAATATTTATTTTTTATGTTAACTATTTTATAACATTTAATAATCTATGACACGGTGAAAGCTGGAAATAAATTTTCCAAAGTATTTTCTTAATTTATTTAATGAGCATATTCAGTGACGGACAACAGAGAAATGCAAAAGTGCTTGCTTAGAGCCTCAAATTGTCATGTCCTCCAAAAATTAGCAATTTTAAAAAAGATACACTCTGTGAACTTCGAGCAAATATATTAACTTCATCTAAGCAGTTCGCTATTCTTCGAATGATCAAAAAAAATTCCTTTTTGATGTTGAGAAAATGTTTTAAGTAATAGACATTTAAAATTATTTGAGCATTTATGTCACCAGGGAAATTAATCTTGAAAATAAAATATCAAGTTAGCATAGCAATAACAACTGTCAGTAATAGTTATTAACAAAGCCCATCTCCTGTCTCATGTTTGATAGGCTATTTTTCTCTTGATATACGGATCACTACTAACATCTAGGCACAACAGTTACAAGTAAAATCTTAATTGTTAAATGATTTTCAATCATAATATTTTTACCTAAACAAATTTTAGCCATTGAAATATATATTGCAGCACTAACAAGGATCTACCAGGATTCTAAAACTTAAGATTAAAATGCAAAGTACAGAGAAAACTAATTATGTGATGTCAACAAACCAATTGAAGTGATTCCTAGAGATCAAAAATTGTAAAAAGTGAAGCCAATAATTTAAAACAGATTAATTAAATTGATAAATAAGACTTGCAAGATATATTTATTGTATGACAATCATTATGCAAATCTTAATTAAGTGAGAAAAGTCTATATCAAATGACTTGTACATTACATTACACCATTGTTACTAGAACTCACTATATATGTTTGTTAATAATTCAGATATATTATTATCAAAACATATTCCTGAGATGGAATGTGGTGTCCTCTTTCAGTGCTTCCCATACTATAGTAGAAAAGCTATTAAATTTAGTTCTTGCTGATTTTGTTTTAAAACATGAAAATTAAGCAATAGTCTATAAATTAATCTTACAAATTGCTGGCCATTATTTACAGTTTTAATTCCCAATCCCTAGCTAAATTTGAATCCACCCTGGGAAGTCTTTCTTGATAATGCCTTAATCATAAAAAGTTAAAAACAATCATAAAAAATATTCTAAAAATGTAAAAACTTTTAAAAAAAATTATACTTTCTCCAAGATGATCATTTTTAAAACGTCCTGAGCAATAAAGCAACGATATCTATCGAGCACAAAGCCTATTTCTAATCTACAAAATGACACAAACAAGGTTTAGTCTACCCAGAGAATTTCAAACTATACTGCATATTGCATCCAGATCTTAACAAAATTTCATCCAACTCTGAAAATTATTTTCTGCTAGATGAGGCAGGGTGTTACGAAATTCCTTGCTTAATTCAAACAATTGCAAAATAAATTTCTCACTCAGATGCATGGAAATCATTAAATATGGAATAACCAAATATGAAAATAATTTTTTAATGTATGAAATAAATACTGTGATATATCAACAGAGATACATAGAACAAACAATAATTAGGAACCATATTTTGACATTTTTTTTTTTTTTTTGCATTTTAGAGGTATAGTAAAATAATAATAATTTGAATTATGTTAAATATCTTTAAAAAAATTCAAATTTTATATAAACTTTTTAAATATTATTCAACTGTTAGTAGTAATTCACAGGTTAGTATATAGTGCAATGTTTTGAATGGTATTATTTTCCTCCCTTCTTCAGCTCTTGCTGGTCTGAACGGTGACAGTACTAATATGGGAATGTAAAGGTCTAGGTTCGATCCCCATGCTAGTTCTATCACTGGTCATGCTAGCTGATTGTAATTAAAAAGTTTAAATAAAGTTTGATTTTTTCTAAAGACATTTTAACAATTAATATTAGATGATTGAAATAATCCACAATATAATAACAACTTTGAAACCTGCTTATATCTATGCACATAAAACAAACAAAAAATAATCACAAAAATTTTCAGAAAAATTCTTAGAACAATGATTGCTTTACAATCAGTCATAAATTTCCAAAAATAAATACCTCGAATAGGCTTACATATAATTTTAAAAAAACATCACTCTCTCTTGTTTGCAATTGAGCAATCCAACTGAGACCCTATTTAACTTCAAAGTAATGTGCATCCATTTATATTTCAATAAATACTGGGGGAAAAATAAACAACCACAGAAGGTCCAAGAATAGAAGGACAAAAGTAACTGTTTCAAACATTCCGAAGGCCTAAAAAATCTTTACATTTTATTTATTTTCTCTCTTTTTTTTTTATTTATTAAAAAAGTAATTAATTCGAATAATTAAAATAATTTGTAAGTTAAATAGCTTAAAAACTTTTTTTCTTTAAACAGAAAAAAAAAAACAATATTTAGTCCAAAATAAATAAAATTTCTTTAAGTTTAATAACTACATTTACTGATCCTAAATGATAATTAGTATTCTTTATACTGCTCCAAGTTAATACTTTTTCAAAATGTCAATTTAATCTGCTCTTAATTCTATTTGTAACAAAAATAGTAATTAAAAACTAAAATACCGCCTTTACTTTAGATTTAAAGATTCAAATAAATAAATATTTTACTGCATGCAATAGCTTATAGATTTCGTCATTCATGATAAGGATAACTTTGAAGGTTTCAAGGAGGAGTTCATGGCCGATAATCTGTTGTTAGAATTTGAGACGGGGAGGGGGGGTGTAATAAAAGGTTTGCATTATTTATTTTATAATTTAAAAAATGATGAACAAAATTCGCTAAAAATTTCATTACATATAAAAATATCTTCCCATAATGTTTACAAACTCTCTCTATTCAGAAACTTAGCACACACACACACACAACTTATATACACATAATACTTATGTAATAATAAATTGAGAATCGAAAAAAAAAAAAAGATACATTCGCTTCGAATAGCATTATAATCTTATTCTACTACAAATAATTAATAATATGTTGAAGTAGGTGAAAAGATAAAATATCTCGCACTTCAGGACAAAGGTCCATTCCTGCATTCCCTCTTCAGAAGAACAATAAAAAAAATACAATTCTCACTAAAAACAGTCAACTATCAATTGGTGAAGATGAATGCATTTCTTTCTTTTATTTATTCTCTAAAATATATATATATCCAGTGGCTGACTATTAATTGGATGGCTAATTGGCTGAGGGTCGCCTATCTAAAAAAAAAAAGCTTAGTCTTATTGGATGTCTACTGTTTAGAATATAAAGACAAGTTGTAAATTTCATTTCAATTCTTAATATTATTTCTGTATTTATTAAACAGGATCAAAGGTTTGCGGAAAGTAATGATTAATTGGCTATCAATTATTAGCAGCTACCATTGCGGTGATCAATTGCTTTTTATTGATTGATTATAATCCTAATAATGAATTACATTATTAAAAGTCAGGGATTCAGTGCATCCTATTATTATTACAAAATAATTTTTTCATAATGAATATGATAGATATAAAGTTATTAATTTATTAAATATTTGTTAAAAGTTTAAAAACAAAACAAAACAAAAAAAATCACAATTTAAAACAAAGTTGAAAATGTTAAAATATAATTTTAAACTTAGAAGGAAAAAAAAATCAAAGGATGAGCTGAAGGAAAAAGTTATTTTAGATGCCTCATTAATGAAAATACGCAAAACATATATAATCGTTTACCAAGTGAACCAACCAAAACTGAAACTATTGGTAATTACCCTAGTTTTTCTTCATATTTTTATCATTTAAAAATACCAGGCATGCCTAATGCTAAACAGAATTCATGTGCCTTTATCTTAATTTTGGCAATACAAGTGAACAATCCTAAAAATAATTGTTATGATTCATTTTCGATACAATCTTGTAATTTTAAAACACATTTTTTTTTCTTCAGAAAACTAAGAACCTATTCTAATGAACCAATAAATGAGAAAAACAAATCAAGAAAAGTAAAGGAAGTTTGTTATTGAAGCAGATTAGTTACTCTGAAATACACATTGCTTTCTTTCTTTTTAAAGAAAATGTTTTGAACTGCAAAACAAATAAATTCGAAAAATTTTAATAAGTACACACACACAAATATATACATAAAGACATCAAATATATGTAATATCTATAAACTAATTCATATTCAGAAGAACAACCGTAGCTATTTCTCCACATATTTCTATAGCTAGCTTTTTCTATTGAAATCGTGTAAAAGCCCTTAATTCAAATTCCTGTTACAGTTCTTCAATCAATATTCAAAATCACTACTGTTTTTGTATTTATTTTATTACATAAATACAGACCCTTACAAGATCTCCCTCCCCTCTAAATTAAACACAAATGGCATCTACTAATTGTTAAAAATGGGCCAGAGATTTCTAAATCTCATTTTTAAATGTATTCTACTCCAGATACCTCAAATATGTTTTTGACCATTCAATAATTTGACTAAGACAATCAAAACATAACTGTTATGTAATCCACACAGTGCATTGCATATTCACATATATAAAGTATTTTAGAAGAAATAATTAGCACTAGTTTACACTATACATAATCTGTACATAATATCTAACTTTTTAAATGATTGAAAAAATGTGACAATCAGAATTTTTTTGCACAATTATACTTATGGATAGAATACCAGTGCAAAAGAAATTAGTTTACACATATATTTACAAACAAAATTAAAGGAAAAAATAGTTAAATAAATACTTAAAAATAAACGTAATTGCAATAAGCTGCTTGTTTTTTTCCTAACCCAATCAAGATTCATTTAATGATCAATGCTATAATCAATCTTTAAAAAAGATTACATTGAAGTATTAAGTAGAAAAATGACAAGCATTTGAATATTTGCTTTACACATACATGATATTTAATGCATATGTATTTGACTGAAAAGTGGAATTTTCCCAATAATCTCAATTTATTTGATATCAAAGTTAAAATATTATATGTTCCATAAAACTAACATATTATAAAAAATAATAAAACTGAAAAAATATAATCATTATCGCAAAATTAAGTCTTTAAACATTTTAAAAAGTTAATAATTTTAAATTTAATCATAGATTGTGAATTTTGATATATAAAATTTTTAAAACAGAAATATTTTTTGGAGTTTTAAATTCTTTTACATAAAATATGATTAAAATAACATATAATCCTATTTTTTTTTTAGCGGTTCCCTTTGCAAAAATCAAGGATGTTTTATTGTTTTAATTTTACTCCAAAGACATCTTTCTGTCTTAAAAAAATAAATATAAGATTACGCAAAATTTGTCAGTTATTTAAAAACATTGATATATTATAATTTGGAAGTGCAGACACATATTACTAACTACATTTGAGCAATTTATACACACACACATTTACATATTTAATCACATGAACATTATATATAAGGTAAATTTCTTCACAAACTGCGGATATTTTTTTATAATAAAAAATTTACTTTCTAAGAAATAAACTTAAAATAATTTATAAAGATGATCCAAATTAGTATAATATAGTTATTAATAATATACTTACCTTTAAAACACTAATTCAATTGCATTTAAATTATTCATATTTTTTATTATTACTTAAAAAAGCTTTTATAAAAAAAATCATGAAACAAAAAACCTATAAGATCATACTGCCATTTTGAAAATGCCATTAAAAAATTATCTATAAGATGACATAATCACATATATGCATGATGCATACCAATTTCCCACTATATTTACTCAAAGACAAATTCATATCATAATGACTTCCAAACATGAACAAACATTGAAAGCACTCAGTCTATTTAAATAAGAAATTAAAGAACAAAAAGAAGGTTAATCAGTAAATTGTTTTAACAAACTTACTATTAGTTATTTCCTTATAGTATTTTTGTACCATATAAAGAGTATATTGTATTTTATAGTTTTAGTTTATTATTAATAAAGAAAAGTTTATAAAATATAAAAAAGTATATAAACAAAACTATGGATAATAAAATAAATATTTATCTATATTTTAAACAATATTTGTATTTACAAGAGGTAATAAAAAAAATCTAATCTTAAAATCTGGAAAAATCCACTAATCCAACAAAAAAAGCCTTGAAATTAGGAATTTCAGGTTAATGGTATTTTACCTAAATTTGAAATTACACCCACTATACTATAATTCTTATATTTTTGAATAATCTAATAACTATATAATACTTGTACTGATGTACTCTTAATCTAGTAACAAATTGATTTTACTTAAATTTTCAATCTTATCATTAATGAAAAGATGTTATGACATTTAACGACAAAACAGGTTAAAATTATGAAAAGAAAGATTTATTAATGCTAAGCTACTTTCGATACAAGCAGGTATTATAATCATAGCAGAATGGAGAGAATAGGCAATTATGTTCCAAAGATAATGTGAAATTTAAATATTGAAGACATCAGAATGAATATGTGCATGGCAGATTTGCATGCTAATGAGGAGGAACTTAAATAAACAGTAATTGGAGCTATGAAAACAAATCAATTTTATCTGAGTAATAATTCAACAATTTTCTGCTTTACTGAAAAAATGATGTGCAATCAGTTATTATCTGAATAAATGTACCAAGTACAAAAAAAGTCATTCTATGTGGATACGAAAACATAAAACTTAATAGCACATGAAGGTTGGGATAAATTACAACCTCAGTAAGTCTTTGCATTTTAACTTAAATGACATTATATATATGAGCATGTACTATTAGATAATCATGAAAATAAGATTGAATAAATGAGAAACAGAATACTACAATCAAGCAATAACCCATATCACATGTACCATTTGTGAAAGTTTGTTATTGCTTGCTACATACATATTTTTATTCCAAAAAGAATTTCCCCATTTCTTTTAAGTAATAGCTAAAAAGATGATTAGTTTTTAATTTGTGCACTTTTAAACACTATCTTTTTAATCAATCATAATAGATGCGTATTTATTGAACATCAACTAATTGACAATTATTTCTAAAAAAAATCTAAAGATTAGGTCAAGCTATTAATCATATATATATATATTCATGTGTGTACATGTACATATAGTTTCAAATCTATCAACTGTACGACCCGTGTTTGCACAAGGCATCAAGCTTTGGAACAGCAAAATTGGCCTGAACTATAGAAAAAATAAATCGTATAAGTCATTTACTTCTTCTCTGATGAAACTAGACTTCAGAATGCCATTAGTTAAATTTTTACATAAGAAAACTTTACTACACTGTATAATAATGTTTAATATTGCAATAGCAAAACACTTATTTTACATTTATTTCTGATTCTATTATTAGCCATAGGTTGAACTGATCTGAGCTTAAAAACTAGTCTCAAGTAATCTTTACCAATACCTAATGAAAAAAAAAACATTTTTTTTCTCAAATGTGCATCACATAAATATGTTTAAGACATTAATCAATTAATGGTAAAACTGAAGAAAATAGACTAACTACTTCATGCTGGATTTCAATCTTCTTACTACTTAATATCTAACAGTTTTTCTTTAAAAACTTGACCTCGAGACAATGACAGATATTATTTTGTCAAAATATTGGGAAGTAATACAAAATAATGCAAGGTGTAACCCCCAAAATACTTTGTTTACATCATATAACCATAAAAACATTAACTATAATAAATATAATATGTATAAGACATTTTTTTAAACATTATTATTGAAAAAGATTTATTAATAAATATTTATGAAAATTTGCTCTACATTCTTGGTTTAAAGATTTAACCAATGAAATTAAATAAATACAATAAAATAATTGGTTAAAGATAAACTAATTTAAAAAAAATAAAATCAAAATATGCCCACTGTAAATACAGTTATGCAATGATTATAATAAAACTTTTCTTGATATAGTTATTAGAATTTATACTTTTAAAATAATTTTAACATTCCAATGTGTGATATAGAAAAACAAAACAAAACATCAGTAGCAGAATATCGCCAGCTGGCTTTGCACAAATATCAAAAAACTGATTGCTCACATATTAGTTAATAGTAATATGTTATTTGCTTTCTTTTACTTTCATTTTAAATTCTATAAAAATATAATTTATGATCATTTTTCATTAATTTATGAATTTTCATTAGCTAATGCTATTATTTAGAATTTATGATTAGGCATGTTGAAGCATAGATTAACATCATGATTTTTAAGATACCATTAAAAGTTTATTTAAAAAGAAAAGATGGCAAAACATGATATTGCACAAAGCAGAAGAATCCCTAGAGTTGGCCCTGTTTACATATATATTTATAGAGAGGAAAAATGTTATTTGCATTATAATGTTTTTATAATAATTCTATATATATTCCCAATAAAAAGTCTTCATTTTTTAAAACGTGGATGTTAATTACATGAAAAATAACTATGATTAATAAAAGATTTGTAAAGATCATTTCCTTTAATGCATATTACTAAATATTTTATTTAATGTAAATCATGTTTTCTTTCCTATCACAATCAAGATTGTAAATCTTTACTATGTATGTCATATTATGAATCAATTTGTATCTGGGATCTCATGTTTTCAAATCTAACCCTTTTTTGAGTTTCAATAAAGTTTACCCTTTGAAACATAAAATGTTACATAAGACTGATAGATTTGTAGAAAATTTGGGGTGAAAATATATGCGATTGAAGTTAAAGCCAATGAACCAAAAAAATAAGAGAGGAAAAAGAGTTGAGAGTAAGCATTGAATAGGATGTTATAGAGATCCTTTTAAATATTTGGATAAAAGATTATTAAAGTAATAACAAAAAATTTACTGAGAATTGCAATTCCTAAATAAGCTTTCAATAAATGTTGAAGGTTATTCTGTAGTCTATTGAAAGCAGCTAAATAAGAGACATTAAATGTATTTTGGAAATAGTGTTTTAGAAGAAGCAGAAACAATAGAAAAAGTAAAAATATAGATTTAGAGAAGACTGAAAAAGATAGGATCAGAAATATAGAAGGTTTGAAAAAAAGTAGACATGTGACAAAAATTATAAGACTAAAAAATAGGAATTGAAAATGTATGTAGAGGCAGAGGAATTCAAGATTGAAAAGATATATATATAAAAAAGATTAAAAAAAAGTAGAATGATGATCTTAAAAAGAAATTGCTATAGTTATTTGAAAATTAGAATAAAGAACAGATAGGAAACCTCAGAGAATTGGTTTGATACTAAAACTTGCATTTGATATAAATAAACCACTTTTATTTATTTTATTTTCTATTTGCTAACAATTTCAACAGTCCAGCAGTCTTCATCAGAGTTGCAATCTATTTGCTAACAGTTTTAATTGTCCAGAAGTCTTCATCAGAGCTGCAACTCTGATAAAGATTGCTGGATAAATAAAACTGTTAACAAATAGAAAATAAAGACAAAATTTTGCATTTAAAAGTATATACAGAAAAGTGGTTTTATTTATTTACCTATGTTAATAATATAATAAATGCAAAAGAGATAGAAAAAAGAAATAAAGATATTTCAAAACTTGCTTTTAACAATTAATTTTTCATTAATTAATTAACAAAATATAAAAATTCAGAATAATAAATGTACATTAAGATATATTAAGTAATGTGCAAATTTCTATACATTTGTGCCAACATGTTTTCAAAATTTATCAATTAATTCTTTGAACTGTTTTGGACTTTATTTTTGTTTATATCACCACAAGATTTTATAGCCATAATTTTCAAGATTATAATTCACAAAAATTATGATTATTTTTATATGAGCTTAATACTTGTAGATGTTTAATCAATTATGTAATTAATATATTAAATAGCTACATCTTACAATTCTATGCATGATAACATTTAAGCACTTTTACTATAACATCGTTTAACAAAAATATGAAATACTATATAAAAAATAAATTTTGCTATACTCAAAGTAGGAAGAAGCTTTTTGCATAATTTTTTTTTTTTCCACTTTACCTCTCCTTTCATGCGTAAATAAATCCTCCTTTTTTAATCACTTCAACAATGTTATATTTTTTATATAATAAAATGTAGCATTGAAAAAGTGATTAAAGAAAGAGGATTAATTTATTGTCACAACATCTTATATTTTAATTAAATAATGGGCTAAGATCAGACACTTAAATTGTCACAATATATCTAAAAAGTGTGATGGACCCTCATCTGTCACATTAGCTCCAGGCTATAATGAGAATGGATTTGAAAGAATGAGAATTATAATTTCTTAGTTGCATACACAGTCAGTCACCAGAGGAAAAAGCAGTTCATGAAATTCCCATTCATGATTCTAGTTTTGCTTTGAATTTCAATGAATGAGGAAGGCATCAAGAAAGTTAAAAGATTGCAGAGACCAGTGTTGAATGCTCTTATGCATAATATTAGATAGATATAAAACAAAAATCTCTTTTAGTTTTATATATCTATAATATTATGAATAAGGATGACTTCAACATGGGATATCAGCCCTTTACACACAAATATCTACATCTCTTTTCCAGGGACTTATGTATGGCCAGGCTTCCCAGACCACACCAACTCTTTCTACATCTGTAAGTATCAGACTCTCATTGATTTAACATTCTACTCTCCTGATCTCCATTTCATGATTGAATCGGGCCCAACTTCACACCATAACTTTCTCGGATCACAAAGAATTACACCTTTCCCTTATCATTGACTCCAGCCCTCCAGCAACCTGTGGCCTCAGAAAAATACGATTTCTCGACAAACAAAATACACCAATAGCACTGCTTTCAGAAATTTACATATACCTTCATAAAATCTCTGCATAAATGGCATTTGTAAAAATCCTATACCTTCATAAAATCTCTGCATAAATGGCATTTGTGAAAATCCTGCAAGCTACCATCCACAAATACACCTGGAATTCCCGAGGGCTCCTCAAGTTGCTGGCTGCAATGAAAAAAATCACAGAGCAACTAAATGATCAGGACAGTGTGCCCTTAGATATTAGCACCACCATCCAACTGAAATTTCAATACCATGATGCTCAAAGGGCCTTGGCCGAGTACATCTTGGTAAAACATATCTGGAGGTATGTGGCGAATCAGCATTGTTGGACCAAAAATTACCTGGGATGGGCTCTGGGTTCCCACAGGAAGCAAACTACCTCCTCATCCATCACAGTTGGAAGCAAATCTTGCATAGGTCTCATCCATCACAGTTAGGAGCAAATCTTGCATAGGTCAGGAACTGCTGTCTTTTGAGAAATCATTACAAGCACATTCTCCTCGAGGCTAACATCCCTTCTTTCACTACACCATCAACCTTAAATGTCAACTCTGATCCTGGTATCACTCAGGCACTACTTAACAAACTGAAAAGCTTCCCTGACTGCATCCATCCTGGTCCTCATTTCTCCTTCACCTCAGTCAGTTCACCATCCCCATCACCCTCAACATAACTAACAAGCGGGCCTCAGGCATTTACATTATTGAGGGTCTGTATCTGGTTGCATTGGTATCTTTCCTTAAGAAAGATCAGCCACCCACTGAACTCAAAGAATCTTAGGCCCATTTTGATGACCCCTTTGCTCATAAATCTTATTCAGACTACTATCAAAGAGTCACTAGAACAATTCATACTCCCTGCCCTTTCAGCCTGTTTGCTTGTAAGGGATGCTCACTCTTGGAGCTCCCACACTCTTTAAGATGATCACTGAGCACGTAAGAAGGTCTCGAAGTGGCAAGACCATCACTGTCCAACAGGATATCTGGACAGCCTTCGATTTGTCAGGGTCAACCAGCTCCTTCGTATCCTCAGGGATCTTAACTTTCCAGAGGCCCTCCTGTTCATTCTCCACTATCTCCTGCCAACAGAAAAATACTAGTTACCCTAGATGGGGAAAGTTTCCCCCAGCACACCTAACATATCCATTCCTCAGGGCTTTCCACTGAGCACATTGCTGTTGACTGCATTTCTGAAACCCCTCTTGCTCAGGCTGGAACATGACCTCCCTGGTATCCTCATTCCTGGGCTGGGCAAAAGCATCAAATGCCTTGCTTACATAGATGACATGGTTGTCTTCCTTCCCTCAATTGACCTCCCCAAGTTTCAAAAGATCCTCACCTGGTACACTGAAACACACAAGCTGAAATTTAGCAATGACAAATCAGCAATATTGCAACTTTCTTCCGTTAAACGAATCCGTTTCATCTTCAACGCCAAGCCACACAACTTCCTCGGATTCCCCCCTCATGTTATCTCCCAAGGACATGAGGCTCCAGTACAAACTGCATTGTATCAAAACATATCCAACCTCAGTGCTATCACAGGCATCTACCTCTCCTTTTATGGGAAAAGTCACCCTATTCAAACTTCTATTATTTCCCAAGATAGCATATTACCTCCCATCGTTCTATCTACCCACTCCTTATCCAAAATCAATGCCCTCTATCCCATTTTCTCTGAAGCAGAAAGGTGGTGGTCATCAGCTTAAAAAGAACTTGGGGTTTTCCTAAAAACCTCAATGGCACTTCTGCTCCAGAGAACTCACAATATGTAAAACTTTAATATGTGTTAGTATTAAATATGCACACATTATATAATTCGAATATGATATATATATCTCACACTCATAAGTCACTTTCCTGCTGATCTAGTGCATATCATCATCACTCCAACTGACCCTCCTCCTCCCAATGGTAGGCCCAGGTCATGGCCCTCAATCAACGCCAACATCCTATGAAAGGCTGGCTTTGTTATACCTTTCATCTGCATCAAATTAAAGTAATGGGAGGTTTTCAACCAGACCATAGACTCCTCCATTGTCTCCTCTACATTCCTCAAACTTACCAATGCTCAATTAATTCACAAAATTCAAAAGGTGGTCCCTCGAGGCAAAATTCCTCCTCAAAATCAACCAGCCCTCCCCACCAATCAATTTTTGGTCAATCATAGGGCTTTCACCAAAATCTCTCCCCCATGTCAGCTCTGTAAAACTGACATTGAAATCCTCCAGCATATCCTACTCAAGTGCCCCCTTTTTGCTTGGAGTGCCTTTCCTCACACAGGAACACCATTTTTAACTTTTCCGAGGATCCATCGAAATAGGGGTCTTTGCAACTATCAGACTATCGGTTTTCCTCATCTAGGCACTCTGGCTGCTCCAATGTACTATTATTTTTGACCAGAGAGTACACTCAGTGAATCAAAAATTATTAGACCTAACTCAACTCGCTCTCTCAAAACCAGAAATACTAAACTAGTCCTACCTCACAGATACCTGGGCAATCCTCAACTCCCATCCTCTGTCACAGGACTCTTCCAATTAAATACTTGCAACCCGTGCTATCGCTCGCTCAACATGGATATGCGACTCGGATTTGCAACCAAAGACTTTTCTTGGCCTAAAGTACATACCCTTTCCACATCTCTTCCCCTTTTCATATGCATCCTTCCCTTTTCACCATGTTGTTTCTGAATTTCATTTTATCATGTAATCACTTCTTTGTAAAACTTTTTTAACTGTATTTGTATCTGTTTACTTTTGATGAATAAACTGTCATCACTGAGAAAAAAAATTATTTAATAATAACATCAATACATAATAACTTGGAAAAATAAATAAATAATAATAACTTGGAAAAGTAAATAAATATTATTAATTGAATTTGAGCCATTGGCCAATTTCTTCTACATACTAGTGTTTAAAAATGTAATTATTAATATTGTAATCAAAATATTCAAATTTTATGGTTAAAATAGTTTTAGTTTAATTCAAATAATTTTGCTTTCTTTTATTTTTATTAATTTTCCTTTTTTTAAAAAGCTTTTATAAAAAAAAATTTCATTAACATTTTTTTTTTTACCATTTATCACAATTTTAAAAAAAGATTAATTTAAAGAAAAATGAATTATTTAGAAGTATTATATGAATTCACAATGCATACCCATTTTTCTGTTATGTTAATTGAAAAACAAATTTACTTCATATAGATTCTTAAACATGAATGAATGTAGAGATAAAAATATTAAGCAATCTTAAATACATACATTAAACAAAAAGTATACACTTTTCAGTAATACACCTCTATAGAAATGCAACTAATTAACAACAGAAATATACCATTTTTACTGTTTTTCTAAGTAAATTTAATTGCTGCTAGATAATAGATGGTTTTCATTTTTCTCCAGAAAATTATAACAGCAAACTTTAAACCCTAACTTTTTTAAAAAAAAAAAAACATTTATTTTGATTAGGAATGTACTATTTTTGCAAATACACCTAATTCTCTTTTTACACAATTTTTTTTTTTTTTTTTACAAATTTTGAAGTACCAAAATTAAAAAAAAAATCTTCCTACGCAAGTTGTTTTAAAATAACATGATCGGTATAAAAAAAACTATAAAAAAAAAATTATGACTGAAATTACCATCTAATTTTTTTTAAAAAAAATTTCATCTCTTTATTTTCCATTATTTTAAAACCAAAGATCCTTTTTTCGGAAATATTCTTGAAAATGGTGAAATTTGCTTGTCTGCATTGAAACATTTTTGATGTTTTGTTTTGAAAGGGAAGTACCTTTTTGATATTGAAGTTTAGTTTGCATTATGATGTTTTTGACATTTTTTTTTTAAAAGTGTTCATTGTTGGTGTTGATGTTAAACAAAATAATTTTATTTAAATCTAATTGATTAATTTGTTTAAATTTAATTTATTAATTTTGACAGCTGGTAAGTTATACATTGCAAGTTTTAGTGATAGCAATGGTATTCCAATCATGCACAAACATGCATTTATTGTCAGAAAGTGACAGCAAATAAAATCTTGGATACTTTTTTGCTTTACAGATAAGCAAGATGGTGCCTGTATTTTTGACAAATGTACAGTTCTGGAGCCTATAATTTCTCTTTTCAAATGTGTTATTTGTTAAATAAAATAAAAAAATAATGAAATAAAAAATAAAAATAAAAATAATGAAATAAAAAATAATAAATTCTAATAAATCAGATTAGGGAATCTTTATTTCAATTTTTTTTTAAAACTTATTATGTGGAAGTGATGATATGCTCTGAACTTAAGATGGTTTGTGTAAAGAAACCAATGAGTGCTTCCATCATAAGTGTTACATTCAAGATTTTTTTTATTTAAAAAAATGAAATTCATGTTCCTATAATTCATTTTTTATTTATGTGTATGAAGTTAAATTTGATAGCATGCAAAAAATATAATACACTAAAGAAATTTTTCATATATTTATTTTAATTTTTTTGGTTAATTTCTTAGGTCTGGAATCAATCTCCTTTATACATAATTTTAGGGAACCAATTTATCCTATAGAAAATTAGATGTATTATTGCAAAAAAAACTAATCACAAGGAAAAAAGATAAACTTTAATTATTAAATGTTACAAAGATTTATCTTAAAAAAAGTAAAGAGCTAAAAGAAAACATAACAATAGATAAATAAGCAGGTATTTTCCACCTAAAGAAAAAAATGATCCAACTTTTTTAATAACTTTTTTTGGTTACTGTAATAAAGCTGCTATATATATTAGAATACTATAACTCTTTTGCTTACATATGAGCCGAGCATGTACTTACTTTACAAAGCAGATTTTATGACTTGCCTTCTTTTATTTAACTTGACTAACAAAAGAAATAAATAAAATGTTTATATACAAATATATGCACGCAAAATAATTACATATATAACGAAGGGAAAATTAATATTATATAAAATACTATGTATACGGCAAATATATATCCAATAGATACTAAAATTAATAGCCATTATTAAGTTCCCAATAGTATAGAGATGTTTTAAAAATAAGATAATTTATATTGATGTGGTTATTTAGGAAAATCATTAATCTAGAAAGGTTCTTGAATAAAGGGTGCTGAATTAAATGCACCTGCATATAGAACGTGCTTTAACACTTTACAAGGGTGTACTCACACTAATGTATTACTTCAATCAGCTAAAGACAAAAAAAAAAAAAACTAAGATATCAACAAAAGAGAAAAAACAAACTTTTCATTTTATTATTTTAAATACAAAAAAAAAAATAAAGCCCTATTCTAATTTTTAAAAAAAATTAACGAGAAAAATGAAAATAAAAGAAGGGGAGAAGGAAAAATTATAATGTCATGACTAACTAACTGCTATATGCATTCAAGAATAAAGATTATTTAAATAGATATAAATTTAATTTTAAATTAAAAAAAAACGATTGAAGATATTTTATAAAAAACGAAATAGGGGGGAAAGTGGGTGACCTTGACTTGACACCTAATAAAATTTCTGTCATGTCTCTTTTATTTCTCTATTAACCTTGTACAAATTTACTTGAAATTTTTTTTTTTAATAATCATTTTACTTCTGTTAAATAGAGCATGTGATAATGTCTGACCTAATATCTGTAAAATTATTGACACATATGTATGTACAATTATATATGTATAATCAATCCATCAATTTGATATTTGTTAATGAGACAAATTCCAAAATGTAAACATCATACTGAATCAATTAAAATCATAAAACCCAAATCCGAAATTGAAGACAGATTAAAAGACACTGAGGAACTTACTGGAATAATAAATAAGAATGAAAACTGTTAAATGATTTTAAATAAAATAACGTATACATTATTAAAAACTTTAAATTCTTACACTTATTACAAAATTTTCAATATCTATATCAGTGGCAAAAAAAAAAAAACAAATTATAAATTTAAAATTTCAATGTAAATTAAAGAAACAAAAATAAAAATTGATTCAGTGGATATTTTTATTTCATAATTCTAAATATGTGTATAAAAAAAGAGATAGTCACAATATATATTTCTAAAATCAGAACAGATTAAATCCAAACATGGTTTTAAACCAGTGCATGTATATAAATAACCGTCCAATTTTCAAAGCAAAACAAAAGAAATGACATAGTATTTTAAAATCGAATACTGAAAATGCTACAATTTATTCATAAAGAGAAAAAAAACTGACAAAACAATTCACAAATCAACAAATGATAAATATTTGCAAGTGATTTGTATGATAATAAGCTTTCATATGTGTTAATTAAAAAAAAAAAAAAGATTCAGTGGGCACTGGATAAGATAGGGACTGAATAAATGGCTCAAAACTTATATATAGTTCTTTGGCATATTTCAAGCTTTGTAATTACTATATATCCTTCCTTCTCTATATCTATTGTTATTCAGTTCCAAACTTTTAAGTAGATACCTGAAACCATGGACAATAATGAACCCTATGCAATATGTTTCATACATACAAATATAATTACCTATGGTGTAACTTAAAAAATAAATCCATTTACATATTAATAAAAATATATATATATAAAAAAAAAACAATAATGCAGTCACAAAAAAGGCAGTATAGAAAGAAATCTAGAGAGAAAAATAACTGTCATATAATGGACTGAATGATAGACAAAGAAATAGCTGACAGATATGCTTTTAGAGATAGGCGAGTGTGTAAAATTTATAAATTCAAATATATATCTAATTAGTCAAAATAAGAGTCCTATATCACACGACCCTATTCTCTTAAGCTTCTAAGTTATAAACAATGAGGATTGACAATTCCTCAACAAGCTTTGTGATAAATGCTTAGTTAGAGAAAACATTTAAAATATCTCTACCAGGACCCCCCCCTCAAACCTCTGACCATGGTTTCGTGCTCTGGCACTCCTCAGAGAGGTGTTAGGGTATGTGGGGGGGGTCCTGACAGAGATATTTTAAATGCTTTCTCTAGCTAAGCATTTATCACAAAGCTTCTTGAGGAATTGGCAATCCTCATTGTTTATATATCTAATTCTTTTTATTTGATAGTTTTACAATTGCAAACAATCAGTAATGAATTATTACATTTTATAAAAACTAAACTTGAGAATTCACTGAATTAAAACATATAAATCAGTTTACCTCTTTTATTTTTATCATTTTCATTAATAGTAATGAAATACAAATTTGCATAATTTTCACAGATGTTTGCAATATACTCATCAGTACAACTGAAACAATAATCGGTCAGGATTTTGAAAACATCTGGTTGCATATAAGTGAAATTTATGATTATTGAAAACAATGTACACTTACTTAATATTTCTATAAAAATTTATGTAGCAAACTGAAAATATAAAAATAAAATCATATGAGCAATATTTGTTCATGACTTGCACTCACAAAGAATTGATGACTACTATTAAGCAAATTTAACCACCATTGCATTAACAAATGATACATTTGAAAAAAATTTAGATTAAATAACAAGTGAACAAGGATTTAATAAAATTCTAATTAAATTTAAGAAGTTATGCTGAGAGGGGATAATATAATATGATTCAGGATAGTGACCTTCCCCCCCCCCCTTTACCAATTAAGATTCTTTTAAGAAAAAAGACATAAACAAAAATGTGAGATGACTCTTAGAAGATTAATTTAATTAACAATGAATAATTATCTGAAAAATATTCTCAACTGCCTGAAAAACATTTGAAGTTTGAACACAGAGGAGCGCAGAGGAGCTAACAATTATATGAGTATCTGTCTTTAAACATCACTATTAACTTAGTTATATTCCAAAACCCAGAACTTGCCTTTCTGTTCCTGGATATATTTTTTATAATTAATACATCCATCTGATCATTACTTAATTTTTTCTTCCACTATTTTTCTTAGTTCTTTGAAACACAATTTTTATAATTTCTACACTTGTAAAGCCCAATTTAAATAAATCTCTTCTACATAAATAATTTTGTCAATAAATAATGTATATATTTCATTTGTTCTTTTCAAAATTTATAAATTGCTAATCTTATATTTTATATTTATCTCTTCCATTTTCTAAATTTCAAAAAAAAAAAAAAAAAAGTTAATGAAAAATATTTATATGAGTAGTAATTCACAATCAGAATGTCCATTCTAACTCCAGATGAGATAGACAAAAAATAACAAAGATGAGTTTTGTCTTGCTTATGCAAACCAATCTGTAAAACATAATATGTTCACATGTATGCCATTTTGGTTGACATCTTTGCAACGCTGTCTTCTTGACAATCTCTTCTTTCTTAAATCTTTAATGCATTGCCTAAATGTAAATCTCCATTAGATTCTACCATATATCATATTCTCCTACTAAAAGCAATGAATATTGAATTTTTTATAGCCTGTTTAAAACATTCTTTATAACATAAACAGTCTGCCTTTTCCATAGAAATTGTAATCAAGCTCATCATAAAATACTCTTTCTTGAAATATTGTTAACCATTTACTTGAGTCACATGACTATTTCAATGAAGATGTGTCCTTGCAATAGATTCAATATTATTCAGTCCGGCAAGAAGAAAACATATTGGTTAGTCATATGATCTTTTCATTATATTTTAGTAATCTTATTAAGCATTTTAAAATAATAAAAAAATTTAGTATCTTTATGTTAATAATAGTAAATCCACTTCTCACTTATATACAACAAATCTAAGAGATGTAATAATAGTCTTATACAATTAATTTTGATAAAGCCATTATATCACATCTGATAAACCCCCCCTCCCCATATCTTTTAGCTTGTTACACAAAGCAGTAACACACTATAGTCTCTTTGTACCTCAATATTCACAATTGTCTTCCTACTTAAAAATCTAACAGATATTTAAAGTCATTCACTTTCTTTTTCCATTCTTGGCTAATAAAGAAGCAATTAGTTTTTCTAATCTTAATAACTAATCCAAAGTCTTTATACATTCAAAACATTAAGTAAACACTATAGATTATTTTTTGAATTGATAAAAATACCACAATCATCATCAGCTTTTTTCTTCTTGAATTTAATCAATTCATGTCAAAAATTCCAATCTCAAACTTATGTCGCAATTCCCAATTTCTTTTTCAGATTATGGTACCCTTTAAGAGTTTACTAATGGGAAATTAGATCCTTTTAAAATACATTAGATACATGTTCAGAGCTTTCTCAATCTTACAGGCTATTGGTATTACAGTTAAAGCGAACAATAAAAGCTTAGAATTAATGATTAAAAACTTTTAAAATATAGAGTACATTTTTTGCAATCAAACACCACTTACTTGTTTTTATAACAGATTTTTACTCTTTAACTGTGCATTTTTTTCATAATCCCTAGCCATCATTTGAGATATAGTGACATTATATTTTATTGATTAAACTTTTATTTTTTATTATATTTTCCATAAATTTCAAATTATTTCTTAGAAATATAATTTATATACATAAATCATTCTTAAAAATAATATTTCAACTTTACAAATTTAGAAAAAAAAAGTAATAAGCTGAAATTTATTATCAGAACAATGGACATTTGTTCTTTCACAATTGCTGATAAATGTATTTTACTGAATGAAAGAAAATTTGTTTTAACTCCATTTCTAAAATCCAAACAAATTCTTATTAAGATATCATAGAGCAACAAAATGCTCCTTTAAAACTTAAAATTATTTAAAAATGACAAAAAATAACCCACCCACCCTTTTTTTTAAAGCCAATCATAACTTACTGCTTTACAATTAGAACATTTCTTTTGATTTGTCTTCTTTAAAAATAAATATTTTCAAATAAAATCTAAGTGTAATCATGAATATTTTTATCTTAAAATAAATATTTTACAAAAATAATATTAAATAAATTATGAAAAATATATAATTTTCCTTTTCAAAGTCGAACAAAAAAAAAGTGCCACACATGTTATCAGGGCCCCAAAATCTATCAATCAACAGCATTGGTACTTCATTTGTATTAAATTCTTTGTATAATACTAATATCTTCAGATTTTTAAAAAAAAGTATAATATATATTTCTGCTATCAAATAAATGCAAAACAGACAAGCTATCAGATAGTTACAGGAGAGTGAATTTAAGCCAAAAGCAAACAAACTTCATGAAAGACTATATATTAAACAAAGAAAGTACTAAATTAGTGAAAGCTGCAATTTTCAAAAAGACAAGTTTTACACAAACAAGCAGAGAAATTAACATTTTGTTTGTCATTCAATAATTCTTTTTATTTAACTGTAAAAACTCATAACATTTCTTCAAATCACTCCAGATTCCCTATGATGTCTTGAGGAATCCCTAAGAATCCACAGACTCACAGATTAAAAAATAATGCTGCATTATATTTTCATGCATCCTTTATGAAATCGCCTATAAATGATTCCACAGACTATTGCTATAAAATTGGAAAATAAAATTGAAGCCAGTGTGTATTCCTCCTGTTTTACACTGGTTTCCAATGCAATTGTTTCCTATTTCTAATATCCGCTAAAAGGGTGGCAAATTTCCACCAGCACTATTGCTTTAGTTGTTAACATAGATTGCTAAAAAATAGAAAACAAGTTAAATCAACAATAGCCAAAATAGCAAAAGCCTTATCAAATAAGAGGAATTGCAAAAGAAAAGACAAATTTCTTTCTTGTTTAACTTCATTATAAAAATAATTAAATAGCTAGTGATTGACCAATAATTGGATGGTTAGCTAAGTTACTAATCTCGAGCAGTTATCCCGGGTTAGCGGGTTCGCTTCCCGGCTGATGCTATGACACATGAGAAAAAAAAATTATCTTGAGTTAAAATGATGCTTAGATAGAAAGAACAAATAAAATGTCTCCAGAATTTTTTTTTTTACTATTTATACATCTCTTTTGAATTTATCTCAAACTTTTTAAAAGAAATGCAAACACATTTTAAATATAATTTCTGAATTGTCAAGTTCATCAATCCATATCGAAATATTAATTCAAGAGAGTAATATAGAGGAGTTTGATTAAAATTTAAGATACATTCAAAAAACTCATAATGAGGAGCAGGAGCAGGTTTAATGTCTGCTCTATATTCTTTTACATATGCTTTTTAACGCAATCTAGCTACTTTACTACCTGTTGACAACATCAAAGTCTTTATTTTTATTTCTTTTTTCGATTTTATTACGAAGTTATTAAACATCAATAGCTTTTGTTTTTTTTTTATTCCGAGATTCCTTTTTTCAGCTGTTTGGTTTTGCTATTTCAGCTTCTTGAAGGATCTGCAGAAGTCTTAGTATGCATTTGTGCGTCAGACGCATTGTGATTTGTTACGGGGATGGAAATTATTTTCCGACTGCTCTTGTTTGCTTAATATAAATCTAACCGTTCCCATCCCTCCCCATATCTCCACTTTCATTATCTAAAATCTTTGTATAATAGTTTTGTGCTCTCTCTTTCTTTCTTTTTTAAAATAATCCTTTCCATTTTTAGAATTTTAAAAATATGTAGAAAAAGAAGAAAAAGTCAAGCATAAACACAAATCAATATTTATGAGTTTAATTTTTTGAATAAATATTCACTTAAAAAAAAAAACATAACTGTAAATTCTTTTAATGTTTTTAATTGAGAATTGGATCCCCCCCCCCGCCTCCCCATTTCAGTAATATTTAAACGTATAGAACAGTAAAAGAGAATAAATAATAATAATAAAACATCTAATGAAGTTGAAACGGTAATAGTGATTGTAATTGTAGCATCAAAACTAAGTCTAATGGAGATAGAAATGATGGTCAGATAAGAATCAATGATAAACAAATGGCAATACTTTAATTTATCAAGATCAGTATTAGTTCTTTGGCAAATGGCATGCCTTCAAGACTAGATCACCTTTTTACAAGCATTTCTGTCCCTGATCAATCTAAAAAATTCATAGCTATTTTCCTTTATAAAATCATTAATCAACTTCTTTCTCCTTCTTTCCAACATATATATTTCATAATCATATTGATGAGTATGGCTAATCAATTTTTTTCCCCAAAATTTCCTAAAAGTAAATATTTTTCATTTATTCTTTCCAATATTTCTATAGTTTTAATCTTTTACAAAACATTTTATGTGGTTACCTATATATATATTACAGACTGAAAGAAAAATCAAATAATTTTATTCTTAGCAGAATATAATGGATTGGAAAGGTTGATGAAAAAGACGAGGACCAATTGATAAACTCCATCATTACAGTCCATTATAATGGCTGAAAAATCAAGCAGACGATAAGTTAATTTCGAGAAACATGAGTGACGTTTGCCAGTGACATTCACTTTTCATATGTATTAATAAAATAAGTTGACAGTAACATTACAATAACGTTATCTAATCAGGTATACTTTGACTAAATATGGACAATTAAGGATTATAAAATCATTCAATGATATCTGGATGTATGGATTCCCCCCTCCCAAAGATCTCTAGAGAATTCCCTATTGAGTAAAGTGAAAATCTCTACTAAATTGGGAACGTTGGGTTCACCTGTCATTTAGGTGCTTGAACGTCATTTGACTTAGATAGCAAATATCCATATCTTTAATGTATATATAAAATAATTACAATTAATGTGAAGGAAGGGAAGTCATAATTTAACCCCCCCCCCCCCAAAAAAAAAAAAATTAACAATTAAGAATGCCTACAGATAGTTATATATATATTAAATAACAGGAAATAAAGAAGGTCATCAGATTTTTTTTTTTTCTAACAACAGCATCTCAACTTAGTAATTACTTCACAATTCATGATAGAAAAAGAACTTTAAGATAAATTTTTAAAAATTAAAATTTTCATTCAATAATAAAAAGTACGGAAATCTTATTTTCAGTTTACATTGAGAGGGAACAACATATTTTAAAAAATATTTTTAAAATTAAAATTAAAGATTTAACACGTCATCAAATTGCATATCATTAATATTTTATTATATACATTTGTTCATAAAAATGTTTGTTTACATATTGTTGGGGAATTTTTTTTTTTTTTTTGTCATAAAATCCAACTGAAAGATGTCTAGACAAATAATATGTTTAAAATGATAATGTATATGTAGATAAATTAATTTTTTTTTTACACTCAAAAATTCTTTAACCACTTCGCCTTCATGTTATAATATATACTTTTACCTTCATGTTATAATATATACTTTTACCGTAAATATACCTACATTATTTTTTTCATATACTAAAGTCAATTAAAAATTCCAAATTCTTTAAAATATGAATAAAGTAAAAAAAAATACTGCAATTTAATGGTGAAAGAGATTTGTTTACGATGAGCTCAAGTTGAGATAAACTATATTTAAAAAAAGTGATAAATAATGGTAAAGTACCGTATTCCCTAGATTGTTCAAGTATTGTCATATAGTGGCAGTACCTATAGTTATCCAATTTGTTTTGCTCAAAGACTTAACATGTATGTACTATGAATCAAACAATATCCAGTATATATATCAAGAGTATTCATAAGTGTATATTTGATACGATTTTTAAAAAAATAATGGTAATCGCTTCAAATTTTATTATGATCAGTATTTATTAATTAAGAACGATTTCTTTTAATTAAAAATATGAGAGGGAGGAGTGTGACCCATAGATATCGAGATAATTCTTATTCAGGAATATAGTTATGCCTTAATTTCAAATTTTACCACTGGTACTACAATCAAATATGTATACAAAGTGCTTTCAGTAGCCAGATTGCTAGGCAACTTTATAACTCATATTCTTAATGTGTCCATTATGCAAACATTAAAAAAAGATCCTCACTCATTATAGATCAAAACCCAATCTACATTTTGACATCTGAAAACAGCTATTATGTCTAAAGATAGAAATGAAATTAAGGACATTAATTTTTATCTAACTAAATTCTTGTGGGCATATAGTCAATTGTTTTCAACAATGAAAAACTATTCAAATCTGTGGCTATAAAGTGACATAACTCAGTAATTCTCATGATAATAGCTCAAAACTTGAACAATTTCCATTTTATTTTTAATACTTATGTCTTTATTTGTATCCATCTAATTAACATAAATTGTAAATATAGTTGATTCTTAATAAAACATGCCATATATGACCTGATTCAGATAGAGTCCCAGCTTGAATAGATTCTGAAACCTACAATTAGCCATATAAGCAGAGTGGCAATAGGAGAAGTGCAGTGTGCCCTGGCCCCACTTTTCTAGGGACCTCCCAAAGAGACAAAAAAAAATTAAAATATATATATTCAAAAGGCTTAAAATAGCATAAAATCCATATATACAGTAGCAAAATAGCTTTAGCCTATTTAAAAAATTTTGACTTTCAACAATTTCCTCCTATATACAGACAATACATAACACAGTATAAAGTGTGTGATAGCTCATGTAGAACCTAATAAATAATAAAAAAACACTCCTATATACAATTCCCAAATTCATTGGCAAATTTATTCTGCATATAAGCAGCCAATGTCATGTTACATATGCAAAAAAAAATGTGGAATTTGACTTGACAACATTATCAATTTTGGCATATGGGACTTATATATGACCACAAAGGCAGTGAAACGCAATTGCATAGAATAATGTAATTAATCATTTTATGTTAATTTAATATTTATAAGGATTAACAGTAAGTGATATTTTAAATATTGCTATATTATTTGTTTGAGTTTACCATATTAAAAGTCTATTTGAATCCGATTGTATACCTTTACAATCCATGTCAAACTATCTCCAAGACTCCTAACATCATATTGCTAGTATTGTGTAATATTGAAAAGTATTTTACTTTTTTGTCAATTTAAGTGGGATAAACATTTTTAATATTATTAGAGCCCATGATGTCCATGCTAACAAAATATCTTTCAGGTATAAAAATAGAAAATTAAGTAGAAAAGAAAAAAAAGAAGCTTAAAATCAAGACGTCACAAGTAGAGCTTTTTTCATGGCAGTAAAATAAATCTGACTATAAAATTGCTTCAACTTTGGTAGTTCCGATTCAAGTTTCAACTAGAGAAAAAAAATGCAAACAAACTACAGAAGTTTACAACCAAAATGCAGAATCTGTGGGAAAACATATTAACTTGCCCTAAGAAGAAGCATGTGTATTGGAAACAGCAAGTACTGATGCACATTGTAAAAACCACATTTTATAACAACAAATGTAAGTAATAGTGATAATGACAATCGATGATAGTGATCAAGTGAATATAAGGGTTGTGGCTAACGTTATAAGTGATAAATTTAGATTATTGTGCATTAAAACTAGACCTAAAGAAAATAATCAAGACTCTTTTTTTAAGAATGCTGATGGTAGATTATTTTCTAAATATCACTATATTAAAAAAAATGCCAAATGGTGAAACCTAACTTCACAATAGTTAGTTTACTCAAAATCTCAAGACTGTATACTATTTTTGTTGTGTATTATTTTCCAAAGGAAGAGGAAAAGATCAATCTACACTGTTTATAGATGGTTTTAATAAATGGGAAAAATTGTCATCTATAATTCACGATCATGAGCTTTCTGTTTGTCACTTTAATTCTCTTACTTCTTGACAAATCTTATTAAAACAGTTTAATTTATGTTCAGCTACTAATAAAACAAATCAAATTAATATTTAAAAGAAACGGAATGTCCTAAATTGCTACTCCAAAAACACTGTAAATTGATTTTATTTTTATCAAATAATAATCTGGCTATTTTGAGATTATCATGAAAGAGTAAAGGGAATTTTTTAAGTTTAATTAAATTGTAAAGTAAATATAATCTTATGCTAATGGATCATGTAAACAGAATTAAAAATTTGAAAGAAAGAATTGTGCACTATTTGGCATATAGATAAAAAAAAAAAAAAGAAGAAATTATTGCTGCTTTAGAAGAGCTTAATAAAATTAAAGATAATATAAAAGCAGGCACATATTACAGTATCCAAATGAAAGGTTTTACATGGAAAAAATATCAATAACTATTAGATATGTAAATTTTGTAGACAAAAAATTAACCATTAATGAATCATTTATGGTATTGAAGTAATTGATATGACTGATGAAGGACTAGCAAATACAAAAAAAAATAGGTGAACTTGATTTAGATATTATGAATTATAGGGAACAAGTATATGATGATAATAGCAATATGAAGAGAAAAATTTAAAGACATACAACCCAGAATAATTAATTTAAATTCTCATATAATTTATGCACCTTGTGTATCACATTCCTTTACTTAGCTAATTTGTGATGCTGCTTCCAATTCCAGCAGTGTATACTGCAAAAAAAAAAAAAAAAATTGAAGTATTGCAATGTTTATAGCATTTATTTTCTGAATCTATGAAATAATTGGAAATTATACAAAAACCTTTTAAATAATACACTTATATCATTATGTGATACTCATTGGGAAGCCAAAATAGATTCAGTCAAAGTAGTGTATACAAAATTTGAACAAACTTGTAATGCCTTGGAAGAATTTATCAATACAAGAAGCATACCAGTCTCCAAAGCTCAAAGTATACTAGGTTCATTACAAAAAATGCAATTTTTTTCTAAGATTATTGATATGTTTACAATACTGTCAAAAATTATACAAACTATTGCAAGCAAAAACAATTATTCTTGATTCAGTTTTTAATTTAATAAATAAAATTTAAAATGAAATCCAAAATTTAATATCAAAGTATAATACATTTTTAGATGAAGCAAAAACGACAGCACGTAACATGAAAATTTCAGAGAACTTTCCTGAGAAATAAACTACAAAAAAAAAAAAAAAACATTTTCTAAACTAGTAGAAGATGAAATATTACAAGACACAGTAGAGGAATTTAAATGAAATTTTTTTGTCAGTGGGAGAAGAGAGATGAAAAAATACACCTAATATTATTTTCAATTCCAAATTAATTACCGATATAAAAACATTAGAAAAAAAAATGAATTAGAAAATCACTCAAGGAATTTTGTCAATATTTATAACAAGGTTATACACAATGACTTAATTCAAGAAATTGTTTTATTAAGAGAACTGATCTTAAAGAAAAATATGTAACTTGTGTGCAAGACATACTGCAATATATATTAAATAATAATTATAATGAACTTTTCCCAAATGTGCTGTGTTAAGAATTTTCTTTACATTGCTAGTTACTATAACATATGCAGAGCATTCTTTTAGCAAATTAAAATTAATAAAGAATTATCTTCAGTCAAAATATGTGTGTGAAGAACAGTTAAACACACTTGTTATATTAAGTATAGAGAAGGGAATTGCTAAAAATTTAAATTTTTCTAATAGGATTAATGATATAGCTATTAAAAAAATCACGTGTTAAATAAATACATATGATGCAATGAATTTTTTTTTTTTTTTAATTCTGTTAATTTTAGTTTTTTTGCACCCAGACCTCTTTAAAGAGAATGCTGGCATATAAGAAAGGAAAAATCTACAAGATCATCAAAACAGCCTGAGCCTTTCAATGAATGTTAATAGAGAAGCTCAAGATCATAAATAAAAAGTATGGACAGAAAGTCCTTATGGTTACTCTAAATAAGATGAATAATAAAAAAAAACAACTCTGTTACATATATTACATGTTATTTTATCTATAAATAGAATATTATAGCCTATATTGATCATTCTAAATGCAGTTTTTATGACTGGGGGAGACTTCATACAACAGGACCTTGAATTCTTAATTTACCTTGCCGTTAAGCTCTCTGCTTGAAAGGAGATTGAGCCTTTTGTTCAAGAGAATAGAGTGAATCAATGTAAGTGATAATTTGTTATTGCTTGTCATCTCTTTAGCATGTATTATTCTAGAATTAGTATTTAAAGATTGATCAGAATCTTTAATGAGACTTTGCTGGACTGCAACTCTAAAGTATCAGAGTTGATAGCTTTAATGCAAAAATTATTTTCAAAAAGTTTTAGTTGAAAAAATATTTGAAGTTTAAAACAATATATATATATATTCCTTAATAGAAATATGTTTAATGTGTTTGCAATATCTATTGTTAAACATTGAGGAATTAGAAATGCTTAGTTGCAAAGAGAATCCAATGATCCGGTATTATAAGTTAAACGGCAAATAAAAATAATATTAGTTAGATCAAAAGAATCATAATCGTAAAAAAAAATAAAAATAAAAACAAAAATATGATTTAAATGAAGTGGAAGATTTAATTTTTTTTAAAAAATAAACTTTTTACCAGCCTCCAGCGAAAATGATATATTCAGATAATTTGTAGCAAAAATCAATGACATAAAAACTTCCATATTAAAACCAAAAGTTTTCTATCTTTTTATACAGTTTTAATAAGTACCAACACAAAAAAAGCTTTCATTTTTTTTTTTTTTTGTTTAAGTTTGTTTTTACAAATAGATAAAAAAAAAAAAAACTTGGGTCAAATTACACGAAAAGCAATTTACTCTCTTTAATAACAGTTAAACGTTACAATTAAGGAAGTCAATATATAATATAGTTATAGTTGAATCTACAAAAAAAAAATACAAGAAACTTATAAAAAACCAATTATTGACATACTATGAGTATAAAAGATAAAGTTATCAAAATACAGTATAACAAATTTACGTTAACATTCTGGATATGTTAAAATAGCAAGTTTGACTACACGGAGTTTTGAGTGATACTAAGGCAGTGTGTCACTATACGCTGCACTGATGGCTTAGGGTCATTTGACTGGCATTTAACTGTGTATGACAAATTTCTTAATGTCATAAGTGACAACATGGGCATTGGTTTCTTACTTTCTTTACTATCCTTCTCAAATTCAATATGAATATTTCACATATGCCTGGAAATACACCGAAATCAGCATATCGTCATTTGGACCGTGGATCGTACAATGAAACACAAAATGTTTTCCATCTGAAATTAAGACGAATCACTGAAATATAGCTGACTTGTAGTAGCCTTTTGTATAAAAAAAACTTGAGCAATATTACTATATTTTTCTACAAAATAATAAAAAAAAGTTTTTCTTGAATCATAATTATATTCTAGAAAAAAAATCCCATAATGAACAAGAATCAAATAGAAATATATATATTTAATAATTTTTTTTTTTCAAAAACCAAATTTATTGTACATTTAGACCAAAGAAATACAGACCAAAAAGGACAAAATAAGTAAATGATTATAAAATAGCATGCAAAAAAAAAAAAAAAAAAAGATATATTTGAGTTAATGTTTGCACAGGAAACATTTGTGACTTGTTTGTTGTTCCAAAAATAGACCATAGAAAACCAATTTGTCTAAAGTTCATAGCAGGGAAGATTAAAATGAGATGCTGTTAGTAGGTAGTATTAATACCCATGTTTTAGTTTTATGAAATGATGAAAAACAACAGC
This sequence comes from Epiperipatus broadwayi, assembly GCA_028023455.1. Taxonomy (NCBI): domain Eukaryota; kingdom Metazoa; phylum Onychophora; class Udeonychophora; order Euonychophora; family Peripatidae; genus Epiperipatus; species Epiperipatus broadwayi. The sequence goes on from JAQFVV010012470.1 coordinate 1,832,614, forward strand.
CACCCAATAAACAGCAAAGTTGCGGGGAGCTCTATCCAATTGCAATGGAGTCCCAGGTTTGTGCAGCTGTGAAGGGGTCAGCAGTGCGCATATCACTATCCCTTTCCTTGTTTAGTATTTGGCAAAATGCTGTGAATATATTATTCAAGGTCTCAGCCTGGAACACCAGCTTACAGCGCAATGCCCAGATGGAAAAGTTAATAATCTGACCAAGGTATTTGTAGCTGCTAATTTCTTCTAATTCATCATAATCAATCTTTTATTTTCATATTTTGAGTTAGTCTTTCTAACATTTATCTTTAGTCTTACTTTCATCTGATAACTCCTGCAACATTTCCTGCAGCTTTAAAGCATTATTTGCAAAAACAACTACATCACCTGCAAAATCGAAATGATTAAATAATCTCCATTTACTTTCACTCCTTTAACCCCATTTTAATCCAGAAAATACTTCTTGCAACACAGCTGTAAAAAAGTTTTGGAGATATGGAGTCATCCTGTTTTACACCCTTTTCAATGTTGACTTTCCTAGTATCATTATCTAATCTAATTGTTAATATTGCATTTTTATAAATATTCTTTAAAATATAACAATATCCTGGATCTATACCTTGATGATCCAATGCTTTAATCACTGAAGAAATGTTTATAGAATCAAATGCCTTTTCATAATCTACAAATCCAAAGCATAATGGCAACTCATATTCATTTGTCCTTCTATAACTTCTCTCAATATCTGAATATGATCTACTGCACTAAAAATACTTTTAATTCCAGCTTGTTATCTTGGTTGGTATGTTCTCTGTAGACGAATTGTAATTATCTTGGTAAAAATTTTGTATAAAACTGATAAAAGACTGATAGGTCTGTAATTTCTAATATATTCTTTATCATCTTTTTTAAATATTAATATTAATACTGCATTCTTCCAATCATCTGGTACATCTTTATCATTTAGACATTTGATATATAACTTTGCTAAAAAAAATTATATTTCTTCACCTGCTTCTTTTAATATATCAACTATAATTCCAACATTACCTAGAGCTTTTCCTTTTTTCATAAATTTAATTGCATGTCTCATTTCTTCATCTGGGCAATTCAGAAGATATAATAGATATAGGAGGTACTTGTTCTTTATTACTAGATAATTCTTTATAGAAGTCTTTTACCCATTTCATGATGTCATCTCTCTTTTTAATAATAATTCCATCTTTTTTTTTATTATTGCAGATATAAATTTCTACCAATATGAAAATGTTGTTTTACACTCAAGACTTTTATTCTTTTCTACAACTTTCTTTGCTAGTTCACAGTTATACCTTTTTATAACATTTTCAACTCTTTTCCACATCATTTTACAAAATTTGAGATATTCAATCCTTTTTAACGCATCATTTTTGTATATCTTTCATATTCATTCTTTTCTTCATAAATTCTCGTCTCAGTAGAAATTTTATTGGTCAATTGCTGCTTTTTTCCACCAGCTATATGTTTGTTGCAGTTTTTAAAAGTGTATCTGTTATTTTCATATTAATTTCATTCAAATCTGAATCATGTTCAAAATCTAATACTTGAAACCGATTTGTAAGTTCTAATTTAAATTCATTAGAATGTTTCTGAAGATTAGGATTATCAACTGTAAATATTGTTTTTCTTAGTAATTTTTGTCTCTCTGGTTTCGCATTAACACATATCTTACATTTTACTAATCGATGATCACTTCCTGTGTTAAATTTATTAACAACATTACAATCTTGAAATATGTATTTTCTGTTAGTCAAAATATAATCCAATTCTTCCATGTCCATTTCCTTTTAACATTTTTCACAAAAAAATAATTTGTAATATAAAGTTTTTCTTTTTCTGCAAACTCCACAAATCTATGTCTTCTCTCATTTTTATTACCACAACTAAAATTACCTTCAGCACTTACAGCTTTCATTTGTTTACCAATTCTAGCATTAAAATCTCCCATAACAATTTTAAAATGTTTACTCTGATCAAAAGCCTTTTGTACATCCATATAAAAATCTTCTACTTTATGATTATAAGAACTTGTTGGGGCATAAACCTGAATTATCTGCATTTGGTATCTGCTATTAAGTTGTATAACTAATCTTGCCACTCTGTACGATACACCATCAATCTCCACAATATTGTTCCATTTTGTTTTTATTAATAATGAATCCTACTCCACTTGTATTTCCAGTATTTGTGTCTTTATAGTAGAGTACATGTCCACTTTTTAAATCAATTGTCTCTTCACCTTTTCTTCTAACTTCACAAAGTCCAATAATGTCCCATTTAATATAAGACAGATCTTCTTCTAATTCTTGCAATCTTCCTTCACTTGAAAGTGTTCTGCAGTTGTAAGTATCTAAATAAAAAGTCGTCATCAAATGGCAGCCTGGGTCCACAATCAGGGGATTCTTAGCACCCTCTGCCTTCAGCCACCAACCGCTGCCTTGGTTGGTGTCTTTATAGCCTCCTGGGAATAAGGGCCATGATTTTTTTTTGTCTGTCATAATTGTATATATTGGAATTTTTTTTTAATCATTTACACAAACATTCATTCTGCCTTATCAGGCAACTAAGAAGGAAGACCATGGAGTTTATTGATCTTAAACTCAGAGGTAAAAAGCCAATAAACTCATCACGCTGGCTAATGCATATGGGTGAGCAGCCCATCCATGTTCATATATTATATGAATAATCACATGGAAATTTGCCCTGCTTGGTTCCTATAAGGCCTCTAAGAGGAATCAAAGGGTCTCCTTTATCAAACTCCTAAATGATATAAATAATTCAATTCATGAACACAAACCTGCCATTTGAAAATATCAAATTCCCATTAAAAAGAACAACCTCATTTGGGTGATTAGTAAAAGATATAAACAAACGACCGTCTCAAAAATCAGATCAACCGCTCTTATCGGCTGACCAGCATATACATTTTGTGAGCAGAAAATTGAACTTGTGGTTCAAACAGAAAAGTCTGCCACCATCAAATTAAAAGCATTAAATGAGAATATCCCATTAGATATGAATTAAAGCTGAATTAAAAGTATACAGATTTAAACCTAGACAATTAAGAGATTTTAAATTATAAATTTTCCAAAAACAACTTTAAACTATTCAATATTATAAGAGTATTTTCAATTTTAATCTGGACATTACATCAATAACTTGAGTACTAACAGCAAATATTTTACTTCTCAACTAACAACTTTTTATCAACTACATATATAGAAACACATACAACCATACATTGCTAACTATGAAGTTATATCAGGGAAAAGAAAAGTCATCACCCATGGAGCTATAACTGCCAAAATCAAATATAATTTGATCTAACATCTATTCATCCATGCTGTGACCAACACCAACATTACTATTTAGCTGTGAAGCTACAAACTCAACATCTCAAAACAGGCCATATGAAGAGAAAAATTCTGATCACCATCATATACATTCTATAGAGAACACCCAAACCTACAGAAATATGAAATGGATTAATGAGGACATTTATAATCCTTTAAGAACATTTTCCTTACGGACTCCTAATTGATCTTAGGTTGACATCATATTTTTATTATATATATATTGTTTATTTCTTTCCATTATCATAAAATGAAGGAGAGTCTAAACTCTTGATATGTTGGAAAAGGAAAAACATTATTAGCTTTAATTTTAAATTAAAATAAAATATAGATTCAGGTATGAGCTTGCTTGTGGATGAATTTGATCATCACCAGGAAGAGTTAAGATTTTAAATTCTTGCACATTAAATGCCAACACTTGTACAGTGACACTGTTATTTGTTGTTTATTTGTTATTACTAATCACTTCGTTACTTAGTTGTTTTTCAATAGAGATGATTAATAATCTCTAGTGTGAATGGTCTTTCCTATCTTTGTAGAAACAAACCATAATAGAAAAGGGAATGCCATTTCACCACCACATGATTGATATGAACTCATCAAAACACTTATTGGAGATAATGAATTATGATTTTGATAAAATTTAAATTAGCAAGCAAGTGTAAACATTAATTTTTTTGTTAGTATTAATATTGGATGATTATTCTTTGAAGGGAAACAGGGATTGGATTATTGATATTAACCATAATAATTAAAGAATATTTACTGATATCTAAACAAATTATTTATTTTGGTTATAACCTCATTGCCTAAATTATGCTAAACATGAATAAATTTATTAAATATATGATTTTAAATTAAAGACTATCATTAGTGTTTTTTCTATATTCAGTTCTCAATTTATCAAATGCTTTACACATTATAGATAGTGATATTTTCTGAAGTAGAATATTATGTGTATTCTCCCTAAGCTTGAATTGTGGGATTAACGGAAATTAAAGATGAGAAAAGAGTTGAGTATACAGATAGATTTTTAGCATGTTTGTGTGATAATACATCATCTCCTAGGAATGTGATCAGAGTGAACATGAGTCTACATATTTAGAAATCCTAGACACTTTCTCATCCACTCGAATGCCCTATCAAGTCTACTGTCAGAAAAGATCATGATCCGTTACAGTATATTTCAATGCACTTCCATCAAAAATTACTTCTACTAATGCACTAATTGTCACAAGATTTTTTGATGCTAGTCAAAAAATTCCGTAGAGTTCATGACTTTCTACATCACTTAATACATATATCCAAAGAAAAAAACAATGTCATACTGCATTCTTATATATTATTTAATTTAAAAAAAGCTATTAAATACACAATATACTAATTTAACCTTTAACTTAGCAGCAACATAGTGCCACTCTTAATTCACTCCCACCCATGACAGAGTACCAAATTAAAAACTAGATTCCAAGATTGATTATTAACTGAGTAATATGTACATATCTTTAATGATCTAAGCTCAGCTTATGATTTCTGTTTGGAAAAATGACCTTTCAAAAGTTTCTAAAATTTTTAAATGTAAGAAAACCATTAATTTACTGGACAAAATACTCTCCAATAAAAAACTAAAATGATACTAAATGTTCATCATAGAAGACATAAAATTTTACAGAAGTGCCATGGTGTTCAATTCAATGCACCTAATTTATTTAATATATTAATCAGAAATCTTCCAGATATAAAAGGCAGGAAATTGTTTTGACTTATCAAAAGAGATCCTTTACTGAATTAGATAAGTCTCTCAATAAAGATTTGAAGCAAAAAAAAAAAATGGAAATGTTTTTAAAAGACTGGGATTTTGTTCCTAATCCAATAAAGACAATACATTCAATTTTTCATTTAAACTTCAAAGAATCATATCATAATCTGAAGATCACCTTTTATAATAGCTGTCTGAAATATGATCCTATTTCATGCTATTTAGCAGTGATCTCAGTCATAGGCTAATGTATTTTCCTCATTTATCTAAGTTTAAAATTAATTTCTAGGACTAACTTCGAAGAAAGCTAGCTGGCACTATTTGGGGTTGTGATGCAAATACTTTACAGAAAACTTCCTTAACATTAGTACATTCTGTTGGTATGTATTGTACTGTTTAGAGGAAACTTCTGGACACTCAAATATTACCATGAGTTGTGCTCAATCTGTTAATAAATGCTAGGTCACATGTCATCTTAGGCAATTAACTACAGTTAATATTATATAAACTATTTAATTTTAACATACTAAGATTTTTTTAAACTCTTTTCTAACTAGGAAATGATCCAAGAATCTTTAGCTCCAAGTTCTGGAACTCTTCATCATTGGACTAAACTGTTCAGATCTTTATAATAGATTATTCAAAATTGATAACTACACACATCCACATGCACAATATATAGATGGAGGCTGAGGAGAGGGTACGAGATGATTTCAACATATTGACTAATTGCAAAACATTTTTCTGACACTTAAAAAAAAAAAAATTCAAATATGCTATCTCATTTTATATACATTCTTGGAAAATAGCAAACCAACAAATATAGCAAAAAGTTAAATGATTCCCCATCTAACAGTTTTGCATAATATTTATTTTCACAATATTTGGCAGAATTTCCCATTTCATCCCCCTTCTCATCTTTATATATAATTTAATTTTTTTTAAAAAGGACATTTAAAACTTTGCCACATGAAAGGATAAAATTCTAACTCTGAAATGGTGTCAACTAACAACTCCAACTTTTACAAACTCCAAGAATCAACTTCTTGGTGAGTATTTATGAATAAACTTAAAAAAAAAAAAAGAGCAGCGATTAAGATTGTGAGTTAAATTAATGTAGCAGGCGATTTCGTTTTTAAATGTATATAGTACAGAAAGAAAAGTATAAGAGCAGTAAGCATGCGCTATCAAAAAGAGAAAGGTAAAAAAAAAAGAAAGCGATAGAACAGCTGTCACTAAATTTAGTTGGCAATCAGAAGAAATCTGGAGTTATCTTCATCCAGTTGTTCAACACCAAGTGGGGTGGAAAGAAACACTTTTCAAAAAGAATTTTAAAAACAAAGCAACAAATGTAAAGTCCTTCATCTCTGTCACCCGTAGCTCTGAAACCAGATTCCAGTGACAAAAACTCGAGCACAGAGGCAAGATTAAATAAGTCAACGGAGGCTTTTTTTAAATATATATATAAATTTAAGTAATTAATGACTAACTGCATACTTCCTAACAATGTTGAAAATTTTAAAATTATATCTAGGTAGAACTATTAATAATCTAAAATTTCAAACTATAAATAATATAAAAAGTCAATAGTTTTTAATAATTAAATCATGTTACAATTTTCTCTTCAAAGGCATGTAAGTTAACTAGGCAATAAGATACTATAGTTAATGGAAGTCTAGTATTGGTTTACCACCTCCATCTACACAATTTATTCCAAAATTATAATAATTAAAGCTACACCATAATCTTTCATATTATTAACTTACCATTAAATTTTTACTCTACATACTTTTATTGTATGTATTTCTTTATATCTGTCATTTTTGTTTGTTTATCTACTGAACAATACTTAACTGTCCAATTCACATATGAAATACATTACTTAATATATTTTATACTTGCATAATCTTAGGAATAGAAATTATGAAATACTCTAATTGTGGTGGGAAAACAACAAAAAATTGTGGATATATGGTATGCTAGGAACTGTGGAAATTTATACAAAAGAGATCAAGAACTTTGGAACATGCCTGCAGCCACAATCTTTGCTCATCCAACCCTTTTTTACACTATATTATTTGAAAAACTTTTGATTACAATTATATATAAATATAATTGTATACATGACTTCCACTTTCTAACATTGTTTCATAAGAGTACACATAGTAGTGGATGTATTTTAATTCTAAATTGATGTTTTATTTTTTTATGTATCAATATTATTCAAATAAAATTAGATACTATTTTGCACAATTAGATACTGTTGTGCTCATTTTAAAAATACACTACATTGGATTCAAAAAAGTTCTGAGGAAGAAAGATTTTATTGCAACATAGAAAATGTTATTGAAAACTTGGATGTACATGTTAAGACAAACATTAAATCATTAGGTAAAGTTAGTGAAAATAATGGTATAAACTATGTAACTAAACTGAATAATCTGTTATTAACTATTGAATTTTTGCAATCATATTGATTACTTAGTCACATCCATCCATGCTCAAAACTGGAACTTTATAGAATGTTATGATTATATAAAAGTAAAATATAATATGAATGCATGGAAACTAGTAATTTGGACTTTCAAGTTGATATGTTATTGAAACATGGAATTCTCTTATGATGGTAATGGAGTAAATACATCCTTGATTTACTAAAATGAGAAATCCTGATTGGTCCACTGAAAATGATAATGTAATTAGTAAATCAATCAAAAAGAAAACATATTCTCTGCTGGGCTGTACAAAAAAAATTAATGTGAGCTTCGTAAGTAATATAGTGATTTAATGGCACAAGTTCAATGACAGGCAAAAAGATAAAAATGTTTAATGAATTAAAACCACAAAAAAATTGTGATTACTTTGGATCTTTCTGGACAACAATAAAATAAAAAATGCATTCTTTATATATATATAAGTGGCAGATGAAATGAATAGTTTGTTCATCTTCTGAATAATGATCACAACAATTCAGATAACACTTAATGATGTATCCATCTTATTTATATTTGTATTTGAACAGAGGCATCCAGCTTGATGAAATTAAAACAGATCTTAAATATGCAAAGATCACATGACTTACTGACTTTAAGTTTTAAAATATAGTGATGATATATTAACTTCAAAACTATTGAAAATTTTCAAGAGTATAAATTACGCTGTCTGATCTTAAGGTCTATTATTTTAAATTTATAAAAATAAAGTAAATAAAAAAGTCTGCAGTAAAACAAAATAATCAAATGGCTAATATTGCTTGAGAGTTCGTAAGAAATTTGAATGCCAGAACTGGAATCAATCCGAGGACCTCAGGCTCCAGAGTGTGACATTCTATCACTGAACTAAACCAGCAGTAATTATTACGGAATACCATTATTATCTAATATAGTAAGTATGTTTTTAAAAAATCATGAATCACCACTATATGATTTTCTAGCCAGAAAAATGCAACCAAATGTCACAAACAAAAAGTGTAATCTATATATTGCTTTAATTAATTTAATCAAAAAATTTGATTTAGAAAATTGAAACGATTTTGTGGAGAATGTTTGGAATAGCTGCTTGTCCATAGAAGTTTATTATCATGTGGCTACTACAAGATAGTATGAGAGAAAGCATTAATTTATTTCTTCCATATACTTCAATTCTGTTGCCATGCCAACACTGATATTCCTATTCATATATTGAATAAAAGCAATTGTTTAAAGCGTTATGACAAGCCACAAACATTATAAGCAGTTGTATTTATATAGTGGATTATTTCCACAAACTATTATTAAGTATTGAAGATCTTTAGAAAAAAATTTCTAAAGACATTCAATACATAATATTAGATGATGGAAATAGTCAAAATATAAATACAACAAAAATAGCTTCAAGAAAACATTATAAGCAGTTAGTCCTTAAATGTAATAAGGCTGGAAACTAATGATCTACAGCAGTGGTTTCCCAATTTTTTTTGATCACATATCCCTAAGACAGAAAAAATAAATATCGCACACCCCAAAATAGAAAGAACAGATACATATTATAAAAAAAAAATAAGCCTTATGTCATCATATATAAACCAAACAAACTATTACACTTTTTTTTTTTTTTTAAATATAAACGCTTACATATTTTTTTCTCATTACAATTTAATGTGAATAATGGGACAGCATTTGTTTAATATTTGAAAATTCTGGTTTGATGGTTTCTGATACTGCAATATGAAGGTCTGGCTCCAAGTTTAAATTATTTCGATATTTGGTTTTTAATAACCATCATTGCAGAAAATAATACCATACATAGGTAAGTATGTGCTTACTAAATTGGGATACTTGGATTTCAACCCCATTCAACAATCAAAAAGAAACTTTTGAAGAAATCTGCTTCGTAATTTTGTATTGCATCTAATGTCAATTAATTGTTCTTGAGAAAATATTGGAAGATGTTCAATTTTTACATTTTCAGCAAATAGGTATAATATCTATTGAAATTTTTTGTGAGAAAGGTCTGTGAATAAAACAAAATTATGTTTTTAAACTTTTTAAATGCGTATGTCCATATTTACATTATTTTCTGCAACAACATCCCATTTCGAAATTCTCCCTCCACAGAACTATTTTCTTTTGAAATGCAGTTATTTTCTCATTTATTATTAAAAAGTTATCTTTTCCTTGAAGAGACATGTATGTTTATTTTTTCAAATATATTAGCTAGTTTGCATACTAATGACAGCTACTTATCATCACTGAAGTGATTTGCAAATTTTGCATCTTAATCTGGTAGGAAAGTGTATAATTCATCTTTCTTTTCCTTGAGACAACCAATAAATCTCTGTCGGGTACATACAAAAGATTTTTGTGGATATTGCATATCTTTTGACATAGTATTGTAAATATTCTACTATTCAAAGGTTTCATTTTTATAAAATTAACTATGTTGATGACATCCTGCAATATTTTGTGTATATCAGACTCCTTTTTTTTTTTGCGCAATAGTTTGTCTATGAACAATAAAATGAACAAATTTCACATGAAGTGCTATTTCGGTTACCTTTCCTTTGAATCTTTTCTTTGTACCAATTAAAATAGCTGCTCAAACAGTTTCTCCATAAAATATTGTTTTTAACAAAGAAATAATTTATTGTTGAGAAGATATTTCCCCCTATACATCTTTCTTTAAGTGTCTCACAAAAAAAGTAGTTCTTCATGCAATTCATTATTAAAATAATATCTAATAGATACCAATAACTGAAACATGTTGGCAACATCTATGTTTTCATCCAGTTGTATGGCAAATTTTCCACATTGAGTAATTTATTTAAATAGTTGCTTCTTTAAATTATCAGCAATGATCTCTGTACATCTATCAATAGTATTTTCTGACAGGGAAATACGTTTTAGATTATCTGCATATTCGTTTCCATGACTTATTTCTACAATTTTTTACAGCGGCAGGGATTACAAAGTGTTTCTTCAATGAAGTGTGCTTTTTGTTTTTTGCAATTAAAAATGAAACCTCAAAAGATACTTCCAAATTTTTATTGTTAATTTTAGTGAACTTTTTTAAATTGCTGGATTGGGAATTATTTAAAAATCATTCAAGAAATTGTAAAGGTTTGTGTTCATACTTAGGATGTTTAGACTTTAATTAACTTATTAAAAATGATGGCTTCATACAACCATTAGGTAGCATCTCATGATACAATAAATATATAGGATGAGGTTCATTGTTCACTATAGTCAATGTAAACCCCTATTTCAAGTAGGCTTCTTGATAATTTCTAACTTCGCCCGAGCCAGGTTTTTTTTTAAGTTTCAGATAAAAAATTGTTATCACTTAATCTGATTGGCAATGAGTTTGTGTGTTTAAAAGTAACAATCCCACCTTTTTCTAGTTGTTTGCCTGATGTAGAAGCGCTATCATAAGTATCTTCAACCCACGGTTTCTTTGCAGGAATTTTTTTTAACCATTTGTCCATTTTTTGAGGGTTAATTTCATAAAATTTAAATACAATTTGTTAACTATTGATAATATCAAATACTTTTTTTTTCAAAATATAAGTGATTTTGATAATACTAATTCACTATTATTAGTTGATAACATAAAAATATGAAAAGATGTTGGAACTACACTGTATGAACATAAGAAACAATATTTACAAAGTTGCATGTAAATGTACCACACATGCATAAAGTTTTGTCATTGCAAACAAGGGATCATGGGGTTACATCCAGTTCACATATTTTCCATGAGGCTGATAGAGTATGGAGGCAAAGACAATTGGAAAACTTTCATATGATCGGTTTTTATGAGGCTTGAATGAACTTTTGCTGCAGTTAATATGATTTCAAGTAAATATTTCTATTTTAAAACCATATTATAACCAGTGATAGAAACTACATCTAAGCTTAAGTTGATCTAAAATTAAGATTCACGTTTTTGGTGTACCTCTATGGTATCGACTCGTGTACTCCAGTTTGGAGTTCACTTATTTACAGGATCAAATGCTCTCTAAAATGATTAAAACAGGTATACATTTATAAACATTCTATTCCATATATATATCTTTATGTATGCGTATAGTATGTGTACTGTTTATATTAAAACAGGTTGAGTCTCTAAGTAAATAATCTAATAACTGAAACACAGGCTTATTATATACCTGTGTCTATATATGTAATATATAGGGTATACGAGCACAGACTTTCACACGACCTATCCACTCTCCACTCTATCTAATAACACTGATACACTTAAACACATATATGCTGAAAAGATAAATAATCACCAATGAAGGCATTTCATGCTAAACCAGCAATCATCAGCTGGTCCACATTATCATATCCCACACATATATACTATAAGTGCTCAGATATATATTGAGATAGACAATCTTCATACTTTAATGGACAGGCTCCAATCTACTACACACTCCACCTCTTCAACCATCCATCCAATCGAAAATCTAATACATTGTAGAGATGTCTGCCCATTCTTGCATAGGTATTAAATGGATTATGTCCTGTACATGTGGGGTTCAGATTGACCTTAGGTCAACATGGGTGTAACAAGAATCTCGGCCTCAGGGTGGCCTTCGAGCATTCCATCATCAGATTTTCAATTGGGTGGACGGTTGAAGAATTGGAGTGTGTAGTAGATTGAAGCCTGTCCATTAAAGTATGAAGATTGTCTATCTTAATATATATATATATCAGCAATTATAGTATATATGTGTGGGAGATGATAATCTGGACCAACTGATGATTGCTGGTTTAGCATGAAATACGTTTATTGGTGATTATTTATCTTTTCAGCATATATGTGCTTAAGTGTATCAGTGTTATTAGAAAGAGTGGAGAGTGGTGGGTCGTGTGAAAGTCTGTGCTCATATACCCTATATAGTAAATAATCTAACAAATTATACATAAATTTTCCATTCATTTAATATAAATTATTGTAGTATTTCACATTTACAGCTAATACCTAATGACACACGTTTATTAACAAGTTCACAGCAACGGCATAATGTGCAGTTGCAAATTTCTGTACGTATTCTTTAAAAGAGAAACTATTTTTTTCTCCTCTCTTTAAATCTTTTTATACAAATAAGGTCAAGAATGGATTAAAAAACCTGTCACATTTTTTTTTTTAAAAAAAAAAAAAGAGGAAAAGAAAATAGATAGTGTTCTACTGTTCAGTGTTCATCACTGATTCACTCCGAGATAAATTAGAACAGCTGAGTTCCACAAACTCTTCCAATACTTTTTAAACTGCCGCTGACAATCGCAGCGTACAGTTCTCTCAACAAGGCCAAGAAGGGGTATAAGATATAAAAAAAAATCTAAATAAACAACTGTATTTCCTCCTTTTTTTAAATGAGGAGGTATAAAAAAAAAGTTGATATTTAATAAAGATCGAATTCCGGCTATCTCAATCAAAACAATTTTAAGACATGAATATGCAAACTCCAACTGTATTAATTAACTACGCTAATGAATATATATGTAACTTAGTCACGTATATGTATAAACATTAAAATAATTTTTTAAAAAAATCTTCTTCCCCAGCCTTAATCTAAAGTAAAAAGGAAATATTTGTATTCAAAGAAGAGTGCTATAAAAATTCCACTTGATTTTTTTTTGCTTAGATAGCAAAATCGTCTACCTTAACATGTATATGTAGGATTAATTGCTTACTTGTAAATGAATATGACCACTCTACTCTAATTTAGAACAAGAAATAAGGAAGAACAAAAACTTGAAGATGACTATACAAATAAATTAATCGAAACACAAATATTTCTACATGCATCACATGATGCCCTTTAACTTTTGCCTAATTGTAATCACAACTTGATTCTAATCTGTCATATGCTGCCAGTTAAACAAAAGATATCGCATATCTTCAAAGTATGTCTGAAATACTCATTTAAAAAAAATGGAGTCTGTTTCTCCCATGAAAACAACTCAAATTTGTCATAGAATACTGGGAGGAGTTAGATGCTCATTATCTGTTTGAATTGCCCAATACAATTAAGACGTTTTGAAAATGATGGATTCAATATCATTATATCCAGCAAGCTGAAGACCATAGTGATTTGGTCATCATATTTTCAGAATATTATGAAATATTTTCAAGTAAAATTTATTATGTGACTTTGGGTAACATCAATAGGAATTAATTGTAGCTCATGTACAGAAAATTTGGAAGAATCACAAACAAAACTGTATATAATTTAAATGAAGTAGTTTTATCATTGCAATAAAAATATTCTATCATTTAATTTGTTAAATGCTGCAGGAACTCAGGAATCGGTTGGTGTTGCACATATACATCAATGGGCAATTTTCTACCTAAAATGTTACCAAAATATATAAACTCATATCCTGTAGCCGATAATCATTCAAGAAAAAAATGCTAACTTTTTTTTTCCTTTCATCACTGGTTGTATTTTGTATTTTAATATTAATTACTGACTAAATTATTTACAGGTTGCATTCAAGCATTAAGAACACTCCATAGAGCATCTTCATAACTAGCAAGAATAATACAGACATAAAAGTAAAATGTTTTTATTATATACTTTCTTAACTTATTCTGTTTTTTGCCTATCTGAGAAATCTCGTAATTCAATTTTTTTCGATCTAGTTGAAACTTTGCATAAATATATATATATCCAATAACAATTCATAGCAAAAAATAAAAAAACTGAAAAAAAATTATATTTCTAATTTTACATGGGAATCAGTTCTCTTTACAGAACTGCCATTTAGCAGTATTAAATTGTATCTAAACCTGCTTATAAAATTAAAAAGTAGAAAAAAAAAAACACTTTTATTCTCATAAATGCATTAAAGCATTTTTAAAAAATGCATTAAAAAATAAAAATAATAAATTCTTAAATTTTCACAGAATTTTTGTTACTGTAATATCGAAATTACTGGAAACCTTAAGAATATTTATTTATTAATTTTTTAACTCTTTTATAGTACAGAATCCTTATTGGCAGATTCAATTAAAGTTCCAAACTTTTGATTGGTCAATTACAAAATTAGCAGTAAAAATATATTTATCTTTTAAAACTATATTTGTTTTAGTTTAGTTTCTAAAATGCAAATTAATAATTCATTACATTATTAAAGTGAACAAAAATATTTTTAAAAATAAATTTCTACTTATAATTGATGAAAATAATCTATAGTAATAAAAATAAAATATGCTTGTCATATAATTACAAATTGAAGTTGTACATTGTTGATCTTTCTTTGTCAATTTACCTTCCTATAAAAGTAAATATTTTCTACTAAAATCTGAATATTTCTTCTAAAATGATTTATATTTCACACATATCTAGAGAAAAAAATCATAAATGTGTAAAAAAAAAAAAATGGTTCTAAAACTTATGTTTTCACTTGCAAAATCAAAACAAAAAATTGAACTGTCAAAATTCACTGACAGGTGATCTTTTATGGAGAACAAAAAACAACCAATCAGCACTATGAAAGACAGTGCTTACCATCATTGTTATATATTATTGCTTTATTAGCTGTAAATAAATTCTAAAGGTGGCAGCATTATTCAGTACATTTTACTCAATAAAAATCAGCAAAATAACATTAAAAATAGTGGTGTGAGAGCGAAGTAAAGTTGCATATAAAAAAACCATTCTATGCAGTTTACAAATTAATGCATTAATGTGAATAAAAGCATTTTTATTATTTGTTTTTGCTTTGAATATATCTGAATATGTACATTTTATATTCAGTAAAAACAATGTATAATACTAGCTGAAATCTATAAAGAATATTTTAAGTGCCCCAAAGCTATATTCTTTCAGCTGCACTCCTTTAATGCATTGAGTGGTTGTAGCATGATAGCCACTAGCAGCAGCTGATTTGTTAAAATTTTGTTTTTAAAATTGCAGGAAAAGTATACACATATTTACAAAAATCCCATAAGTCACTGCTCCTTGACTTCCTCTTTAAAATGGTATATCACAAATTGAAATTGCACAACATTTGAATTTTTTTTATTAATAAGTTCATCTAATTTTTTTCTTTTCTGCTCAGTTTACTAGATTGCATGAAGAAGATAAAGGGAGAATTTCTTTATCAGCCAGACTTATTACTAAAGTGCATTAAAAATGCGCTGATGATTCGCATTGCAAGGCCTTTGTCCAGATAAAAACATAATCAGAATATCGGGTCATAAGAATTCCATTTTAATTTTTTAATTATTTGAATAGTATTTTAAATTTATTTTAATTATTTAAATAAATGGTATAATTTATTAATGCGTTTGCATTTGTAATGGTGTGTTTGTGTAGTATATAAATTATATAATATTAAATCATTTATGCTCTTTATTATACAGTATATAAATGTGTATTCAAATTTAACAAAAGTGGTTTATATACAATGTAATTTTGGGGCTCTGATCCAAGTTTGAGGCAACCCTATTTCATAGAATAATGATTCTCAAAAGATTTAATAATTTATTAATGTTTGCAATTGCATCTCTATGTTTGCATAACAAGTAACGATTTATATATATATAAATTATAGAGCAGCGCAATGAAAATTTCAAGACTGATTATCAGATGTACAGAAAGGTTGTAGTTGATAAGCAATCACAAAATATACTGGGCATAGTACCATGTGAAAATATAAACACTTAAAACCAATAAAGAGGCATTTCAAATGATGTGTGTGGTGATAACCACAATGGTTATATATATACCACAAGGAATTGTATGCAGGCAAAGAATCAAATTCTGATTCTTGCCAATACCTTGCTATGCATGCTGTGGGAATAGTTTTGCCACATCTTGCATCACATTATTTTCAAGTCTACAGCTAGCAAATGAGTTATATGCAAATAAATTATATCTCCGTGGGACAATAAATATAACAAGATAGCATCACTGGTATGCATAAAGAATATAAATATCACTGCTGTACACAAAAAATATAAAATGAAGATCTAAAACTCATTTTATCATTGATACAAACAGTAGCCTACAATTTCTAGTTTTAGATAGACAAGAAGCCAATTGCTATGATGACAAATGCATATCCACCTTCTGGAAATGATTTGTTTTGTATATTTTATTAGGATGAATCTTTTTCTTATAGATGCCTTGATATTTGTTAACTTTTGGGGTACAAGATAAAAATGAAGAAAACTAGTCACATAAGAAGCTATGAATTATCTCAGGTAAGAAGTATTATATATGGTTTGAATGAGAATTTTGTGAGAAATACAAAAAAATGATCAATGAAGATGTAATTTAAACTTAATTAATGATAAAAGAGAAATTATGAACAAACAATAAAATAATAATTATTTTGGATGTTGAAATTTCTTTTTTTTAATCCTTACTTTTTTTAATGGTAATCACTATTTATCTTAGCCTTATTGTTTTCCTTGGTTTTTCTAGTTTCTATCAATGTAAAGCTTTTGCTCTAACATTATGAAAACTGAAGTTATTGTGAAAATTATGTCTCAAATCCATTTTTAAAAAATTCAATATAGCACCCAAGTCCCTTAAACTAGTTAAATAAAGTAACACTTGAATTTTTGCAGCCTTTGAATTTTAATATAGAATATCATTGTAGTATATATTCAAGAGAAGTTCCTTTTGAATATTTGCAAAAATTCTAAGCTTTTCTTTATTTAAAGAGGGAGTATGGTTGAAAGAGTACAGCTATGGAGCATTTAAAACATTTTATATTATATAAATGAGCACCTACTCATATTAGTCTAATACTTCAATCCATTTTTAATTTAGTTTATGTTATATATTATTCTTTTCCACAATAATAGCAATTATAAACTCAGGATTTTTATACGACACGTCCCTCACTAGCAATAAACAAGGCACCATATTACAATCATTTTTTGTCTTAGAATCACTGCATTGACTAATATCAATTATCATAGAACTTCTCCTTCTGCTGAAAAATATATCTATTTACCAAAGCTGGATTGATAATAGACTTTACATCTAAAAAAAATTTAATACGTATATTTGATTTTTTCCCTTTCAAATTCACCTAACTGTTGATGGCAAACTTATAGATTTAAAAAAAAAAAGGAGCCTTCAAGGAGAGAGTATTATGAAATAATAAAAATGTGGCTTTTGGATGATCGGTTCATCTCCCACCCCATTTCCTTTTTTTTTTTAAATTGCAGTTTGAAAATTCAGCTTTCTTCATTTTAAAGCTTTAATAGATTAAAGACTTATCAAATTTAAAAAAAAAAAAAGACTTTTATATCTTTATCATATACCTTCCTTCTCTTAATTAGACCGTTAAAAACTTAAAACAAATCTAGATATTAATAATTATTGGTTATTAATCCAAAATCCATGGTTTCAGGGCCATTTCAGATTTATGAATTTTTGGATTTCTGAGAGTAGATGTTTTACCTTTTATTTAAATTAAGCCAAATTGGTGTTTAAATGTTTTTGTTTTTTTACTATCTATAGTTTTGTGTATATATAAATACTTTCTATATATCGTTTGTTTTTTAATTTTTATTTGAAAATCTGCATCCTAGGCTAATTCATTAATTGTAAAAGATGAAGGATTAGATTTGAAATTTTGTTTGGAAAATATAAATCGTTGAATAATAAAATAGGTATTTGAATTAACAATATTTTATATTTACTTTCATATCTGTTACAATAATTTTATACATATAAATTCAGTATTTGAAGTTTATTTTATTGTGATAGCATTTTAAACAGTATTTGAGAACACTTGGCAATAATTTTTACCCCCCCCCCCATACTTTCATACCAGCAAGATTTCTTTTATCTTTTGATAACTTTTATGAAATAATATAATATACAATATGTAAATAATATATAATAAACGAAAATGTATCTTTAAAATATATATCTATTTTTTTTTGTTTTATGACATAAGAAAATAATGAATTATTATAAACAATTTGATACTTTTCTAGTGGTTAAAAGCAATAAACCAAAAAAGACAAAGAAAAACATGTTCATGCATTTATTTATTATAGTGCATGTATGATTTATATATACATTAAGTATAACTAGTTATTTTTTGAGAAAGAGGAACTCCGTATTTCACATTAGAGCAGTCATTTGCAAGAAATTATTTCAGCAATAATAAAAGATAGCATTACTATTAAAGAGTTACTAAATTAAATATGCACTAACAAAATAAATTTTATATATATAAATAGGTTTTTAGAAAAATGTGCACAAAATTAATAATAAAAAAAAAAATTGGATAGTTCTAGGATTTTTAATTGATCAGATCAAAATATCAGTATTTTAATATAAATCTTCCAAAAACAAACATAACATGATTTCATAAAATGAACTACACCAAAGGTAAGAAAACTAGAGCTGGTGAACCACATACAACCTACAATGCTGATTGTTCCACGCCTGCACTCACATAAGATGATGGATATCATTTTAAAATGGATCAAAACAGATTTTTAAAGCTTCATTTTATGAAAATTCATTGAAAATAGCAAGTTTCTAGCATACAGCATGTATCAGAAAGTAAGAATTTTTACATGTGGCTTACTAGAGACCCTACAGAATTCCAGGTAGACTATGGTCAAAAGAATTTTCCAGCCCTGAATTATGAGGATTTGATAGATTTGTCAATTACAAAACAATTATTTTTTAAGTAAGTAATATAATATAAAATATTATATAATAGTGATAATCATATATATTTATTTATAATAATACCTAAAAACTTTTTTCAGCAAATATTTATGCCCTCCTCAACACAATTGTCATCTATTTTAGTTCAATTTACATTATGTGCATAAGGTCATGGTGTAAATAAATATATGTTTAATTATATTATTTATTTAAAAATTATATGGAAAAAAAAAACACAACATAATGGATTGTATTTATTTCCATTTTTGATGATAGTGTAAAAACAATAGTAATTTTTTTAATTTATTCATACTGAATATTATTAAATTAATTTATATTAATGCATAAACTAAATTTTTAAAAAATCATTATTTTCCTTCAAATTATAGTTACATATTTCACCTAAATGTCAGTGTTATATTAGCAACAACTGTGTTTTGTATTGTTTATAAATAAATTCATTTTCTACTATAAATAAAATAAAAAAACAAGTTCCAATAGTGATTAATTGCAATTATAATCCAGTAACATCAAGTCTTATTTCATGTACTATTATTCTTTCAATATCTTTAACATTCATTAGAAATTCACTAAAATCAATACAAAAATTGTAACATAAATTCAGATATTTATTTTCATTAAGATAAACAGAGCAGCCAAAATTAAAAAAACATTAATCACAAACAACAATTTTCCAATCGCTTTTGGTACTATATACCAGAATCATGGCAAAATATTAATATTTACTATGATAATGGCTCAAGAGCTACAGATTCTTGAATTGAAGCTCAAAACTGTCTAGACATCACATGATTTCCTAAATGACTAAGTCTTTGAGTTTTTTTACTAAAGCAAACTGATACTATAATTACAATAAAAGAAAATGACGCTACAAACAACAATAGAAAACTAAAATTGATTGAACATTAGAATGTTTGATGTTAAAAGGTGATGACGTTATCAAAGAAAGAGAATGTCGTATTCAGAATAAAAATATATAATTTTGAAAAATGTAGATAGTATGAAAAAATTACTTTGGTATTTATCAAATAAAAAAACAACAATTATTAAAACAATTAAAATAGTTTTAGTAAGCAGAGCAAATTTCTTTTATGTCATTTTCAGGTCCATACTAGAGTAAATTGCATTGCATTAGACAACACTTCACTTGCATGATTTCTTAATAATTTTATAAAATTAGAATTTTTATTAATAGTATTTGAATACGAGAGGAAGAAGAAAAAAAAGAAATTCCAGTATTCTTAGAACTAATAGAATAAAAAGAATGCTTTAAACTACATACAAGAAATAATGAAGTTTCTTGGTGGTGGTGTGTAGAAGAAAGATGGAGAAATTAGATTAAACTTGGGAAAGTTCTGCAATGAACTGATAGTGATTGAAAATGATGATGATGATGATACAAATTATGTTAAGAAATAAAGTGCCTACATTATTCAGAAATAAAAGTATCAGAGACACTTGGAAAAGGTATGTTAGGTTAGTAGATAATTTGTTGGATACATTTCTAATAACTATTGATTTCTGCCTATTTATATTGCTTGTGGACAATAAAGAAAATTTCTCAATTCTTAAAATTCATATTTCTCAAAAGATCTACTTTTAATCTAATAGTCTTCTTTATTGTTATCACCATTAATAAAGACTTTCATCTTTTGGTTAAATAGCTGAGGTTCTGAAATGTGTCTAAACATAGTTTTCAGGCTGTTGCAATGTAATGAATCAAAACTTTTGCATATCAGCAAGCATTTTCCCTTCAAGACTAACTGCTTCCCATCAATATGATCTTTCAAGTTAGACGTTCTCAGGAGTTTCAATCGGACAACTAAGAGCTCAACGATAAAGCTGGAAACAAGACTAATATTAATGGATTAAAAATATAAATGGAAGGCTTAATGAAACTTGATATCATAAATGAGATACAATCCTGTAATAATCATTTTACTCTGATGCAGTGAACAAGATGAAAACTGATACACTTTCCAAAATCCACTTATGTCAATCAAAAGAAGTGATAAATTAGTCTAAATGACTGAGGCACTAATAGCATGTGTATATTATATATGTACAATTTTGTAGCCTAAGAGAGAGTATTATATATAGCATCATTTTTAATCATTATTAATATACTACAAAATTTTTCAATTCACAACTTCTCTTCACATAACTACAGACACACCCATATATTGTTCATTCATCTCACATGAATTTTAAGTCTTTTACAATATATTTTGGAATTCAGTTTAACACTTTCTCTCTTCAATATTTAATTGTTCTTTCATATATATAATTATCACTTTTTCATATATCTTTGTCAATTCCAATATATATATATTTTTCCATTTGATTTACAATCTCTATGCTGCTCTTCCATTAATTGTCCACATCTCAAAACCATAAGTAATACATATATAACAGACTAATTCTTTTTGTTTTCTATGATGATATATAGTGAATATTTTGAAAAGACGAAATGTATATATAAATTCATCGTTTTCTATATACATATAAATGTTTTTGGAATATTTTGAATTTTAGCAATTATGTATTTACATACTCAGGGTAATCACTTTCGGTCATTTCCTCTGATGAAGGAAACTCTGTAAATAATGTTCAACGGGTTCAAAACCAATTCAGGATGTCACAGTAATAACTTCAATCTCTCTCTTTTCTTACTGATTCACAATAAAACTAATAATGAGACACCGAAAAGGATACCCATAGTGCCATGTGTTCCGCTTTCTCTAGAAAATGTTTTTTACAATACAATGAACAGACAACATGGAGTAGTGATTAGGATGCGACTAAACTGAAGAAAGTTTTAAAAAAAGAAATCTTTACAGATTTTTGTAGACTTGAAATCTTCAATGCTTAACAAGTAATCTTTTAAAAAAAATAATTCCAGCTGAGGCTGCCAGCCTACAATAGAACTAAAAAAAAAAAGGCAGTTATTTTTCTTTAAAAAAAAAAAAAAAGCTATAAAAACACAATTTTTTTTTAAAAAAAAAAATAAAGTTTTCAATATAAACATTTCATAAATTTCAAAATTTTAATAGATTAAAACGACTTTTTGAAAAGCAATAATTCTTTTACGATAAAAAAAAAAAACTAATAATAACTGTTTTAAAAATAAACCGGTCTTACTTTTATTAAAAACAAAACAGATCAAATAAATACTGGATTACGGTTTATTTACCTAATCTAATGAGTATCAATCGGAAAATTTTTAAATATCAAGCCCGTCACTCTACCATTATCATAAACAAAATAGAGCAAAATTAAACGGTTTGTTTACTCAAGAAATCATAGTACGGGTTAAGCTTTGAAAACTTTTAGTTCCCCAATCCTTACTGTCACTGAATCAAACTGTATACGAAAATTAAATTAGTTAAGTTCAACGATGAAAGTGATTGATTATAGATTTTCAAATGCGAAAGAAAAAATCTTTTTAATCAAATTAAAAATGGTACCCTTATTCTCAACTTTTCAGTTTGATTTTTTGACTAGCACATGACCATCTAAGTAATTAATTTTTGAAATATTTCGATCAATGTGTAGTGGTAAAAAGATGAACTCAAAAACCAAAAATTCCTGAATCGAAACTCGAAGTCTTTTAATGCTCAAATAAAGCAGTTAAAATTAAAAACAAGCAAAGATTTTATTGAATTTATATTATTCTATCAAGTAATGTATTCAATATTGACCCTAATGAAATTACTTTTCTTATTAACTTACCAAAATTCATCTGATTATCCTGAAATGTGTTTGGGAACTTCATAGTTATCTAAAAAAAAATGTTGAGCTCAGCTCATGATATGAATCATAGATCTTAGAAATAAAAGTAAAGAATGGACATATAAGAAAATGTTCTCACCAGTGACAAAGAAATCACACTATATTGATTAGAAATGAATCTTGGTTTTATGATCAGTATAGTGAACATTCATCTGACCAATTCATATTACCCTAGGACTTCTTCCAAATAACTCGATAACCCATTTACTGACAAATACTGAGGCTTAAATAGATTGGTTATTGGCAAGCTGATTATTCATCATGTGATAGTTATATCACAAGAGTCTTTCTATTTTTTAATTTACAATAAAATAATATCTATATATCATTATCAGTCTATTTATCTAAATATCAAGGAAATTTTTCCAAATATATTTCCAAAAGACCTTTTTTTCTTTCAATGGTAGATCTTTTTCTTTTTTTTAAATGTTTCTTAATAGTAGATCAATTATTTTAATTGAAAGAGTCGGTTGTAATTTATAAGTGACCCATTACCACATTTTTTTAAGGATAATCAAAAGTTATGTTTATTTTTTCATCTTGCCATGAAGTCTGATGGCTAGTTTTTCCATCAATATTTGTTTCTATCTTGGATTCTGCCAAAGTTCTGATGAGTTGCTGATCTGAAAATATATATCCTAAAACTTGTTCTCATGGCTAAAAATGTTCTCATAGTCAACCCACAACCAATAAAGTGATAAATCCAGTTAACTTCTTGTAATTAATTATCTTATTATTATTCTATTTATGTTATTTAAAGTTATATAATACAAAATTATTCAGTCTTTTACTATCATAAAAAAAAAACGACATATTTTAAACTTGAAAAAAATTGATACAAGTTTTATAAAACTGAGCTCTAAACTATGAGGGCAACCATTTCCGCAACTCATGCATTTAGTCCATCATGTAATTTCTCTCTCTCTCTCTCTCTCTCTCTCTTAGTTACTAATATTATTTTATTTTTGTGTTAATTATTATGGTCGCTATTCTAATGTTTATATTTTTAATTTTTATTAAATCATAGGTAGATACATATATTTATGTGTGAAAAAACAAATAGAATTTGATAATCCTGATTTCAGCTATCAGAATGCAAAGATTTGGAATGAAATGGTGATAAATACAGGGATTACTAATATTCCAGTTAATTAATTACTATTATTATCATACAATGCTCTCTTCAGTATAACATTGCATTTTGAACTATCCAACAGGAAAAAATAATAATAAAGGGAAAACTTTTAAGTTTTATTCTGCAGCTTTATTATATCTTTCTAATGATGAAATGCAATTAGAAAAGTAATCTCACATATACTAGAATGTCAGGTCAAGATAACAGAAAAACATTCAGATGGAAATTTTGCACAATTATTACTATACGAATATCAACTTGTCAAACATTGGTGGCCTATCGGTAAGCATAGCTGCCTTCCAAGCAACTGGCCCGGATTCCCTTCCCGGTCAATACATTTGACATATGAGGGAAAAAAAGAATATCAACTTCAAATAATTTAAAACACTTGGCAATATGAGGTCACGTAATACAAGAATCAAGGATTACACACATTCATATTCATTTGGTATTTCTTAATTATACTGTCAAACCTTATTTATGATTTTAAATAGTTTGTAATAATCCATTTTTAAAATTATATATTTTTTATTTTGTGTTTAGAATCCTTCTTTCTAACATAATGTAAAATATGGTTTAGTACATGGTAAAGTGATAGGCTCCAAATTAAAGATTCCAAAATTGATCCTCAACTGAATACTTTAAAAAAAAAAAAAATCCATTCATTTGAATGAGCTGTTTAATCATTCTAACTAACAATAGTTATGTATTGTAAAAAAAAAAAAAAATAAAGATTAAAATTATAAATAACTAATTATTTTCTTTAATTTTTTTAATGCTATATATTTTAGAGAAATGGTAGAATAAATTATATTAAGAATAAAATGATTAAGAAAACATTAACTGGCAATAATATTGATCGAACCAACTATTTTGATTATTAGAATCGTGTTCAATGCATCTGAATGATCTTGCTAAAATTTGTGATGTAACTCTGCTACTGAAATGTTACATCATATTTAGGTCATCATCATCATCAACCATTATCAATCCACTGCAAAATAAAGGTCCCTCTAAGTTCAAACTATCTGCTCCAATCTTTAGCTTCTCTTCTCTACATCACCCCTGCACACTTTCTTATTTCATCCATCAATCTCACATGTGATCTCTTTTCTGGTCTTTTACAATCTCTTGGAATTTGGTTTAAGATTTCAAATGTCCATCTATTATCATCTCTTCTAGCATTTTTTCAATGAGGTCAATAACACCTGCTGGTTCTCTTACCCATATATTGTGTTTTCGATCTCTTCTTGTTACTCCTAACATGCATCTCTCCATACTTCTTTGTGTGGCGCTGAAGTCTCTCTATTGCTCTTCTATTAAGTGACCAAGTCTCAGATCCATAAGTAAGAACCGGTAAAACACATTTATTAAAAATCTTTCTTTTCAAACACATAGGCATATTTCCTTGTAGTATCACGTTATTTCTATCAAAAGCACTCCAACCAAGTTTAATTATATGATTAATTTCATCCATTATGTTTCCAGCTGTATTAATAATCTGACCAAGATATTTGTAGCTGTTAACTTCTATTAATGCATCATAATCAATCTTTATTTTCATATTTTGAGAAAATCCATTGAACATTACTTTAGTCTTTTAACATTTATCTTTAGTCCTACTTTCATCTGATAACTCCTGCAACATTTCCTGCAGCTCTAAGGCATTATTTGCAAAAACAACTACATCATCTGAAAAATCTAAATGACTTAAATAATCTCCATTTATTTTCATCATTTTTGTATATCTTCATATTCCTTCTTTTCTTCATAAATTCCCTGGTCTCAGTAGAAATTTTATTGGTCAATTGCTGCTGTTTTCTACCAGCTATCTTTGTTGCAGTTTTTAGAAGTGTATCAGTTATTTTCTTATTAATTTCATTCCAATCTGAATCATGTTTAAAATCTAATACTTGAAACCGATTTGTAAGTTCTAATTAGGTATGCTTCTATATATTATGCTTTATTTAATAATTAATGAAAATAGCTTTTTATTTAATCATATAAACAATGAATCGAGTGGCTTTACCATACAGGAATTCTTAAAAAGTTTGAGTGTCGGAAGTGACAGAAATGGAATCAATCCATGAATCTTAAACCTCCAGAATCTAACACTCCCACTATATTAAACCACAGAGCATTTAATCATAAAATCAACTGGCTATATCAACACTCCATTTTTTTCTCATTTCCCCTACTTTACTCAGATCGGAATCAATCCCAAATATTTTATTTGCCAACATACTATGTTAGCTATTGAGCTAATCTCTCTCAGTGAAAGAATAATAAATCAAAGTTTTCATGCAACTCATCTTTGTATATTGCATGCAATTACCCCTTAAATAAATAAGATTTGATTTTTCAATACGACTTAAATAATATTTACTGAGGTTATAACCTCAAGAATATGCGTGTAAAATGCGATAGTAGGGACCTCTACAGGTGTTTAACCACAAGCTTACGCTATGGAAGAAAAGAGGGGAATTATTGTCTTATATTTTCTTCCCTTCGTAATAAGTAACCCTTTGACAGAGAACCTTTTTCATTATTCACTCTTCAGCTACATAGGCTTTTGAAAATAAAATCCCACATGCTAAATAATTGATAATAACAAAAGTATATATAATTAAGAATGTGCAATACTTTTATCATTGGTCGCTAAAAATGAAATGGACCGATTATAAATCACTCTATAATAAATACAGAAGTTTCAAGTTACTTTTGTTTTTTAAAATTATAATTAACTACAAAATTCCCAAAGTCTGTTAAATTGTAAACTATTTCAGCAACTAGAAAACAAATTAAACCGTTATCAACTTGGGAAAAAAAATCGCACGATTTAGAAGTTTATTCCACTCTCAACCCCCTTTCTCTACTACGTTTCACAATTTTTCATTCCTACACATTTTAATCATTTCGAACATAAACAAACATTATAAACTTACTTTTGAAAACTGCTAGAACAAGTTCAACAAATAATTAATTAAAAAAGAAAATATTCAAATAAGCATTAATTTGTTTATCAGCCGGTACTTTGATTCCTTATTTATATAAATAAAGTTATTGAAGTTTTAATGCATTCAACATTCTTTAATAAGATTTCACTTTTTCTCTCCTTTGTTTACAAAATTCTAAAAATATTTTTTTTAATAATAAAAAAATTGCATTTTGAAAAACAAATTGTCAATATTTAATTCTGTTTCTAGTCTATTCTTTTGCTTGTTTATGTTGAAATAAATATTGATTAGTTCAGCAGTAAAAACAAAAAACTCCAATTATGAGCAGACAAATAAACATCATTCTTATTTATCTTATGAATAAACTGAAAATTAATTGAATAGAAATATGATTATCAAGTTAATCTATTAAGAAAAAAAGTCATATTGATTTTAAAAAAAAGTGTTATATTTTATACTCAAAATTATCTAAACTCATTTTTACATTAATTTGACGTTAGAAAAATTCAAATACAGTAGTAACAATAGCAACCAATTATATTTAAAAACTTTATCAAATTATTAAATTACATTTTATATAAGTTATTACATTAACGAAGAATTCTTAGGATTTTATTTTAGAACAATAAATGCATATCCATTTAAAATCTTACATACAATAATTTGAAAACACTTCAATTAGAATAAAAACACCACTAAAATGCTAATTGCCCAAATCATACTAAGCCCCTCCCCAACTTACAGAATTTATTATTGGTGTGAAAGCTATAGCATTGTTAATTTGTTTTTGATAATTTATCTTAAAATATACACAATAAAATGTTGATAAATTTTTACTGAAAAAAAAACCCTCAAAAATAGCATTCTGGCTTTCTTTAAAATGGCCTAACTAAGATAAATGATATTAAAAACTCCAACCAAAAAGCAGAAGAACATGGAAATCCATTATATTAATTTCTCAAGAAATTCCATCACATAAAGTCATCCACACATTTTTGAGTAAGTATTTAAAAAAGGACATTAGCACCTTTAACTGATTATTCAAACTTAATAATCCCAAATCATCCATTATTTTTAACATTGAAATTCCACGAAACTATAAAACTTCAAAAATGTGCTTTATATAAAACAAAACAAATGTGTGTTAAAGATACTAATGTAAAATTTAAATCTGTTAGAATAAACCATACACACATTGATTACAAATTATAACTCAGAAAACAAAATATGATATAAGAACAATATCTAGAGATAAATATCAACAAATTATTATTTCTCCGAACGTTTTCGAAGGCTTACCCTTCATTATCAAGGACTACAAAATTTCTTATAATCTCCAACAATATACTGATATGCAAATATTCAAAATGAATTAGGTGAATATGCAAATAAGGCTCAAAGTGCCTCAGCACGCCATTTCTTTGATAAAGCGTAAAAGGACTCCCTCTTATTTAATGCATGCTCATCCGAAATGATAAAAAACGCCTCTTTAATTTTCCTTCTCAAATCACTTCGCTCCCTACATAATACTTTAGGTTCATCTAGCCTGCACGCATGACCCGCAACAATTGCATGTTGTACAAAAATTGACGGGTGGGATGAATAGAGCCTTAGCTGATTCATCCCACCCATCAATTTTTGTACAACATGCAATTGCTGCAGGTCATGCGTGCAGACCAGATGAACCTAAATTATTATGTAGGGAGAGAAGTGATTTGAGAAGGAAAATTAAAGAGGCATTTTTTATCATTTCAGATGAGCATGCATTAAATAAGAGTATTTATGTAGAGAGCGATGTGATTTGAGAAGGAAAATTAAAGAGGCGTTTTTTATCATTTCAGATGAGCATGCATTAAATAAGAGGGAGTCCTTTTACGCTTTATCAAAGAAATGGCGTGCTGAGGCGCTTTGAACCTTATTTGCATATTCACCTAATTCATTTCGAATATTTGCATATCAGTATATTGTTGGAGATTATAAGAAATTTTGTAGTCCTTGATAATGAAGGGTAAGCCTTCGAAAACGTTGAGAAATAATAATTTGTCGATATTTATCTCTAGATATTGTTCTTACATCATATTTTGTTTTCTGAGTTATAATTTGTAATCAATATGTATATGGTTTATTCTAACAGATTTAAATGTGCTTTATATATATATATAGATATTTTTGGTAAAGAATAAAAAAATAAGGTAGTGTTCTATTCTATCATGTCAGCTGCTTGATGGCATTGATACTAAGCAAAAACACATATAAATAATGTTACCGGACCCACCCTGTTCTTTGTGAAAGAATAAGAAACATATGGGTTAGCATAATTCATTAATTTCATTAATAACATTTACTGGAACAATTTTACATAAACATACGTTATTGCAAATATTCTATTATAGTAGAATTCCCCGTGTGGCAAAACCTACATCGTGATGGCAAAAAAATGATGCTGAAAATGCTTAAATTACTGAACTGTTTACTTTTTCAGGTCATTTTTGAAAAGGAAAAAAAATAATTATTTATTAATTTATTGATTGATTTCTTATACAATAGTTATCTTTGAAAGATAATATATGTATGGATATTAATGTCACATCTATTAAGAATGATTAATAATTTCCAACTTGATCGTTTTTTTTTATTACTTTTTGTTGGGTATTTAAATATTAATTAATAAATGTATCATTCTTTGGACAATTTCTTTTGGTCTCTGGATAGAACTATGAGAATTTTCAGTCATACATCCTTTTTTTTGTCCGAAGGCTTAACGTAATTCATTCCAATTTCCTTCATCAATTTCTGTAATTTAGTCGAGAACAATTTTATGCTACCAACAAATTAAAAAAACCCCACTTTAACTCCAAGTGGTCCCAAAAAGTTTCATCTTAGTCCTGCAATGTAGGCCAGATAGATATTCCTTTTCATATCCGCAAGAATTAAAACTTTATCAATTGATCTACCTACCTTACTGCAAAGATTCTATTACAGTAGAATTAATTAATTCCCCGTGCAGGCCGGCTTCTGTGGATGGCAACTGGCCCAATTTCGACCTGTCAGCCATTTTATTTGTCATGGACATGTTCTCGTGAAAATGTGACTTTCGCGTGAGCTTGTCGAAATCTTGCTTGGACCTACCCTTTCCGAATTGATTTGAAGGTTCCACATTGAGCAGGAAAGCATAGCAACAGATGGACAATTGTTAGGAGATAATAGTAGGTCTAATGACTTGTAAGCTAATTCCTTTGACATGCAAATTTGAAGAGTTGTGGCAGGCTGAAGTCCAGACACCCTCACACGATACTGTAGCAAACATCAAACTGTGAGCATTGGGATATCATAGAAAATTAACGCCATTGGCGCCACAGCTGCCAAGTATTAAATGACTTCTTTCTGTATTTTTGTATAGATATATAGGCCTAGAAGGCGGCAGCTGTGTAAGCGGCATATTTGTGCTTTTGCATATAAATAGTGCCATCAAGCGGCTGACACAATAGAATAGAAAACTACCAAAAATAACATAAGAAACTTTTTATTTTAATTTCTAACTTGAATGCAAGCATAATACACGTTTCTCAAATTTTCTAAAATATATTTTTTAAAATAACTATGAGATAACTTGATAAATTTCTGCTATGATTTATTTATTCTAATATAAAACAAAAACCAAATTTTGTGAATAACTAACTTTCATAGTTTTCTGAGAGAGGAAAAAAATTAAATTCATGAAAGCAGAAATAAAAAAACTAGTTAATCTAAACTTTAATTTATTTAAAAATAAATAATTTATTTATAGAACTTCCAGAAACCTCATAGTGCATGGTAGCACATTTGCCTATTTTTTACTGGGACTGCATCTGGTCTAAATAAATAAGAAAAATTTCTCAACAAATGGTTAGCAAATAGTCAACTAGGTAACTATTCCAACATTGATTGGTAAATGGATAACTTAAATAAAGAATAAAACAAGAATGAAAAATTACTCAAACCTGATTACTTAGCAAAAGCCTGATAGGAACTGCTCTTGCCTACATTGGTCCTCTGAGGAGCTATTGAAGAAGTATTTACTCTGAAGTAAACTATTTAAAGACTGTTTTACTTCTCTAAAATTCAAGAATGTTTTTGCATTTTAGTGTTTTTACATTTGAAATGCTGAGAAAGTAAAACAGCAATTTTCCATAGTTCAATTATTTTAAATCAGTATCAACAAGGTTATTTTTCTTTGATTTTCATTGTTCCTCAATGTACAAAGTACTTTCAGCATTTTTATTGAGTTTTTACAACAAACTTATTATCATCTCTTAATATCATATCTATTTTTTCATAATGGATCTTTATTTCTCCATAACTTACTCTTGTAGTTGGAAAACTGTTTTTTGTTGAGTAATAGAGCAATTATAACAAACCATTTTTGAAGTAAGCCTTGCTGTTCTTTGATTAAATTTGATATAATCAAGTAAAATATTTCTTTAAACTTCTTGCTCATCAGTCAGTGAGATCTCTAGATAGTTGAAATGTCAAAATTTTGAAAAAGATTAGAGAAAGCTTGAAAATTTGAAAAACAAACAATTTGAATGAGAATGTAAGTGCTTAGAGTAAGGGAAACAAAATGGCGAGGTAGCAAAGATTACAAAAATAAAAAAATATTGGGAAAAAAAAAGAGTGAACCAAAACAAATAACGGGCAAGTTAATTAAAAGAAAAAAAAAAGAATAAGACATTAGGAAAAAAAAAATACAAGTCATGGATCACATACATAAAAATAGTTTCTAAAAGAAAATGTGATATAAATATCAAAGAAAATAACAATCATAAAATATACAAATTATGGAGAAAATTAAATATATCTATAATTGGATGGAAAGATTCAAAATAATCTTTTATAATTCCAGAAGCATTCTTATATAAAAAGCAAAGTAACAGAAAAGTGTGTACTTTAAAATATCACAAGTAAAAAAAAAAAAAGGCATACAATTTAAGTTAGTGAAACAAAAAATTTCAGAATATTGAGAATACAAGATAATATATCTATTATGAACAAAATCAAGAATGATTGTTATTAAATATTAGGTAGACTATGGAAAGAATTCTTTAATAGTATTAAATAAGCAGCAAAAATCTAACAAGAGTTTATGAACTTGACTCCGGAAAAAATATCACAAGTGAAATCATGCTACTCATCAAGGACTTCTCGGTATCCACTAATACAAAAATTTAAAAAATTAGAATATTTACATTTTCTCATCTCACACACAAACTCAGTATTGTGCATTCATTCATGTTTGTGAAATTCTATGCATTCAATATGTCACTGCTCCTAATTAGAAAAGTAACATTTTTTTAAAAAATATTCCTAAACCATAAAGTTAAAGATGATAGCAATTTTGCCAAGTCTAAAAGAAGCCATGAAGAGCTTATTTTATCTAATAAAATAAAAACAATTGATTATAATTTGAAAAATATATATGTATGACAAAGTTAGCCAAATATTCAAATCGATTAGCAAAACAAAATGAAAATCAAATTGTACAAGTGTTATTTGTGCTCTAGAAATTAAGCATCAAATCTGCTGTTGGGAGATATGAAAAGAATGTTACAGTAAAGAATAAATTACTGTGTCAAATTTTTTTTACTAAGTCTAAGTGAAGGAATTCATTGGGAAAAGTGACACTAAACCATTTAATGCAAATAAAGGGTAGTTGCATAGATTCCAAAATCGTTATGAATTTAAAACATATTCATCTAGATGTGAGTACAGTACACATAAATGCAGATATGCTCTTTCAATTAATAATTTTCTATTGTTTTTTTTTTTGTAATTATGCGATTATTTTTTTTAAAATATCATATTAGGGCAATTTTTGAAAGTAAACTGTATTGAAGATATGTATATGTAAATTAAAATCTATATTGTATATATTTTAAATGTATATAATATAGGATGCATTATTATCCACAAGTTTTGAGGTCAGTTTAAAGTTTTAGAACCAATTGGCATGAATGTGGTGGCTGTACAAACTTAATACATTCTGTCCCCAAATTGTTTTCAAATATAAAATTGTTCTGTCATCAAGATTATCATACATTCTTTTCACAAACATGTAAATGGAAGCCATGTAAAACAGCTTTAAATAGTCCACTGCTGGCCCAAAAGTATCTTGAGTCGTTTATGCTTTAAATAACTGTGATGAGATACCTATTTGCCAATCAATAATTGTAAGTTTGACTATGGGTTAGCATTGGGGGGGGGGGGTATTATCATGATGGCACAGTCACGCACACAAATATAACACAAATAAAATGATGTTAAGATGTAATGATTTTTAGCGACATAATTATAATAAAACAAGAGATAAAAAAAATCAATTGAACTTAAATATAGATGATAGCAATTATGCATTGGTTTAATTACCATTTGCTTCCTTCACTAATTAAGTGAAATGATAATTTGATTGCAAGCTATTTTTTAAATAAATTAACTCAATGATTACATTAATACACAGTATCATTTTTAAATTTGTTTAAAAAGAGCATTATATCTTAGGGGGAAAATAAACAAACTTCTACTTACAGAATTTAACATCTTAATTAGAAAACTGCTTTAAAATCAACACGTATATATATATAATTAGACACACCCGTTTTACAAAATGGCTGGCATTTTTACACTTGAAGATATAGACTAATTATAAATCGATTAATAAGGGTAAAAGATTGGGATCAATAAAAGCCTAAACTTTCTGCTTGAACCTTTTAGAGAATACAGTTCTGTATCTTTACCAATCAAATATAAAATGTTTCAAAACTGTTAAGAAATTAAAACTTACATATAATACAGTAGTAATGAACCATGAAAAATAATAAAGTCTATAATAAAATATATATATGAAGAAAAAAAAGTGAAATAAAATATATTACTACAGATGTAAAAATAATAATAAAAAAAAAAAATATTCAAGATTAAACAAAAATTACAGATAGACAAGTAAAAAATATTGCATATATAAATAAAAAACAAATGAAAAAATTCTATGTAGAAAATGGTTAATAGAGCATTATGGAAAATAAATAATAATTAGATATCAAGAAATCAAATTATTGGACTATTTTGATAAAAGACTTTGGTCTTTTCAATGGTAGATTTGTTACTATTATGATTGAATTCAAGATTCGGATAACCCATTCAAATGTCTTCCAAAAGAAGAGCATATACAAATTCTCAAAAAGCTGTCTCAATATTTTAACAGTAAACACGGCAGAAACACAATACTATTTACTAAATTTACTGAAATATTCAAAAAGACTAAAAATATTGTTGATCAGGTAAAAATAATCATCCAATGACATTAAGTTAAGTATTACTGGCATATTATTGACGGTATTTTCTAGAATCTCCTAAAAAATATGTGACAAATAAATGGCTGTCAAACATGAAATAATGAGATTATGCACATCCTGAATGATCAGAAATGCAGCTTCCATAATAAAGATAATCTAGAAAAGCAGATGACATTTTAAGAATAGAAAGTAAATAAATTGATGAATGATGCAGAATTCTCACTTGAAATCCGTTTACTGGTGAAAGTTATCATTATGTTAATGAAAAAGTTAATCACCAAATCATTCGTTAAACATCACATGACCACCACCTCTTATGCTTGTGTATAACTGTTGTTAAAACAGATGGGGATTTTATGCACAAGCCTTCTGGTATCCATTGATTACTCAAGCTTGCTGTGTGTGGCAATACGTATAGTGAGTTTTGCCTGTTTTAACAAATCATTCATTATTAGAGTTATACCAATTCACACTGGATAAGTCCATTTAAAATGCAAGATATTGTAAAAATAATGATGTACTATAAGATATAGAGCAACAAAACTGTTAGAATTATTTTTCTTCATACCAATGTGAGTACTGAAATATATCTTAACATATTCTAATACACAATTATCCTTCTCTGTTATATGAGGATGAAAAACAAGTGTATTTCAGCTAATATGGCACAATATTATAATATATATATATATATTGATAGATAAATGAAAAGTTTATTATTTTGGAAAATTAATCACCATAATCCTATTGAGTAGCCGCACAACTTCAGCCTATTTGATAATTTCTGATAATATATATATATATATAAAGCTTAGTATATGTGGAAAAAAATATAAAGCATGAATAATCCAATAAAGCATATTCAAAGAGAAATTATATGCATATAATCAAATGTATTAATACAATATGGATATCATGAGAGAAAAAGATGGATCTGTATATATCAAACTAAAGGTAACTATACAGAGTATAAAGAACAAACCTTAAACATCCAGTTTAACCAATGAAACAAATCATCTTTCCATTTTACAATAAAGTGTCTATTTAATAAAATTCATTTTATTTACTAAGTGATTGTTTTCCTTATATGTGGAGGCTGGTTTTTCTCACTATGAATTTAATTTTCTTAAAACATTTCTAAAATAATTTCCATGATTCACTTTAATGGAAGTCCGAGAATGAATAGATAATTATCTACTTTTTTTACCATTCTTAATATTCTTCACAGTTTTTGCCTCACCACAAATCAAAATTATTTAATTCTTCCTGTTCACAAAGAGATCTCAAGATCTTTCTTGCTGACAGTGCCAATGTCTATGGCAAATTCCTTAGTTGGTGGCTCTTTTCCAATTGATAATCAATTTATATAAGTTGTAAAACCTTCTGCCTTCTTGAATCACTTAATATATCATCTGTTCTAAAGCCTACTGGCATAAAATAATTATTACAAAATGAAAAATTTGTAAAAAAAAGATTAAATTTCCAAAAGTACTCTGACCTTCCCTGCAAAGAATAGTTACAAAACAGAAGAAAAAAAATTATAAAAGGAATGAATTAAGAAAAATATATATATTTAAAAAGAAATATATTAAATGTGATAAAATGGGAAAAAAGAGATTTTCTTATAAAAAACAGACACATTTTTAATTGGACACAATTTATTTTAACTTTTATTTGCATTCACTTTGTATCAAAAATTAAAAGAAATATAGCTTGGCTGACCAAAAAATAAAAAAGTAGTGTAAGAAACATCAATGATGTTATTAAGTTGATAAATAATAATCCTCATCAGTTTGCAATAAGTTTGACAGAACTGCCCATGATCAGGGACCTTGAGCTCCAAAGTCTGTTACTTTATTACTGTATCAAACAATGCAGTTAGCACTATGCTTACGATGCATAAATGTACAGCTGAAAATACAATATTGTAAGAATCACAGTAGAAAGATTAAAGAACAGAATAAAAGATGGGATTACATTTCAAACATAAAGAATGTAAAGGTTATAGTCACAGGATTTAGCAATTGACTTCAAATTCAAGGACATAGCCATATAAATGACTGATAAGTTTTGAGATCCAGAATATATGATGATCAACATAAGACCTAGTGCTAAAGTGATTCTGTATAGATTAGCAATGGGTAAAATTGCAATAAAACCATAGAAAACTGGGGTTTTTTTTTTTTTGTGTGTGTGTGTGTGTGTGTGGACATAGAGAGATATTTTTTTAAAACTGAGCATCAGAATGGTTCAAAGTATGATTTATTATTTACAATGTAAAAGTTGGAAAAATAAGAAGATATTGGGGGAAAAAATCAATGCTTTTGGACTATGATGCTGGCAAGACTTTTAAAAATACTATAGTTAGCATATATATATATATCAAATAATTGGATTAGACCTGAATTCTCACTTTAAGCACAAGATTGAAATTGTCCTACTTTAGTTATATAAATAAGACAATCTATTTCATTAAAAAAATTGTATAATTCATTGAAAGGGTTGAAATCAGAGATCAAGTGGCAATGAGGTGGATGGATTCACATCATAATAAATGTGCTTTTCAGCGTGTTGAAAAACAAACAAATGGTAGATCATCTGAAGAAGTGTGAGTCATATTAGTAAAGGAATCAATGTCAACATGATAGCATTTAATAATAACTTTAAAAGCTCTAAAATAGAAAACATAAATAATGCTTAAAAAGAGACAATACATTGACATTTAAAAATTCTACCAAAAACAATATATTAATGGAAATATTAGAAAATTGCAAGAGAATATTTAGTATTGTAATTGAAGAACTATAAAATAATAGTCAGGATTAAAAAAATATGAAGAACTAGGAGCATTTAAAACAATGATTGATAGAAATATTGAGAAGCAAATCAAAGAGAAAGAGGATATAAATATATTTAACAAGTCAACCCTTATAAAATATATATATATATTAATACATTCAAATCATAATTAAATTTGGAGTGATGATAAAAACCATGATGAAATTCATTTTATATTTCAAGATTAGACTATTTTAGAAAAGATTATGATGGAAGAAAGAAAAACAAATGATTTTCCTGATAGCTCAGTTGGTTAGAGTATTACCTTAACATTGAATACTCGAAAATCTAAGGTTTGAGATTGAATCCATGCTAGTACCAACACTGGTCAGGCCAGCAATACCTGAAGAAGAGGGTAAAATAATACCTCTCAAAACATTATGCATATACTAACCTATGTGTTATTACTAACAGTTGAATTTATTTGGAATATTTAATTAAATAAAGTTAAATTTTTCTAAAGACATTCAATACTCATATTAGATGATGGAAATAGTCCAACATATAAACACTATTAATTATTCATATCTTGTGAATCTTAATGATGTGAGGCTTCAATACTAAAGTATCAGAAGTCATTAAAGTTAATAATGTATCTCTAAATACATCAATTTCCTTCTACGCATATAATATATACTAAATAGAATACTAAAGTATCATCTACTTAGCAAAACTAAGATTTTTCAGATATGCAGTTTTCATTTGTTAATAATATAAACCAATGAAATACAAGGGCACAGAATAACAATATGCAATTTTAGAAACATTATCTTTAGTTGCTACATTCCTCAATGACATCAGCTATAATACAAGGATTAGAAAAATCTTAATTTATGCAAGCTAGATGTCAAATACTTAAAAAATATAAATGTTAGACGCATTTTTAAAGTGCTATTATTTATTATGAATAAACATCTATTCTCTGGTTATTTTTTTTACAGATTGCCAATTAATTTAAAACTTAAAAAATTAACTTTTATATTTAGTTAGATAAAGAGCACTCAAGCTTTCTATATCACATACTTGTAAGTTTGTTATTTATTACAATCCATCAAACACAGTTTTAATTTAATCAGATTAGTAGTTGCTTTCCATATAAAAGATAACTCTAAAATACACTTCTTAGTGCTCATCCTTCATTATAGATCTCTTTTTTTTTAAGTATTCATATGCTCTGAAAACTTAAAAATTAAATATGTGATTAAAAAAAAACATTAAAGGCACATTCTGTAACATATATTGGAAATTGTAAACTCTCCAAGTGTCATATATAAATAATGTGCAAAATTCTATAGCAACAGTCTAATTGCAGACTGATGAAAAAAAATCCATTTTTGCCAGTAGCCCATTAATTTCAAAATTTTGAAAAAAATATTTACACATAATATATATATACAAGAATAATTAATGATAACAAAACTACTAAATGTAAAATGTGATCTAAATATGATATGAATAAGAAGTTAGCATCAAATAATGGGTCACAACCAAAGAAAACCAATGTTATTATGGTAAAGCATCAATCATATAAGGTGAAGCCCTGCATGGTTTAGTGTAGTAATAGAATTGATTTACTGTGCACCTTGAACTTCTTATGAATTCCCAAGCAATAAACCATTTGATTATAATGTAATGGCTACAACTATCAAGTAAAAAAGTAAGATAAAATGTTTAAAAAATAATTATGGCAGAACTCTCTCCAGAAATTAAATATTAAAAAAAAAAAAAAGCTATGACAAATAATTAGAAAGCTGACAAGATTTTAAAGGAGCAATTCAGAAGCAAAAACACTGGAAACTGAAGTGCAACTTAAAAATAGCTGAATGGATACTAGTTATTTAGTTTTAAAACATCACAATAAATGCAGAATGGTAAGCAACAAAAACATGATCACTAATATCAGATCGTGCAGATTGAAAATGCTTCCTAAATATTAAAACAAATAAATGACCACACTCAGCACTCGGTGTAGAAAGAACAGGCCAAGGCATGAGACAGGATAGAAAAAAAAACCTTAAATGTGAGAAATTGTTAATTAATGCAAATAGCATCATTCTCTGAAGATATTATTTGTATGTTTTAACAACAGCAAAGCAACTCAAAGTCATTTGTTGATTGGTGGAGGGAAACCAATATATTAATAAATTCCAACTAAAATACTAAAATTAATAACAATCTATAAATTTAATAACTACTTTTTATCAAATTCAGAAGGAAAAAAATAGACCTTAGATCAATAGAAAGAATAAAACTGATACATCTTCCACTGAAAGTTGAAGTTTTCCAATCAACTCTTACTGATTACAAAAAAAAAAAAAAACCTCACATGTTAAAGAGTTTTAAACCAACCAAACAGGAAAAACAATCTGCTTTATCTTTTATATTAAGATTGTATCTAAATTACCTTCAAAGCTCCTCAGGAATAAGTAAAAAAATAGATAAATTCAGTGCATATTCAATTTTTTTTTTTTAAAAAAGCAATTTTCAAAAGTCAATTTTTATTTGACTCAAATAATTCTCCAATAGTTAAAAGGGAGGGAAAATAAAAATATGGTTAAGTTTTATTGTATTAATATAAAATTATTCTGAAACTCAGTTTTTAGCCAGTTTTTAGCCATTTTCAGATTAAAATTTTATGTAGAGGTCAGTCGAAGAATTATAATGGGAAAAAGAAAAAGTGCTTAAACCCCTATTTAAATAAAAAATATATAGAAGCAAATTAAAACATAATTTATTAGCATAATTTAAATGTAATTTTAAAAAATTCAAATAAAAAAATTAAATTCATTATATTCATTTAAAACATGTGGTTGAAAATACAACAATGAAAATTGTGCCTTTAACAAATTATGGTCTTGTATATACATAACATTTTTTTTAAAAAAAGGCTAATGGCTTTATTGCTCAGGAGTTCGTTCATAAAAAGTTCGAGCACCTGACCTCCAAAGCATCAAAATCAATCCTCAGATCTCCTGATCCCAAGTTGGATGCTCTACTGTTGCACCAAGATATGCTTGCAGAGCAACATAAAAATAATTGGATATTAGGCAATATCTTGTCATTATTTTTATATTGACCTTATGAGGATAATTTATCACAAACATTTAATAATTAATAAACTGCCCTGATTTTATATAAATTGTATCATGATGGCAAATATAAAAGTGAAAGGATATTAGATTATCATCAGTTTTTCTATTGAAAAACTTAAAGATAAACATCTAAAACAAAATTAATTTTTGTTTGTTTTTATATTTTATGAACAATTGAGAATCAATAATGAATAAACAAATCTGTATTTAACTAGATAACACATTCCCCACCATAAAGATATAAATTATTTCACCTGAATTATTTTGTTATTATAATAAAGCCAGAAAACAGTCATCTACTATATACTAATGACCAAAAAAAAAAAAAAAAACTAATCAGTAAGTTTTATAATTTCATTAAAAAAAAAAGTTATTAAAACAACAAAACAACTATGCAAATAATATGCTTAAAAGCATAAAAATAATATCTTGAAAAACAACAACTCTTAAAATAATATATTTAGCAAATTGAACAAATGCATAATTGCTTAGTAAATATAATAGATAGAAGCATTCTGTAAAGATTAAATTAATGAAGCAAAATGTAACTGCATAAAAAATGAAATTCTGAAACAAATCTATGGATTGAATATAAATAAGGATTTAACAAACACATCAATATAAAAAGTCATATAATCCATAAGAATATAATTGACGAGAATCAATTCCCAAGAAATTAAATTCCAACAATATTTTCCCATTATTAAATATAAGTCATGTTTAGATCTTGAAAACAATTTATAATTTCTGACCTTCGAGATTACCCCAAATGCAGAAATAACTGTGAGGTCCATGAAAGCACATCCATCACTGATTATTACATGACAATTTGTCATAATTGGTTGTCTATTTTATTTTTAGTACACATTATAAAACTTTTTACAAATGTACAATTTATACATTGTATAAAATTATGTGTACTAAAGACATCAAATGTAAAATTATGTATATTAAAACCATTAATATCTTTATACATTTGCTAATGTTATTAAAAAACACTTGGCATATAATTGATATAAAAGATTATTAGGTTTTATTGACCCAATTTCAAAATATTTTACCCTATATAATTTTTTTGACCTATTCATTATAGATACAGCTTCTTTATAACAAATTGTTAAAAAAAAAAAATGAAATTATAATTTTTTTTAGACTTCATAAATTTTTCAATTACAATTTAGAAAAGACTTTTACCAGTTGAATATTATTACTCAAAAAAAAACCCTTAGAATTCAAAACCACCTAATTTAAATTTTTTTTTTTAGCTCAGCCATAATGTATTATGTAGCAAAATTTCTGTGATGCTCTCATTTATGAAAAAATAAATAATTAAAAAATCAGGGCAAATCAGGTTTATTGATTTTCTATGTGCGGATCTGTAATTTGTATTAATTCTCAACTATGCCCTGGCAACTGGATATTCAATATCATTTCCTTTTTATTTCACTTACTGGTTGATATTAATGTTATATTTTCAAAATATTATGAAGCATTTTAAAACAGACTGTTCCCCAATTCCTTTATTATTATATCAATAAGAGATCCATGTCTCATTTCCATGCAATACATTCATCAGATTAAGAATCCCATATACAACTAATTTAGGCAAAGTATTTACACCATTATAATAAATTTTTTTAATATAAATTAAATGCAGCAATACAGCAGAATGAAATTTGTATCTCAACAAAAACATTTAAAAACCAAAACAATAATTAGCATTTTAAATAGATTCACATTGTCATCAAATTATTAACTCTAAACCAGAAATTGCTGAAGATTTTTAAAACATTTAAAATTATTGTGTAAATTTTTTGAATTGGCAAACAGCAAATATACTGGAAATCTAGGAACCAAAAAATGATATTCTAATTTTTTTCACTTTTAATCAATTCAAATTAAAAATCTCACCATAAAATCTACACTACATATTTTATGCCTATTTCATCACCTGTAAACTGTTCCAAACATCTCATAAACATGAAAAACAAAAACATCCTTGCTTTAACACCAGTTTTGACATAAAATGTTTCACATTCATCCCATTTAATAACATCATATTACAGCTATATTACATGAATAAACTTCCATGAACATCCAGCGATTTCAAACTTTAAACCTTTTTGATTAACTGAGTCAATTGTCTTGACCAAACAATATATAAATCACAATTTTGATCACCATACTTCTCTAATATAGGTTTCACAACTAATACCTTATTTACAGAGCTTCTTGTTTCTCTAAAATTACAGTGAGCCTGATAACCACTTGTCCAAGACTTTTGCTATAGATGATATTACAAATATTCTCTAGTTCATTCATATTTATACAATACAACAATGGAAGCATCCATAAAAATCATGCTACTGCTTCATAAATCATGCATTCCTAACAAAAAAAAACTTGTAAAGTTTTATGCTAATGCATGAACACATACTTTCATGCAGTAGTAGTGTTCAACTCTAGAGTGTAAAGTCCTCAGATAAATTCTGACTCTGTCACTACCAGCACTCACATTTCTTACGATCTTCTAAACAATAGTAATACGATTAATTTTATATAGCAATATATTTTAAAACTTCACTGGGATCCTATCAAAATTTGCAACTTTTCAATTTTTAAGATTAAAAAGAGCTGTTTTATGCTCATCAAGACTGGTACTCTGACCTAAATGTAAATAAATTGATAGGACGAATTCAAAAGATAATCAAAGTACTCCAACTATTCAAAATATTATTATAATGTATTGATTTTAAGAATGCTTTTTTTCCCAGTCTCCTTATATTACTTTCAATACATCAAAAAAATATTACAGTGATCAATGTCTGTATCTCCTTTATAATTGTAATTCACCAATTGCAAGAAGAAAAATTTATTTTCTTTTTTTATTATTGAAATAAGTGAAATGTTTCAACTTTGTGGTCAAGCGTTGGTGGCCGAGTGGTCAGCACAGCTGCCTTACAAGCACTTGTCCCGGGTTCGCTTCCGTCCGATGCTTTGACACATAAAAATAAAAAAAATTCTACTATAAATCTGATTTGCGCTAACAAGGACGCAAATACACATAAAGCTGAATTTTTCTAAATTTTTTATATATTACAATAATACAAAAATAATACAAAATAAATATGTATAAGTGTTGCTGAGAACTTTCAAGGGACACAGCCGCCTGTAACTAAAGAAAGTGGCTAACTGCAATGCAAATTTATGCAAATTAAAAAACAATTCTAAATTTAAAATATAACATCAAACCTATATGATTTTTTTTTTAAAAAAAGCATACAAGTTTAGATATAAGTGGGTCTAAATGTGTATATGTGCTAAATGTGTGTGCACATATCTCTGCCTGTTATTTCAACTGACAATTTTCAGGTTGCAGTACAAGGATAAACTGTTGTGAAATAATCTTCCAACTTATTTTTTAACAAACATTAAATTCTTGAGAGTAATTTTTTTAACTACTGGAACAGTAAAAATGTCAGCAGTAAGCCCAATCAACTTCATTTGTCCAAAAAAATCTGACAAATCTTTTTGAGACTGAGCCAATTATGTTTTTTTTTTTAAAAAAAAAAAATTAAGCAATTATATTATTAAAAAGAGTAATCTAAACATTAATATTAATAACAATAACAAAAATAATAAAATTTGCATTAAAAAATTTATAAACATACACAAATTATAGAACTAAATCTTACTATATATAATTCAACAATATACCTTTCTGACTACATAAACAGCTAATCTCATTCATTATTGGAATTATTAAATAGATCACTCCACTAAGATAGTTAATCAAAAAAGAGTTATTGATCTATTGATTCTAACAATGTCCAGGTCAGGTATTCTTGGAAGTGCTCTTCCATTTATTCATTTTTTAAGTTTCAGTTTTATAACATTACTTCCTCAGAACATAAAAAGCTAGATAATTTCTGGATGGAAAAAAATTACCAAAAGATTCACAACAGTATAACTATGTCAACTGGTCAGATGACATGATTTAAGTTTATTGCAGTGGTAGCATAGTGGATTTGAGACCTAAAGACTATGAACTGAATTCTATTACTTTTGAGCTATTCATAACTAATATGGATATTTTAGATGACTATAACTTTAATTAATACATATTTGAAAATATATGTGCTTAGTAGCAAAAAAAAAAAAAGTAATGTGTCCTAAGCTTTATACCTTATTTTATAATTTGTCAATATTTGAGTCCTTGCATTACATTAATCTCTGGCAATCCAATTTTTCCAATATTTTACACAATATAAAATTTGACTGGTAAATATTGTTTTCTATACTCATACAATTAGAATTTGCGACATGATAAATTGCAGTCTTCAAAATGATTTCTAATATTTGTTACACAGTTAAGAGAATGTAAGACATTCTTTTTTATTTTGCAAAATAACTGACTTAGACGCATGATTGTATACTTTGGTTCATTGTAAATAAGAAATTAATACTCCATTAAATTTCATATCAAC
Source organism: Epiperipatus broadwayi (assembly GCA_028023455.1). Lineage (NCBI taxonomy): Eukaryota > Metazoa > Onychophora > Udeonychophora > Euonychophora > Peripatidae > Epiperipatus > Epiperipatus broadwayi. The sequence continues at coordinate 1,877,549 of JAQFVV010012470.1, forward strand.
TCTTGCTTGAAGTGCAAATAATCATGTTGAAATTGCTTATTCTACTCATATTATGAGATCTATTTTATTAGAAAAATTTGTTAATATTTAGAAAAGTAGATGAGGAAGAAAACAATAATCAACACTTTAAGATGGATAGATTCAATCATCACAATAATGCATGTTTCGTTGAATAAACTGAAAATCCAAACATTTACTTGTCAAGGGCACAAAACTATATGTCAAAAAAGGTTTTTTATGTATAACTATTATTAATATATTGTACAGCTGTTATATATGTTTTTATTATAATTAATATTAAATAATAATTACATCTAACTGTATTGAGATTTTTTTAAAAATATATACATATAATCCTTAATTTTTTTTATTTTGTTTAAAAACAGTTTTTAAACAAATATATCACTTATGTCTATCTATCATTTTATTCTTAACTAGTTAAAAAAAATCAAATATTGTGATTACATTTCAAGAATGAAATAGTTTACTCAGTAAAGATATTGCCTACATTTTTCTTTGGTCATATATTATTTCTAATAATGTCTCAAGCTTCTTTTCCTCTTGTACAACTCGGAAAATCTCAACTTCCTGTTTAAACATTTTCTCCTATCTATCATCAATCTTTTAAATTATTTGAGAGCAAACACAAACTTTTACTTGGATTCTTTTAGTATTCTCTATTCGTTTTTCTCACAATCCTATAAATTATAAATAATTTTTGTCATTTTAAAAAAATGTATTATAGTGTCATAAGAGATAAGTTTTAATGAAAATTGTTTTTAAGCCCAAAGATACTTTTGTTTTAAATATCTTTTTACCTACCATTAACTTAATTATGCAGTTTATTTCCTCAATTTCATTATCTTACTTATAAAAAACGTACCCTTACTAAAATTACTAACAATCTCCATAATTTTATTCAAATACATTCACTTTCAGTATTATCTTTAAAATACCCCTCCCCAATTCATCTAAATATATAAATAACGGACATTTCGTCCATCTTTCTGTTAAAAATCTTTTTATAATAAATTTTATAAATTTTCTAATTTGGAAAATAAAAAGGCCCTTTTCTGGACAACCATTGTATCTTCTAGAAAAGCACGTCATCTCTCTTTTTTAGAATTCAAGCAACAAAAAAATGCATTTTAAAAAAAATGATGGTTAAAAAAAGAAAACGGCTCTTGAAGAAAATCAATTACTAGATGATATTAAATCTATAAAAAGTTGGTGACATTAAAAACCACAAAAGTGAAAAAATACAGAATATAGTATATTATTTTAATAAATCACATAGTTAATAATAATAATCCAATCCATATAGAAATGACAGAATTGAAGAACTAAATAAAGTCATTGGAGATTTAATAACAAGTATGTTTGATCCCTGGGCAACGTCCAATTATACTAGCAAATACAAACTCACAGATAAAGTTTATTTACCAAATCTATATAAAATACTATTCATATATTTAATAATCTTAGGCTTATAGTTTTCAAACATTCTGCAACTACAATCTTTGTGCATATTTGAAAAAAAATGTATACATTTTGAATAAAGCAGCTAAATCTAGGAAATAAGATAAAAGAACTAATTTGAAAGTTAATCAACTTTTGATCCTCAAGCAGTTAATGTAAATACACAATAATTATCTCCTCAATACTTATGAACATATTAGTTAAATAACTAGCTAAGTAATTAACCATGTCAAAATAAGAATGAATTGATCTTCAGTTTTATGAAACAATTGTTAAAGCAATTGTTCCTAATGACCAATTTAAGTAATTGTCTGATAATACTTATGTAATACTGGTGTGTCTTATAGTGCAAAGATTAGCATTTCTACCTGTCATATTTATGATCTGGGGTCTGAATCTAGCAGAATTTTTTTTTCTTTTTCAATAGATTCTGGCTACTCTAACTTACAAGAAAAAATTATTATCAACCAGCAGTTGAGTAGTATTTATATATTGAACGATTTCCATAATCTAATTTTAAGTATTGAATGTCTTTAAAAAAATTTAACTTTATTTAAATTTTCCAATTACATTCAACTGTAATAGCACACAGGTTGTATATGCACATTTTGAGTAGTATTATTCTTTCATTTTTCAAGTGTTGTTGGCCTGACCAGTGACAGTACTAGCATGGAAATGGGGCCTAGATCCCTAGATTCTTGAATATTGGATGTTATCTTAAAATTCAATATTCGTGAATCTAAGAGTCCAGGTTCAATTCTCATGCTAGTACCATCATTGATCAGACCAGCAACAAATGAAGAAGAAAGGAGAATAATATTCAAAATATTGTGTATATACTAACCTGTGTGCTATTACTAATAATTGATTGTAATTGGAAAATTTAAATTGTTACATTTTTCTAAAGACATTCAATACTGAGTATTAGATGATGAAAATAGTCCAATATATAAATACAACTAAAATACCATCATCACAAATCTTTAGGAAAACAACAGATGAATAGTTTAAGGATTTAAAATCTTTTTCACTCATCTACAAAGAGATTTTGGAAAGAATTTTGCCTTATAGATAATTATTTAAGATCACTTTACTTAATGGTATATACTGGCAATTGATGTATAACATGAATCACACGACTGATGAAGTTACTAATACCACAAATAACAAAATGATACAAAAATATAACTGTGAAAGCAAGCTGCCGAAAATGTTATAGAGTGGGAAATTGAATTATCAAGTACTACCAAGCTGGTGAAAACTAATGTTTAAGTGGTATTAAAAAAAGTTACTAAACAATCTTAGATTAAATCAATCCATACTATTTTTACTAGTCAATAATTGTATACAGATAAAAAGGAGTGAATAGGGAATCTGCAATTGGTAACTTTATTTGGATTATTTATTTAACATTTTTATGTACAGCTTGATGCATAACAGTGATGAATAATGAACTCAACAGCTATCAAGGCTTAACAAATCTAGTGCTTAATCACCTAAGTGATAATTCATTCAATTATTTACATATAACATATATATATATATATAATTTACAGAGCTCCGATACATTTATTTTTATTCATATCATTACTGACAATGTGTAATTATTTAATGAACTGCATGAAAAAAAAAATTCTATACAATTTTATGAGAATATATGTGCAACATTTCACATTGAGCTTCGGTGTGTGAGCATATAAAATTGCTATTCTTCCACCACCCCCCCTCAAAAATATGCACATTTTAGAAAATATGTAGCTACATTATCAACAATATATTTGATGATGCACTTCAACATATTGTCAACTGTTCAGGATTTAAGTGATCTAATTTGTGGATGAATATTATTCTTGACAATAATAAAGATGAATTCCCACAATAAACAACAATTGTCAAGTAAAACTTTAATAGATTCAAACTTGTTTGAAATGGCCCGTGAATTTTAAAATTACAATTTATATGAGTTTCAGTGAGTTAAATCTCAACTAAGAATTTATTTATACACAAAAGGGGGGGGGGGAAGGAAGATGATTAATCATTAACTTTTGATTAAATGCATGAATATGCAATTCTGCCATTATTAGTCTTGCTATAGTTTGATCCTCTCCTATTGTGATCCTTACATTGCTGGAAGTATCATTTACATTATAGAAACTGTATTACAGAACTGCTCAATATATCCATAATTATTCTTGACATACAAATTTAAATATTCCAAGTATCAAACGAATATATCCAATAACACCTATCAATGTGTTAGTAAATTCTTAAAGATCTCTGTATAACCTCACACATTCTCAAAATTCTTTCTGTTAGTGAAAAATACCTTCAATAAATTTTTGCAGACAAAGTTTACATGGATATACCCTTTCAAGTCATAAAAATGTGATGGTTACACTTTAAAATAAACTTATATTTTGGTTGTTTCTATTGGAACTCACATTAGAAAGCTTGTATTTACAAATATTTTATATAGGAAGTATACCAATAGCTCAAACAAGCTCTTATTTAATAAGTGTGGTAAGAAAAAATGTTTAAAATCTCCATCTAGAATATTCCTATTCCCAGACCAATTGGTTTCGAGCTTATGGCTCATCTCAGTGAGGAGCTAGAATATTCAGACACTAGATCTAAAATATCAACTCAAAACCCAGCACTTATTTAATACATAACTATTGAGAAGAAAATCTGAAATTTTCAGACATAAAAATGTCTTTAAATCCAACTATCTAACTCAAATAACTATATGGGAGGAATGAATTAAATTCAGATAAACCATATATTAATAGCCTTAGCATCACCAAAAGTCTTAAAAGTAAAATGATAATCAACAAAGCAAGTCATATATAAGTGATATTGCTTTTAAAAAGCCTGTATATATTAACTTCAGTAAATCTCAAAGATTCAATAAGCATTCTGCATTATTAGCTTTCATTCTGGATGCAACCTCTTAGATTATGCTACAACCTCTCTTTAAATTTCATACAAGATTTCCTAATTCAGACACCTCATGGTATGTAAAAATATACATTAACTTTTTTATGCTGGATTTATGGGATGGCCATTATTTTATTCAAAATTTGAAAAAACATGATTCTAAAATAAGAGTTGTCACTATTTAAAATCTTTAATAATGAGAATAAAATGTTCACAAAATTATTTACATGAAGGATTACATTACATCTAAGCATACAAATAGTACATGTAGTTCAACTGTTCCAATCAATTAACAAAACTGAGATTTACACCACTATCCCAATTTTTTTTTTTAACTGACAATCAATCCAGAGCCCTTTAAAACTCTCAAGATAATCTCTTTAATGCAGCACTAAACTCTAGAGTTTCTAATAATATAGATTTCATGATGATGTGTAATATTTTGTGCATGAATTTATCAGCACTTTAAAATATTATTAAATGAAAACATCTTAATGATAAGATGTCACCATCCAAAATTTACTTTTTGGATTACTGCAAAACAAAAAGAATAATTTAAATTGATCAAGAATATTTTTTTTTAAAAATTGAGATATGAGTATCTCAATAGTATCCTCCAAAGAAATGTGTATTCTGATATTTCACAGACATAGATTTCAATAAAACTTAATTCTATAAACATATAATTTTGAAGCAAAATTTTTTATTATTATCTCAGAGTAATTATTTTAATCTTAACATTACATCTATTTAAAATTTGACAAATGTTGAATTCTGATATAATTTTTAGTGTGTGTGTGTGGGAGGAGGTAATAATTAATAGTTTGTAATCCTAAAAAATATGTAACAAAAAAAAATATTGAGATTGGGCAAAGATTTTTTTTTAATTCTATAAACAGAATGCTCAATATATACAAAATTTGTATTAACATTTATTGTATTTCCACATCTATTATCTGTTTCCCAAATCAGTACTATAGAAATATATTGTTACTATTATTATTATTTGTAAATATATTTATCAAAGAATTGATTTCTTATATTGGGTATCTGCTTTCTGTTTGTTACTATTATTATTATTTGTAAATATATTATTTATCAAAGAATTGATTTCTTATATTTGGTATTGACAAATCACAGTTCCTTGTAATATTTTTCCATTTTATTAAAAAAAACAAAACAATAATTCTTGTGTTTCTTATATTTTTTAAAAATTAAAAACAAGCTGCTTTCATTTCCACTTTTTTGCAACTTTGTATTCAGTCTTTAAAAAAAAAAGAAGGGTTTTTATTTATTGTCCATAACTTTTACCTTTCTTGAATGATTGCCATGTGCTGCGATCAGGCTGAAAAAGTTTCAACAGCCAAATTCCAATGAAAATTTAAGTTTTTTAGTGATTACAAAACCATTTAATATATTAAAAATTGATTCTATCTAGTATCCCTAGATTTCAGCAGCAATCAAGAATAAAAAAAAGAGAATCTACTGAAGAGAAAATACACTTATACCTGCACAACATAGCCTTTTGTTATATCAATAACAGAAAAATAAATATTTTTTTTGTTTATTCTTATAAAACTATTAAATATATATTACTTAGTAAGTATGTGATGTTAAATATGGCTTTTTGAACCTATTTGATTTTTAAAAGAAAATCCTGCTAAAATCTGCATTTGTTAATAACTTTACCACAGTTTCTTCTTGCTATTTATTTAATTGAAAAATTGATTTTTAATATTATTTTAATTTTTGCAGCATTAATTTTAATAAAATCTACATACAACATACAAACCTAGATTTGATTAAGATCTTATATATTTTTCCTATTAAATAATTTTTTAGACTAAAGCTGATAAATTCTTTGTTTGATAAGTTTATTACTCTTTTTTTATTTGTAAAAGTGATATTCTTTTTAAGAATAATTTTATTTTTTGAACTTAATACTGAATAAGGGTTTTTTTTATTATTATTAAAAAATAAAACTGAAGATAAAATTATGGAAAAAGAGAGTCAAAAAGGTCCATGGAATATCCTTCAAAAGGAAATACTTAAGAGACTAAAAGGCTTAAATTTTAAGAATCTATATTTTCAGAAATTAATTGAAGCACAAAGTTCAAAGTAATAATAAATGTCAATTTTTATTATTTATAAAATAAAAACTAATTAAATGAATGACTTTTAATAATAAATTAAAGATTAGGATTCATTAAAAAGTAATTTTATCTAATCCCTATAATTAATATTAAGTCCATTTTTTTATAATGTAAATACTTGTGGTATTAAAATTATATATTGCATTTTATATATACACATACAAATTTTGCATATAAGTAAGATATGTTTTGAATTATAATACTGGGTTGTAATTAAAGCTCATAGTTAAATTGTATTTCATGTGTACAGCATTTCAATGAATAATCATTGTTTGACCAAAAATGTTCAATATATTTCTGCCTATTTGTACATCTATTGCATATATTCTTCAGTCGCTTGAAAAATGATGAATCAAAAATTCACTGTACTAACATATTTAAAGAAGGGTGAAAGATTTTTTTTTTTAGAATTTATTATACATATATAATAATTAAAAATATTCATATACATTTACAAATTTTTATATGTGTAAAATGCATATTCTTTATTAAAACATTCACCGCTGTGTACTTTATAAAAGCTATATTCAATATTTAAAAAAAAACACACAACTATTCTCTATAGCAATTTTTCAAAAATATGGATGATAGTACTTCGATAGCTTTGTTGCTACATAAAATACTGTAATCATTCTTATGTTGTTATTCAATCTATAATATGCATTTACTGTATTTAAAATGACTTTTATTCAAGTTATATTAGTATTTACAAGAGAACTGTGTCAAAGCACTGTTGGCATTATGTTAAGAACATATGACAAAATAAAAAAAAATTAAAAGTTTTATTCTGTACATGAGTATAAAAAAATATTGAACACATGATAAACTAATAAAAATAAATTAGAAAAATACATTACATTAACTAAGATACTTATCTTACTTTTATCTGATAGAACTTTATTTATAATGAGATCAGAATAATAATATTCAAAGAGATATATAATTTTCTGGAGACGATGAAAGATTAAAATTTATAAAACAAAAAAAAACATTTACATGGCATGCAATTACAAAAAACATCAATCATACAATAAACATACAAAAATTAATTATAAGTATATATTATATTAGGAAAAATATTTTGTTACATGCCTTATTTTTATTTAATGTGAACGTAATGATAATATAATTGACATAGTTTACAACAAAATAAAAATATGAGTTTACTTTCGTAATTTCAAAACTGCATTAATATTGTCATAAACACAGCAATTATAACTGCATCACACCAACATTTAAAGCAATGTCTCCATACGACAAATATGGAAATTTATAATAAATGATATCATTGATTCTTCTTTTTAAACTTTTTTTAAAATAAGATATTGGTATGTTTTCAACCATCTGGTAACAAAATAAACTTTTTATTGTAGAAAAACATTATAATTGCTTATTTTTTTAACATTTAATATATAATCTATGAGTTCTTAGAAAGACATTATGTTTGCAGATAGAAATGAAGTAATAGCTATTTACAATTAAATAAAAATCAAATGTAATAGGATTTAATTTTAAAAAAAAAAAAAAATTGTATAAAGCAGATGACATCTTTAATTGGTTTATCAAGAACTTATTTTTCTTTTAATTTAAATGTTAAACATTTATAAATATGGTGCAAGCAGATGACATATTTAATTTGCTTGATCAAAAATTTGTTGTTTTTCAAAAAAATTAAATGTTAAACATTTATAAGTATGACGATGTTATAAATAGATGAAGAATGTGTAAATACTTAATTTAATCTAGAAAATTCATCATTAATCTTTCAAAATATAAATTTGCAGCTTCTTTCTTATTTTACATATATATATTATTTGCTTTTAAACTATATGACAATTCAGTAAAAATATTAACCTAAAAAAAAAAAAGTTCCTTAATGAAGTAATTTTTCTTTCTTTCTTCTGCCAAACTAACTTTCATAGGAAATAGTCTCACACAACACATACCAATTTAAAAAGAGGGACTGTGCCAACAATCCAATTCTAAAAAAACTTTTTTAAAAAAAAGGTACACAGTTTTAAAGGTTTTCATTAGTTAAAATTTTTTAACATAAACAGATTGAATTAATTACTTAAGTATTTTTTTGTCTTTTGATGAAGTTTATTTCGCATTTAAAGCCAACTTTTTTCCCCTTATCTAGACTTCCTCCCAATAATTTTTATTAAATTCTTTCTATGATTCTAACTTCCTCATATATTCTATCCATTTGTTTATAATTATTCTCTAGAAAAACTATAATTCTGAATAAATCATTATTATATGTTTATGCTCCTTCCGGAATTTATACACCCACTAGATATTATATATATCTTAAAACAAATTGTAGAATTGATCATTTCATGTAGACCCACTTACAAATCACCATTATTATAAATTCTACTATTACTGCAGATCTCAAATCATTGTGTTTTGCAATATGGCATAAAAATTCTGAATATTGCATTAAAAATGTTAAATTATTTCTGTAATAGAACCACACATACATATATATATATACACAAATACACTATCCTTATATATGTGTACATGTGTAAAAATTACACAATGCAAAATAAAATAATTTTTTTAGGACTATTTACTACTGGTTATATGTTCTGCATTTCTGAAATATATGATCATTATAACAATCAATATTAGAATTAATACTAAAGATAAAAATAATAATTTTTTTATTAAATGTTTTTATTGACAGTGCCTAAAAAAATAAAACAATTGTTTCTTCAACCACAATTGGAGTTTTTACATTTGACTTGAAATAAAAGACATGGGGGTTCCAGAAATTAATTAAGTCAATCCCTTGTTGTAAAAAATAGGTATTGACTTAATTAATTTCTGGACCCCCCCCCCATGCTTTTATTTCAAGTTAAATTTAAAAATTCCAATTATGATTGAAGAAACAATTATTTTATTTCTTTATAGTGTATAATCAATAAAAGAATTTAATTAATATACACCTGGGTCTCTTTTTACGCGGACTTATTTAACATGATTTTGAAGTTACGCGATTTCATGTTTCACCGGAAGTTGAACTTCGATAATACGCTATTACTTTAAATAATAAATTTTGCGCACTTAACGTTATATTGAAAGTACTGTAATAGCACATTACTATTGGAATTCGACTTTCATGTTAGTAATTTTAATATTTTCAGTGCTTTATAATAGTAAGATTTTATGCAATAATTAAATTAAAATCATGATTTCCACATTTTATGTATACACACGTTAAATTTTACAAGATTATAATGTAAATTTGTTCAAACATTTTGCGTGTTAATTTTGCATTTTAAATCACATTCTGTTTTTGCTTTTTAAAAAAGAACGTAATCAATTATTAATCATTTAGTGTCCGCAAGTTTATTTTTAAAAGACGAGTTAATAGCAGTGGGCACAATTAAATTTGACAATTAAAATCTGATTTTTAATTGTAATTAACAATTTAATACTTAAGGCGACCTGAAATAAATGTGAAACGAAATTTGATTTTTAAACGGAATTGAAAATTAAAGGCAAAAATAAGAATTTAATTTTTAGTTGTTAGTTTTAATTAAATTTTTCCCAGCAGTGGTGAATAAATGTCTTTTTATTATCATAAGTCTAAGTTCTTTTTTTTTTTTTAACTTTTAGTTTACCCTAATGGAGAGAAAAAACAGCCAAGAAAAGGAATTTCATTGGAAACAAAAATTTCTATTTTAGATCACTTAGCAATAGGGGAAGGATCGACAGCGATTGGAAAACATTTTAGTTTGAGCGAGTCTACTATTAGAACAATTAAAAAAAATGAAGATGCAATAAAAAAATCTGTCATTTTTGGCACAAAATTAAATGCCAAATTATCAAGATATTCAAGAGATGATTTATTAGAAAAAATGGAACGAGCACTTATAATCTGGATTGAAGAATTATCTTAAAGAAGAATTCCTTTAAGCAGTTATTTAATTCGACGAAAAGCTCTTCAGTTTTATGAACAAATAAACGTATCCGACCCATCTACTTCCGCTTCTCGGACTAATAAGAAATTTTTGGCTAGCAAAGATGGTTAACTGGGTTTCTAAAAAGGAATGCACTACATAATATGAAGATCATGGGCGAGGTTGCATCGGCAGATGAAAAAGCTGCCAAAAATTTTCCTGAAGAATTAGCAAAAGTTATTGAATGTGGTGGATATTGCCCATACCAAGTACTTAATGCTGATGAAACAGGACTATTCTGGAAAAAAAATGCCTAGTCGAACTTATATCGCAAAGTCAGAGAAAAAATCCAGTGGGTTTAAAGCAAGCAAAGATCAAATAACATAGTTGCTTTGTAGCAATGCATCGGGAGATCAGATGCTGAAACCTCTCATGGTAAACCGATCTTTAAGACCACGTGCTTTAAAAGGTAAAGATAAAAAACAACTGCAGGTACACTGGATGGCTAATACAAAGGCTTTGGTGACAACTGCAATAATTACTGACTCGTTTAATAATTGCTTTTACCAGAAGTGGAAACGTATATGAAGCAAAAAGATCTCGATTTCAAAATTTTATTACTTGTTGACAACGCACCAGGTCATCCACATTTAGAACATCCAAATGTAAAGGTTATGTTTTTTCCAACTAATACAACAAGCATTAACCAGCCATTAGATCAAGGCATAATTGCAACTTTTAAACAATATTACGTTAAACGCACTTTTCAATTTATATTAGATAAACTAGAAAATGAATCAACAGCAGTAACTGACACTTGGAAAAAATTCACAATCTTTGACTGTATAAATTACGTTGCATTTGCTGTTACTCAAATAAAACCACACACTTTAAATGCCTGTTGGAAAAAGGTTTGGCCTACATGTCTTGAAAGCAGTGCAGTTATTCAAACATCGGCATTATCAGATGAAATAATTACTTTGGCACATTATGTTGATGGAGAAGGTTTTGATTCCTTTAGCCAGAACGATATCGATGAATTGCTTGAGGATAATGTCTTAAATGACATTGATATTATTGCAATAAGTTTAGATACAGAAGAAAATGTCGAAAAAGATAATGAAACAGAAGTGGAACCTGTTCCTTTCACTTCAAAAATGATTCGAGAAGATCTTCAACTTTCTAATCAGTTGGCAAATTATTTTCTTACAAATAACACTAATCACGAACATGCTCTTAAATTCCAACGAGAGCTAAGTGGTTGTATGTCTGGATATCGCGAGCTTCATAAACAATTAATAAAATCGTCTCAAAGATTAATTATTAATTACACTGTCACTAGAAAACCATTAACACATGAGAGTGAAGTTGGCGCTAGTTGTAGTTCCTCTTGTGAAGAATCTTTACCAGTTTGCAAACGAAGCTGTTTATTGGCAAATAGCGTTAATAATTAAAACGTGTATTAAAAAATGTAAATTACTGTACTGTAAATTATGCATAAAAATATATTATTTTGAATAAAATTAAATATTATAGTTAAAAAAAAGTTTGTCTTGTATCAATTTTTTTCAAATTTGAAATTTTTTATTAGTCATATTTTATTTCCTTATTTTTTTTTTGCGCGAATTTTAAGGTAATTTTACATTGGTGCTTTGCTTTTACGCGAATTTTGAAAAATCACAGTCCACATCCCCCCTTTTTCAAGGTAAATTACATCTATTTTTGCGCAATTTCGTTTGCGCGTTTTCTGAGGAACCTATCTATCGCGTAAAACGAGACCCAGGTGTATATATAAATTATCTATTTTTAAGTTTTTAATATTGGCACAATAAATAAAAATGTAAAACCATATTGTACTTTAAATTGACTGGACACTTATAGTTGATATATATATACATCAACTGCTATAAATTAAAATATATATTCCTTACGTATATATCATATTTTGTATGTGTACATAATAATACATGTATATATTATAAATAAGCCTCACTTAAAATATACAATGGTTTGAGTGTTGCCTTAAAATGCAAAATTCAAGAATCTAACAGTGCAAGTTCAACTCCTATACTAATATTGTCATTGGTCAGGCCAGTAACAATCAAAGAAGAGTGTAAAATAATATTAATTAAAACATTATGTAATTACTAACCTGTGTTGTTTATTTGTGTGTTATTACTAACAAATAGTTTGTATTTAAAAAGTTTAAATAAAATTAAAAATTTTCTATACATTCATCATTTAATGACAGATGGTGGAAATAGTCCAACATATTATCACATCTAATATATCATCATCATAAACCTTCAAGCAAGTGTATATAAGTCATTAGATATTTCTGTAGCAAATATAATATTGAAGCAGTCAATCTTAGCTTAAGATTGTGCTTTATGATTTCATCTACTAACCTGTATTCAAATCCTATACCCCATCCCACTCCTTTTGTCGTATATATATTATGTATATATTTGAGATGTGCACCCAAATTTATAAATTTTAACTTTCAATAACATTTTTTTATTATTAATTTTATGATTATTAATTCTTTTAGTTAATATACATAGGTACAGCTCAAATATATATATAGGAGCAAAATACTAACAAAATATTGATTTTTTTTGTAAATATTTTAGTCATTTTTAAACTTTTATTTTTAAAGTACTTTTTTTCCTATTAAAATGTATATTTTATAAAATCCAAGATGGAAGATGCAACTCTTAATTGTCCAAAAATAATTAAAGGGTTGGAAACACTATTGTTTTAATCTGGGGAAGGAATTTTTAATAAAAGTTTTTACTTAAAATAATATGGGGATTAAGATTAACGATTTTCTTTTGTTATAAACATTTTTGTCAAATCTATTTCTAATCTGGAAATAGATTTGAATTTATTTTTGGAATGTTATTTAACAGTTGCATCTTTCAAAAACAATGAACAAAGAAATGTAAAATTTCTGTTAGATTAAAGATTACGTTTAAGCTAGAGATAAGAAATGGAAAGCATTCTTCAAATATCTGGGCAGGAGTATAAAATGGCTGGATTTTAAATGACCAACAGATTAGCTACTATTGAGAGAACTGTGCAGTGAACTGAATCCAATCTGTTAAAATGTAAGCATAGAAAGCTCATCACCTTTCTGACTCATGAGTCATCTTCCGCTGCCATTATATCATGCTCCCATAGAATGAAGTAAAAGCCCGACTGGAGAATTGTGGAATGCTGAATAAAAGCTTGATGTTATTTAAGAACCAATTCCCGTGCATGAGCAGACTTTAAAATATGGACTCTTAAAATAGTGCAAGGTAAATTTTCAAGCCGCAAGTAAAACTAGTCTAACTAATCTCAAACTATTATCAAGACGTCTTCTCCTAATGTATCATTTAACTTTATTTCTAATATATAATATGTAAAATGCTCTCAAATAATTTCTATAAATTTAATTCTCTCTCATATGCTCTCACTTTCTTTAATTTTGGTGCAGTCATTTATTTAGTTATTTATTACTTGATTTTATATTGTATTTTTATTATTAAAATGCCAATCTCAAGCAATCTATCTGACAAGTCGAATTTCTAAAATCTTTTCTTCTTTTTAAGTAAACCTTCATGAATTAAGCTTATTAATGTCTCCTTAAAACATAATGCATCATTAATTAATACACTTGCAGATTGTTTTACGAGTCAACATTTTATTTATGTTTTAGTATAAAAATATATTTGTTTAACTCTGGATTTTCTACCCGGGGTGAATTCAGAGCTTAGGCTAATTAACACTTTGAAACCTTATTTAATTTATAAATGTTATTATTCAATTCTGAAAAGGTGATCGATTAGTTGTTTTCTATAACTGCTAGTTTTATTTTTACATACTCTTAAAATATCAAATACAGTACTTATATATTCCAGTTATTGTAAAATCAATGAAGGTGGGATTGATTTATTTTAAGTAGCAGAAAAGGGAAAGGGGTAAATCTTAATGTTTCTTTTACTAAATAAAATCTTAACATATATTTTATTTAAAGAAATCTTTCTCTCTCTATATATATAACTGCATAGCATAATATTTGTCTAAATTATGGTATTCAAACTAGGGTCATCTATTTTTAAAGCAGTAAATTTTATTCAATGTTGTTTGTGACATTTATCATTACTGCGTTACTGACATTTGACCTATCTTCGTATATATATATATATTACGTGCTTCTAATCTTAATTTGGGGGTTGCGACAAGTTCAAATCAATAGATTTCTTCTCAAGCCTTGTTCTGAGGATAGTTGACCTAACAAGGACCATTTATTTCATATAAAAAGGCCTCTGGTGGTGATTACCGTAAGTCTAGCACACACTATGCCTATCCACTTTCTTTGTATCAAAGGCCTACATGTCTGCGATGTCCACAGTATGCCTTATTCATTTTTCTCTAAGCACTTCCCAAGAAGGGGGGTTTAGACTTCGTTCTCATCCAGAAGCATGACTGTTTCCTCTTAGTTATTTGCCATTATGTCAGTACCACCCAAACTTCGTATTATTATTATTATTATTATTTCTTTTGCTTATGATCTAATTTTGGTACTGTAATAATATTAAAATTGTGCTCTGCTCAAAATATATATAAATGCCAACTATTACGAGTTTTAATTAAATTTATTTCAATCTTATTATACAATCCCACCATCATAATTTATGTATTTAAGAGTATTTGCCTTGGGAAAAATAAAGCGTTCTTCTTACCAGCGCTAATTAACAGAATTTTCATTAAGTATTTTTGTCATATAATCAAATCTGTTTTCAAATGTATTTTATTTATTTTCATGACCGTAATGGCGTGAAAATGATTTGTATTATATCTGTAATGAATCTCGGAATGCTCACCGAAATAATGTTAGTCACCATGTTTCAGAACCGTAACCCAAAGCGTTAATAGCAATTTTATGTAAATTCTTTCTAATAATTGATTGGCATCTTAATATTGGACCCACCAAGGATGTGTGTTTATGTATAGTATATGTTATTTAATTAATAAAAGAGCATATGAGAAATAATAGCATGAATGACAATATATAATTATCTATCATTTGGTAGACAGCTCGCTCATTCATGCACATACTGTGTGCAGTTAATTCATATATGTAAATTAATAATTTGTCATTATATTGAACTATATTTTTATTGTCTAACTTATTTGAATAGTTTGAATTCCTTTTTCTCCACTTCCACACATACAGCTATATGTGTATATATTTTAGTTAAGTCATAGTTAATAGATGTCGCATTGTCTTCTCCACTCTGCTAGTGGGCCGGATTTAAAATTAATTCTCAAGTGCCATCATTGTTATGTTATCCATTAGGTGTTTGATCTGGGGCTTAGAGAGTGGGTTCGAATTCAGGCTGGTCCCTGACCTAAATCTCAGGCTTGACTGAGTTTGAAGTACAGTTTGTGAGTTCCAGATCATGTTAAATGGATAAACATGTTTTGATCAGTACAATATATATATTCTCTTAATGTTTATATTTAATATGCATACATTATTATATATGTATAATAATTAAGATTTCTATTTAAAATTGATAGTTTTTATATTTTTTTTTTTTAAAAATGCTAAAGAAGACAATTCACAATCATTGTTTTAAATAATTATTGTGAGTTTTCTTTTTTTTTTTTGCAATGTTTTAAATAATGCTAATTTTCTAGTTTACGGTTTTAAAAAAAAACAAAAAAAACAACAATTATTTTAAAATAAAAATTATCAAACAAAAATATAGACAATTTAGTATTTTGATTTATTATACTTATATAATTATGTACATCTACTAAATATTAAATAAAAAAAAAGAATGTTTTATGATGATATATGCATTAAGGGTTTAAGGTGGTTTTAAAAAAATATTAAATTGAAAAAATATATATATTTATACTGCCCGGAAAACAAATCAAAGTTCTAAGAATAATTGTTAACTGTGGTACGTGAAGTTATTGGATATTTTTAATATTTCTGCCCTCTGTTCCATTCTACAAAATTAATTGGCATACTGAAAAGATGTGTTTTAAATGGATTAGGCTAGTATTAATTAGTTGTATATCAATTTTCAAGAAATTTTATTGAATTTAAAATTTTATTAATTTTAAAATTTCACTTTTACTTGAAAAAGATCAAAAGTTAACAAACAAACTGATTTTCCAACTCCAATAAAAGCATTTAATAATATGTAGGAATCCTTTTTAAAAATGCGTTATCAGCTAATACTTTAAATGCAAAAATCGTATAAGTAAAAATATATACATACATTCCCTGAATAATCTAGATCGTTTTTTTTTTTTGTTATATTCATTTGAAAAACAAAATCATTCTTTATAAAAAGAAAAGTTAAAACAAACAATGATTCTAAAAATATTTTATTAAATAATGAAAAGCATTTTAAATGTAGCTCATTTGTGCATGGTGGAGCTACAAAGGCTATATTTTGTTCCATGCTCTCCCTTCCCACTTACAAGTTAAAATAGCATATAATAGCTCATTTTGTTGATAAACTTTGATTAGAATATATATTGTTTATTGAATAGGAAGTGTACAGTATTTTTCAATAACTTTTTTCTCTTATAGAAATGTGATAGTGGTCTTGTTATCAAGAAATTAAGATTTCGGTAAACCAAGATTTCTTTAATTGTTTTGAGATTTTTATGCTAGTATCAACTTTTAGTATGTTATAAAAATTTGTAAAACTTTTAGTATAAAACTAAGAAAATACTTTATTATGCAAAATACTGCACATCAAATTCAGAAAGAATAATAAAGGAAGAATAAAATGTATTTGCTTTCAATATAACCTGAAGAAAATATGCTCATATACAGCACGTTGAGACATTATACATTATATTAACAAGTTTTAATTACTTTTTCAAACATGATCACTAATGGCACCCAGAGATAGAAAAATTGCTGCTTGAGCATAGTAAAATGTATTAAATTTAGAAATATAAAGATTTTTGTTTGCTTACATTTTTTATTGGATAGTGTATATTTGAAATCGTATTTTGATACAGCATAGTTTATAATTTTACTGTAATTAACTCTTAAAATAAATGTTTCATTTATCCCCATCTTTATTCAATCTTTTCCTTGTTCATCAAATATAACTAGAGTGATCCTATAGTATTTAATAAAGTTTGTGACAAAATAAAATTATTTTTATGTATTTTTTACTATTAAAGATTATTTTCCAAATAATTAAAAACAATAAAATTATTATGTGAAATTAAAAAAAGCAAAAATATATTAATCCATCAAAAACATTTTTTAATAATACACAAATATTTCATTTTTATAATTGTATTATGTTTTAAATTAACAAAAATATATTTAAAATTACAAAAATTGCTACAAAAAATTGTCATTCTCTTTTAGCATAATGTAAACAATGCACAGAAAAATTCTCAAATAGTGCTTAAAATTTTAATGCTTTATTTTTTACTTACTTGCTATCTACAAACAAATATGAAAACTCAAATATAAAATAATTCTTATTAAAATTGAAAATATTCAAGGCAAATTAGTAGTAAAAACCATTGTACCTAAGTTAACTTGATGCTGCAGTGGGTTATTTATGAGATGAACCTTGTGGCATCCACAGTATGAGTTAATTGGATCTCACACTCATCTTTCATTGCAATGGCTTGCTTATTACTAAAATATTTATTGGATATATATTTTCAGTTGCCATTTTCTAGCTAAAATGAAAACCATGACTTAAACAAATTAAGATATTCATAAAAAATTTTTTTTTTAAAAACTGAATTTATTTTTTCTTGCATAGATTATTTCAAATAAGCAGGATAGATTTTGAATTGATATATAAAGTATGGTATCAATGAAGCATATATATATATATAAATTTAAAACATTTTGTTATAATTATATCATTAAAAAAACCCTTATATATTACTGCCTGAATTATAAAATAAAAATATTATCATTACAAGCCATATTTTCTACATATTCAAGTTCCAAATGAACAATACACACACATTCCAAAAAAAGATGAAAATAAATAAACTCAAATTATATTTAGAATAGACTGTAAAAGTCAATAAAGCTTAAGAATAATCAATGCAAATTATCCATTTCTGCAAACATACTAATAATATTAGAAATCCTACTTAAAAATTGCAATTTTGAAGATATGTTCAACCTTTTAAATATTTAAGAATTTGCTTAAGTGGTGATGGGAGTGCTTAATAAAGGTAAATTGTTCTGTGAACTATTGATGATGGATTTGAGAAAGAAGCTTATAAATAATTTGTTGTAGCATAACTTTATATAAAGTAGAGATGAACAAAAGATTGTAGAAAAAGAAAAGAAAAATTAGAAAAATAATGTTAGAAGTGTAGATATATTGAAAATAATAGATAAAAATAAATTATTCATTGAGAAAACAAATAATGGAAGAATTTAGAAATTATGATGGGTATATTGGGATTGTAAAAATAATGGGAGGGATTTAGAAATTATGTTGGATATATTGGAATTGTAAAAGTTTTGGGAGGGAAAAGAAAGAAGAAATTATTAAATAACATAGAGAAAAGTCAAAGAAATAAAAAATAAGAGGAAATTAAAGAAAGGATGGTTTGCATTGATTTCATCAAATAAATGAGGATGATAATGTTTATTAAATATATTTAAAATATTTTATCTTTTTTTCACATGTAATCAAGTTTAAATTATAGCAAAATGAAATATATATAAAATGATATGGGATGTTAGTATCTATTTTTAAATTTATGAAATTGATACAAGCAAAAAAATTAAAATAGTAAACATAATCAGCTATAATAAAATTTGAATTATTCTACAGCTTCATCCTCAAATGTCACAATTAAGTTTGTCTCTGAATCATTATTTCCTCTTTTTAAAAAAAATGAATAACTAGATTTTAAAAGAAGCATTAATGAACTATGTAGTTTAGTTTAATTAAATTAAAAATAAAACTTAAAAGTGATCAAAGTTAAACTTTTCTGAAAATCATTCCAGCATACTGACAAAAATTCAAACCAGACTATTCCAACGGAAATCTGACATATGCACACATCTTCTTACCTTTATGATATTCAAATCAATCTAAAAGATATTTGAAATGTACATATAATATTTGAACTTTACATCAAAATTGTTAAAGGTTGTTTTTTTTTTTTTAGATTATGTAACGCATTAAAAAAAAAAGCGAAGACTTGAAATTTAAGTTAAAGTGACAACATATAAGAGAGTAACTTCATTTAAAAAATAAATACAAAGTGTTATTTAAAAAAAAAAAAAAATGTTAATAAATCTATTTGTAAAAAAACAAAATACATAGCAGACCTTTAAACAACAAATTTAGATGAAGAAAAAAAAAGATGGGCCAAGTCCAAAATTAAATAATGAACAGAGATATGTTCAATCACAGAATTAAAGAAAGGTAATAGCTGAGCATTCAAGAAATTCTTTAACAAGCTAAAATAAAATTAAATGACATGAACTTATTTAGAAAAATAAAATAGGAGAACAAAAATGTTAAAGTGAATGTACAAACATAGTCAATTTCACATAAGAAAAAAAAAGTTATGATAAGTGTATAAATATACATTAGTGTTTTAGTAATGGGAACTCTGCAAATAATAATAATACAAAAATATGCACACACACTTTTAGTATAAATATGGATAAAAGCAAAATTGTGTAAATTACTTTTATTAAGATTTACTTTCAATTATTTGAAATAAACATTTAATTCTTTTTTTTTTTAAAGTATTTTAAATGCTTTCTATATTTTCCAATAAAAATTAAGCCGCAAAATAAATAAATATCCTCTTCCTTCAACGAATTTTCATTTGATTAAATATATATATTCAAGGGTTTTTTTTCTCCGGAGTTTATATGAAGTTCGAGCACAGAAAGTGACAGATGAAGCCCAATCCAGTTCCAAAGTTCACACCAAACCATGTAAAGTAAATGATTTAAAATTTAAGTAATAATTTTTTTGATTTAATTATCTTATTTTTAATAAAAATACCCCCCCCTTCATTATTTTAAACTATATTAGTAAATATCCTATCATATATAATTAAAATTTTGTCAACAAAAATCGCAAGGATTTGAGGCCATTTTAACCACATTTCCTTCTTAATAACTTTTTTAAAAAAACCAAACAAAAATACAGCAAGTTCATTATTTATTTTAAAAATAATTCATTGAATTTTTACATGGATATATACAATAAAAACTATCTAACCAATAATGTTGTAGAAAAACGGACATCTAAGTACCAAACAAGTCATCCATTTTCTGAATTAACAAGTTCAGATAAAACTGTCAATCAAGTTTTGAATTTGTTAAAAATAATTTCCTAATAATAATACAGGCTAATTTCTTACCATTATATGAATAAATTCTTTTAACAAATGAAATTATTACAATTAATTATGACATAAAAGCAAAAAAATTACCTTAGTAGTAGCTTTTAATTGTCTAAATTGTATTTGATTTCATTATTATGAGAAACTAAAAATAGTGTCATTACATATAATATTATAAATAAATAGTAATCATTTAATAATTTATTTGTAATCATTAATTTCTTTTTTAATGCAAATTATTAAGTATATCTACAATATAAAGAGACATTTTAAAAAGCAATAAATCATTTTCTTCTAATAATTAAAAATTAAGGCAAATCATGAGCTCTCATTAATGAATGAAGTTAAAAATGCTTTATATTTTAATTGTATTTCGTTACTTTTTTTATTTTATGATCAAAGAAGTATCAACACAGAAACATGTTCCCAAATTATTACAAATTTTAGATCATTATTCGCAGAAATACAAATTAGAATTCAATTTAGACAAAACATTTAGTTGGCAGATATATATACAGGCAAACTAATACAATGTAAATTTAAAGGAAACCCTGTATCATTCTTCAGTTTTCTTTTCTATATTAGTAATACTGTAATGAGAACAAAAATACAGAATTCTCTTAAAGAAAAAATCATTAGTCCGAAGTCATACCTTTCAGTTTATTCTGAACTCATATTGTTTAATATGCTCATTATGACAAGAATGATTTATTATAGCCCTATAATCATTTACACTAAAGGCTTTACTTTGCATGTTTATTCCATGTTCAAAAAACTTACTGGTTCACTGAACAGTCTCCTATCCTCATTAAAAGCCTGTTTTAAGCCATTGTAATTTTCACTCTGACTTTTTTATCTTCTATCATCAATTTATCTCTTTCTTCTCATCACCTATTCTCATTGCTGTAGTTGTAGTTTTCATTTTAATTCTAAATTTTTGACAAAATCTATCAATTCTCCTTAATAGTTTGCTAAGATCCTTTTTCTGGTCTGTGTTGTTATATCGTCCATCAAAGCAATGCATGTTCAATTATTATAGTCAAAGAATTATGGCATTAAAAAAATGGAATTTTTATGAAGTTCTAAACACATTTCTTTTTTCCATATCTAGCAACAAAGAAGTCAGTTGGTTTTAATCTCCCAAAATGCAATTCAAGTCTCAACAACAGATTTAGGAGAACCCATGGTTATTGAACTCATCTGATTCATAAATAGAATTTATCAGTACTGATCAATATAAACATGGGCAAATTCATACTATGAACCACATAATTAATAATGATTGCTGAATTTATAGCTATAATGCTAGAATTGAAGGACTTAATAAAGCCACTGTTGAATTTATTTCCTGGTTGGAATCTATATGGGTTCCTTTATGAAATTTTATTAATAATTAAGCTGGCTATCCATATGTAAATTAATTAATATATACCAAAGAAAACAGGGCTTAAACAACATCTCTGACTTATAGCTTATATTATATCTAACTTTTCCATAAGAATACCATTTAATCTTCCAAACATCCTTGGATTCATTTACATACTTTGTAATAAAAATTTCTCCTTCCCATTCATATCCTTTGTTTCAATATATCTAACAAAATAATCAATTCACTTAATCAATTATCTTTCCAATGTTAATTTTTCAAATTTTTTTCTTGTCTTTTTGTGTTTCAGTTGAATTTGTAGGTTTCATCAGAGACCAATATTACATGGCATTGTAAGATATTAAATATCGGCTTCAAATAAATTTCACTTTTGTATTTCAAACCATTACAATTATATGTTAACATATTCTGTGACAATTAACAGTTTTGTTTTCACATCTATTTTTTTAAAAAACTCTAACAACCCTAAAACTTTATACAGGTTTAAGCTAATTATTTTAAAAATTCTCATATTTCAAAGAGCTTTAGTGTAAGAAAATCTATCTATTCTTGACATGTTACTAACATCTGCAAATTCTCCCAAATGTTTTTCTTCATTGCTTTTAATAATTTAATACTCCATAGCTTTTATAACTTGATCCTTCATTATTATGTTAATTTACATCATTTTTTCAATAATCTCTTTTATATAATGTTGATGAAGGTTTACCATATTCTGAGTTTAATGTTTTCTAAAGTTAGAAATAGGTAATAAATTAACTGCTAAACATATGTTGTAATCTTATTATAATTATTTAATTTATAATAGCTTCATGGATTTATTAATTGACCAGAATGAATAGTTTGTTCATGTAATCAGACTTGAACAGGAAATATGTAAATGATTCTCATATTTATTATTTTTACATTTCAATAACCCTGATTGGTGGTGCCCTTTTTCTAATTTATGCAGCGACTTCATGCATTTTTACATAATAGTTACACTAGAGATGAACTGCAATTGGATTGCTTATATCAACATGACCGTATTTAAGGTATCCTGTTAGTACATCCAGAAGAAAAAAGTCCTAGATTAGCTATCTTTTAGTATTTCTTTTTCAAGATATATATATTTGTCCAATATATATATAAATAAAAACAAAAAACAAGCTAAAGAAAATATATTTTCTTTATTATATTTATATACAATATATATAAAACGATACTATACAGCTTGTTTAATAATTTAGGAACTAAAGCTTTTTATTAGATATTAAAGCTATACCCATATATATATGACTGTGGTCATGTTTTTTTCTGATATTCCCAGACATTGGATTGTTTACACAGAAAAAAGCCAATAGGTGGATTGGAAAGAATCGTAAACTGCTACTGCTGTAGCTATGTACGGTGTTCCGAATGCATGCTGATGTTTCAGTAATCGGGATGTTGTTAACACGACTGGCAATTTTAGACATTGTGCATAAGCACAATAGTAATTAAAATCCTTTTAGAAATGGTCTTATTCTAACTATCCTTGCAGACATGCAACCACAACAATCCAAGCTATGTAAAACCCTTGTAACTAATCCAACAGTAAATTCCTGCAATCTTTTGTCAACTAATAAATCAGTTTATATATATAAACCTACAACTAAAGATTGCCCGTGTAAACACATCAATCTAAACTATGCAAAACTCTTGTAACTCTCTAAGTCAAATAGAGTTTATCTCTGAAATAATAACAATAATAACATAATGGCTGTTTATAATTATTATTAATTTTAATATCAATTGAATATAGTCATAATATATTCTGTATTCTATATCAGTACAATATTTTTATAACCATAAAAATTTATCCCTTAGTTTTGTTTGTTTTTTTCCTCTATAAAACTCACACCAGATTTTAATAATATTTACATAATCCGCATATAATCAACAGATATATATTTTAAAAAGTTTGTGAATAAAATGTTTCCTTACTTGTTCACTTTTTAGTTATTATGTTTCTAGAAAAAAAAAACTAGTGTAAAGTGAAAATTGATAAAAACAAAAGAAAAACATAATGGTCATGTCAATCAGAATAAGGGATTAATTTATTTTTGTATCATGGTGATTTGTTTTTTAAAACATAAGAATTTATTCAAGATTAATTTTTAAAAGAAATCTTCTGTAATGATACAGTGATACTATGATCTCTATAGTCATATGGCATTTATATACTTCACTACAATTTTACATTAAATGTTCTAATAGTTGTGATTACAGGTTTACCCATGCAGCGAGTTCAATTGGCTCTCCAAAATGTCTCATAAATCAAAAATCTCTATAAAAAAAACAAACAAATATTATAATGATTTCCTAGGGCAAAAAATTTAATTCATTACCCCAAATTCAAAAAATATATTTAGAAAACAGTAAAAAACCTGATTAAAAAAATTAAAAAGTAAAACTAAAAAAGTGATTAATGAATAAATTTTTTATAAAATATGTTATTAATAATAAAAAATACTAATTTGTGGGTAAATATTATGTAATAAAAATATTATAGGCTGACTATTTTTTTTTTTAAAAAAAAGACAATTTCCCAATTTGCGTCTGCATTTTGAATCCTATCTTGATTGGGAATAATATTCCCTGAATTGATTGTTAAATTAAAATGAACTATGTAGGAGAAAAAACTAAATTAATGCAATGTACATTTTTAAAATTTATTTTTAATATACTTTATATTCTATTGTCAAAGGTTTTTGTGTTTATAATTATCCAATCAATAAAACATTGACACCCCCCCCCCCAAAAAAAAAAAATCCCCGCGGCTTTTTTTTTTTTTAAAGGTAATGTTTGTGATTTTATTTACAAATTAATGCAGTTGTAATTAAATTAGATAAAGAAATAAAGTGGGCAGTTAAGGTGTTATAGTTTTAGTAATGTTAATGATATATATATTTGGTCTTATTTTAGTATAAAATAATGCATTTTTGCCTGTGGAAATTAAAATTTCTATAGGTGTGAAAATATTTATTAGAAATTTGTTAAATAAAAATTGTTACTGAGATGAACATATTTTTATTAATAATACATTTCATAATTATACATGATGAAATTTTGTATTGAAAAATATTTGTAATTTTTTGCTGATATTTTAGTGTGATGAAAGACATCATTATCTTGGATATTTCAGAAATTAATTATGGGAGATGTGAATAAAAATTATTATCGTATTTTAATAAGATGACACAGAAGAAAGATTTTTCGGGTAGTTGGAATAATACAAGAGTAAGGCTACTTACTATTAAAAGAAAAGGGTAAGGGTCATATAAAGTTAATAATTATAGACCGATAGAATCATATAAAGTTAACAATTATAGACTGATAGCTGTAACATCAGTTTTGCTGGAAGGGTTGCAAAATGGATGGAAGAAAATAATATAATGAAAGAAATGCATGGAGGTTTTCGATTGGATAGTTTGTTTGTAATTACACAACTTATGGATATGAGTAGGTATACAGGTAGACAGTTATATATCGTTTTTTATAGATATAAAGAAGGCATACAATACAGTAAAGAGAAATAGATTATGGGTAATTTTAGTAAATTTGGGAATGGATGGAGCTTTAGTAGATATTATTAAGAACTTATATGAAAATAATTACTATACATGTCAATTAGGAAATATAGAATCAGTTAAAGTTAAAAATGGGATGGAACTAAGGCAAGGATGCCCAATGTCACCTATTTTGTTTTTGTTATATTTAAGAGAAATGGAGAGAGCAGTAGAAATATTAGGGAGATAGATAGTATTAATAGGTGGCAAGTGTATACATTATCAGGTTTTTTATTTGCAGATGATATCTTTTTGGGTGCAGAAAGAGGGGAAGATATGGAAGTTATGCTGAGGGCCTGCACAAAGATGGGTAAAGAGATGGGGATTAAATTTAGTGAAGAAAAATCAAAAGTAATGATGATTAATACTGGGGAAAGAGACGACAAAGAATTTTTATTGGAGGATATAAAGTTAAGTGTGGTGAATAGATATAAGTATTTGGGAATCGTATTAAGTAATCAGAAAAACTGCTTAGATGAATGGGTGAAAAAAATTGATAAAGGAAGCAAAGAAAAGAAAGGCATTAATAAAGAAATTAACAGTGTTTTCATATAATAAATATGATGTAGCTAGAATTGTACAGAAGGCAATGGCAGTAGCAGGGTTAATATATGGTAACAATGTGTTGTGTTAGTAAAAGATTATTAGATTACTTGAAAAAAGTATAGAGAAGTAGAAAGACATGCATTAGATGCAGATGTGTGGGTGGCAAAGAAGACAAGGAGAAATGGGATGAGTTTTTATATGAGGGATGTAAAAAAGCAAGATGAAAATTTTTGGTAGATTGCAGTTTATGGATAATAAAAGAATAGCCAAAATAGTATTTAATTCGGTTATGAATAAAGGACAGGTAACAAGATGGGTGAGAGGGGTAATGCAGTATGCAGAAGATTTGGATCAAAAATTTATGTCAGTATACTTATATAAAAGGTGGAGAATTGTTGAGTGTTATAGTGGTAAGAAATAGGATGGAAGAATAGATGCATTAATAAAGAATAGGGAGTTGGAGAGATAGAGAACTAGTATGGAGAGTAAAAAGAGTTCAAATATATATAGAAGTAAACGGAATATTGGGTGCAAGTTAATTTATGATAATAGCAAGGACAATAGCTTACTGTTTAAGGCTCAAAGGAGATCTTTAGCAACAGGGGATTATATACATAAATGGAAAAACGTGGGTGATTTGGTCTGCAAGTTATGTAAGGAAGGTATAGAAAATATTAGACATCTGTTAATTGAATGTAAATGCCTGAAAGTAGAAAGGATATAAATAATAAAGTTGTGGAAGAATAAATATAAGGAAAGTGATTATATAGTAAGTGGGTTATTGATTTGGATTTGGGAAAAGACAAAGAGGATTTAAATATAAAAGCCATGGAGTTAAAGATTATGTTATGGAAATGGGATGGAGCAGGATCTGGGAAAACTTAGGGTGGGGAATGGAAAGGGAAGATAAAGTAGCTAAGAGATTTCTCTGGGCATAGTTGCTGAGAGATTCCTGACTCTGTATAAGCGGAAGTCACAGTGCATCATATCACATACTATTTTAAATTCCCTCTCATAATTTTGTTGAGATTGTTAGATATTAAGATTATTGATGTCTAACATTATACATACATATATAAATTTATATTATTAGTAAACTATTAAAATCCAAATTTCTAATAGCATAGAAGCAATAACTAAATTTGAACAGAAAAAAAGTTTCAGCAATAGGTATTTTTTAATTTTTTTACTTCCAAAAATAAATATAGATATACAACTTTCATTTAATGAGCATCTCAAACAGTTAATTCAATAAAATGACTTCTTGGTGACTAGTCCCTAGCTAATACTTTCACATTATATTGGTACCAAGATATAAACTGATTTCATAAGCAATTAATCATATAATTAACTAAATTTATCCAACTAATCTAATTGTAAATATTTCCCCAAGTAGCTTAGCACAATGATTGGAACTAAAAATTTCTGGATCAATTAATTCCCCGTCGGGGGAGGGATCTCAATATAATTAACTGAATATAATGTTTATATGCACGTGTCATTAAAGTATAGAACTTTCTATAATCTCCAGAAAATGAACAATATTTTTCTAGTGAATATAATAGTGCAGAAATTGTTAGAATCAGTGACAACGATTTTCAAATATCTTAAAACTAAGTTTTTATCATTCAAAACAAATAATCAGTGAAACATAATTCAGATTTTAGGATATTAATGCCTACTCATAAGTCTATCTCACGGTATTATCTTACATAACTAACTCTCTTTGCCTAAATTATCAATATTTTTCTCAATTTCTATATTGATATATTTACAAACGTTATAGTTAACAATATATACATACATAATATAAAGCACAATTGCTTATTTAGTGGACTGAGTCAACAATTTGTATCACGTGATGTCAACATTTACAAAGAAGGTGTTTTCAATAAAACTTATCAAATGATTGCAAAAATACATTTGCATATTCAACACGTATATTACGTTCAGGTCTTCCTGCAGAAAATAAGATTAAAATCTCAAAAAGTTTCATCTACAGAAACAATAGTATTAGTCAGATAATATTACTTATATTTTAATTTTAAAAAAATCGTATCAACGCTTTACATATATATTTATTACGAAAACTAACACATGCAATTATATACAGTAATAACAACAAATTAACATAATAATTTTAAAAAGTACATGTTTTCATTAGACCTTTTATCTCTTTTTTTCCTTCCCACATAGTCGCTAGCGCCTTCACTTCCTCTTTGAAGGATAATTGAAGGTTATTTGAATATTGACCCAAGGTATTTATTTCTTTTCTTTTTTTTAATAAATAGAAGCTAATTCATTTTTATTCTAAGAATAAATTATCGCCTAATAATAATAAAACACTGCATGTCAAAGTAAATATTCTAATTATTTACATACATTAGCATAATAGTTCCAAAGCGGTATTTCAAACCAATTATTTTTTCATTTATGACTTAATCTTTTTAATTTAAATGTACTTTAAAAATTAATAAATATCTATATTAATACTTATTATTATTTATAAAACAGATTAATTTCCTTTGGATGTTTAATAAAAAATGATTAATAATATTTTTTTTTATATTATTATCTAATAACATCCTACTTATTATAGGAAAACATACGAAGTCTAACAGATTAGGAAGCAGAATAAATGCAGAATATTCCAGGGAAAAAAAGGGTAAAACCTACAGGCATTTAAAAAGATAAACCAGTAATCGGAATGAAAAAAGGAAACTATCAAGTACCGGTAGCTATTTGATGCCAATCATTTTTCAAACCCTTAAAGAAATATCCCATTACCCTGTTTCCGTTATTTTCTTTTCTTCTTAAAATTCTTTCAATAGTTACTATTTATTTATTTTTGATTCGGTAATAATGAAATCGAATTGATTAGTTGAAAACTCATTTGATGTTTCTATAGAATTAAAATTCACAGGACTTTGATATAGCAAAAAAAGGCAAATATTAACTATAAAAAATAATAACTATGGTCTTGCATTGGTGGTCGAGAGGTCAGCGCGACGGCAGGCAGTTGCCCGGGTTGCGGGTTCGCGTCCCGGCCGATGCTATGACACTTAAGAAAAAAATAATAATAACTATAATAAATATAAACATTTTAATTATTATAATCAAACTAATTTTTTTGTCCTGGGTAACACAAATATGTCCGAATGTCATTTTATTATTATTATTATTAAATAATGTTCATGGTTAATGCATTTCTCAGCATCGATTCTGTAAATTTATATTACAAGTTATCTTTCCAATTATAATCAATCTACTTATTTATTTTTTTCTTCGTGCCAATTTTCCACATCATCTCCTTAAACGTAAAAAATTCTTTAAAATTTATGATAAAATTCTAAACTTGAGTTGTTAGGATAAATTATGTTATGATATGGCAGCAAGCTATAGCAAACTACCACCAAGGTTGATCAAGATGATCATACGATTTATCTATAACCCATTTTATCATCTTTTTTTTTCTTCATCTAGTTAGCAATTTAATAAAAAAGTCATACAATTAAATAAATCAACACTTAAATTTACAGTATTCTGGATTGCAAAATTCCAAATCAAGGCAGGAGAAAAATGAAAAAACAATTGCTAGACAATAACTCATAAACATTTATGTCAATGAAATCGGGAAAGATTTTTAAAATACTTTTTTAGCTATATATTTATTGGCGAATAGTATATTTTACATATGCTATAAAAATTTAGCCTAGAAGTAAGAGTTGCGGATTCTAAAAGAAATGGTCCTGAGATAAATTTTTAGATGGGGTTGGGGGGGGGGGGGTGATCAACTAAAAAATTCATTTGATGATCGAATATTGCTAGATCTTATCTAAAGCAGAAAAAAAAAGACATTCATTACATTGCTTGATGGTTGAAGTTTAAATGTTTTTCCAGCATCTGGAGTGGCTGTGGAACGTAAAAAAAAAATTCAATTTTTACCCGACCAGAATTCGAGCTCAGATTATGAAGGCAAATGGATGCTGTACTTACGAGGCTCTTCGCATATACGTACACACATTCACATAAACAAACAATACACATCCATTACTTTCTTTCCTTTATTAAACTTCAAGTACGAACGAGTACTCTTTTTTAAAAGTAAAATTCAAAAACATGTCTCCTTTTTAGGAGAGCTTCGTACAGATTTTTATAACTAATTACTTTTATTTTCAAAGCAGCTCTTGATTCTCATTACCACAACAACAAGCTTAAAAAAAAAAAAAAAAAGGTAAATAATGCGTAGTTCGATAATTATTTCTAACGCAGGATCTTGTTTTTCTTCTATAACATTTAAATTACGTAAACCAATCTTTTTTAGGGCAACCACCTCACCACCTGAGGGCACTGGACACTTATCACAAATCCTTGAACCCAGAAATAGACTAACAAGTGAGATTACTTGACGGCTCATTTACATAAAATATTATTTTAACAAAGAATTATTTGCTTCACATTATTTAATTTTTTTCTTTCAAAAAAAAGAAAATAAAGAAAGCATATGTTCTAACTAGAGTTTTGCACAAATATTTAATTATGTTAAAATTTTAACTTTTTCGCCTAATTTACTTTGAAAAATATGCACATTCTTCTAAAATTAGGTC
This sequence comes from Epiperipatus broadwayi, assembly GCA_028023455.1. Taxonomy (NCBI): domain Eukaryota; kingdom Metazoa; phylum Onychophora; class Udeonychophora; order Euonychophora; family Peripatidae; genus Epiperipatus; species Epiperipatus broadwayi. Next base: position 1,908,545 of record JAQFVV010012470.1, read on the forward strand.
AATGGTATAGAATTTTAAAAATATATATAAAAAGGCTTAGACACTAAAAATTACTTTAAAATGTCAGAGGAACATAATTATTTTTCGGATTGTATGGGATTCGCATAAAGTTCAAATCTACGTAAAAAAAAAAGAATATTCCTAAATCGTCGTTAACTTTGATAAACCCACTAGAATGCCACAAAAGGCTCTCGGATACGGTTTATTATTAATCTTATATCAGTAATAATCGGAAATCATTTATATTTCATCTTTCTATCTTAGATTTCTTCTGCTTTTATTATTTACTATTGATTACGTATTCAAAAACCATTCTAGTTTTTAAAAATGAAATGGTTTATTGCTGATGTTCGAGCACTGCAAGTGACAAATTGAATTTTGATCCAAGAAGCTATAACTGCGCTAAATTGCTGAGAGTATTTTAGACTATAATTCACTCTTTTTTTTTTTTAAATATCAAAACTGCTTTTCATTCAAGTTTCTTCCGTAATACTTCTTTCAATTTTCAACTAACAGTAAATTAACTCATAATTTATTTATTTTTTTTTTAATAATATTAAAAATAATTTTATTACTCAGTTTGTTTGTTTTTCTTTTCTTTACATAAATTTCTTTTCTTTACATAAACAAAGGACTTTTTCAAAATATACACTAATATTGTCTGTGAAATTTTAAACAGAATTAAAATGATGTATACAAAAGCTAAACGTTCTTGAATCAAAACCAATTTATCACCTCTGGTGCTTGAATATCACATGACTCCCCAAAAAACTAACCGTTCTATTAGATATATATTTCTCATTTATAACATGTACTTATACGGAAAAAAAATTGAAAACCTGAAATTGTATTACTAATGATAATGCAGTAGTAGAATCTAGGTATAAAGTCCTTGGATAGATTCTAGTACTGGAACTTCTAGCGATTAAACTTCTTATGAAATCTCAAGCAATAAAGGCATTTAATTATTTATTTTATTTATCAATCATTATTATTATCTTAGCTCTTAAATTGATCTCCTGGCCAAAAATTTAGCATATGTAATCTTTATACAACATTTTATATGACAATTTTAATAAAATAGTACCATATTAATATTATTTATTTTAAACATAATTAAATATATGATGAAGTGTCTAAGCAAATGTAACTCTCTAATAATGTAATTCTAAAATTGAGGCCTTAAAATAAGAGAACGGCAAGCAACGGTTACTTCCCATTGGTGTTAATCACTTTATTGCTTGGATTTAATATTGAACACTACTGCCTAAATTATTCTATCTGCCTTCAGACAAAAAATTTATCATCAACCATTATCAATCCACTGCAGGATGAAGGTTTCTCCAAGTTCAATCCATCTTCTCTGATCTCTAGCCGCTCTTCTCCACATTACTACCACCCACTTTATTATTTCATCCATCCATCTCACATGTAATCTCCTGAGTTTTTTTACAATCTCTTAGAATCCAGTTTAAGAATGCAAATGTCCATCTATTATCATCTCTTCTAGCAAAACATGTCTAGCCCAACTCCATTTCAATTTTTTAATTCTTTCAATGATGTCACTAGCATTTGATTGTTCTCTTACCCATGTATCATGTCTTTTATCTCTTCTTGTTACTCCTAACCTGCATCTCTCCCTATTTCTTTGTGATCAGAAAGTCTCTGTATTGCTCTTCTATTAAGTGACAAAGTCTCAGATCCATAAGAACTGGTAAAACACATTTATAAAAAACCTTCCATTTCAAACATGTAGGCATGTTTCCTTTTAATATTAAGTTATTTCTACTAAAAGCACTCCAACCAAGTTTAATTTTGTAATTAATTTCATCCACTGTTTCAATTTGTAGTAATATTTTGACCAAGGTATTTGTAGTTGTTAACTTCTAACTCATCATAATCAATTTTTATTTTCATCTTTTGAGAAAATTTACTGAACATTACTTTAGTCATTTTAACACTTACCTTTAATCCTACTTTTTTCTTTCATCTGATAACCTTTGCAACATTTCCCAAAGCTCTAAAGCATTATTTGCAAAAACAACTACATCATCTGCAAAATCTAAATGACTTAAATAATTTCCATTTACTTTTACTCCTTTAGCTTCCCATTTTAATCCACAAAATATTTCTTGCACCACTGCTATAAAAAGTTTTGGAAATATGGGATCACCCTGTCTTACATCCTTCTTCGTGTTAACCTTCTTAGTATCATTATGTAATCTCATTGTTGCTGTTGCATTTTTATAAATATTCTTCAAAATATGACAATATCCTGGTTCTACACCTTGATGGTCCAATGCTTTAATCATTAAAAAAAATGCTTATAGAATCAAATGCCTTTTCCATAATCTACAAATCCAAAGCATAAAAGTAACTCATATTTATTGGTCTTTTTTTTATAACTTCTCTCAATTCTTGGATATGATCTACAGTACTAAAACCACTTTTAAATCCAGCTTTTCTTTTGATTGGTTGAAATCCAATGACCTTTGTAGATAAGTTGTAATTATCTTGGTAAATATTTTGTATAAAACTTCTTTATCATCTTTTTTAAATATTAATATTGGATTCTTCCAATCATCTGGCACATCTTTATCATCTAGACATTTGATATATAACTTTGCCAAAAAAAAAATTCTATTTCTTCACCTGCTTCTTTTAATATATCAATTATAATTCCATCATTACCTGGAGCTATTCCCTTCATAAATTTAATTGCAAGTCTCACTTCATTTAAAATCCTGGGCAATTCAGAAGATAAAATAGATGCGTGAGGTACTTGTTCTTTATTAGTATATAATTCTTGATAGATCTCTTCTACCCATTATGATGTCATCTTTCTTTTTAGTAATAGTTCCATCTTTTTTTCTTATTGCAGATGTTTTCTACCAATACCAAAATATTGTATTACACTACTGAGACTTTTATTCTCTTCTACTGTTTTCCTTGCTAGTTCACAATTATACTTTCTTATATCATTATCAACTCTTTTTCATACCATTTTACAGAATTCAAGATATTTTATCCTTTTTAATGCATCAGTTTTATATATCTTCATATTCCTTCTTTTCATCATAAATGTTCTAGTCTCAGCAGAAATTTTGTTGGTCAATTGCTGTTTTTTTTCTGCCAGCTATCTTTGTTGCAGTTTTTAAAAGTGTATCAGTTATTTACCTATTAATTTCATTCAAGTCTGAATCATATTCAAAATCTACTAATACTTGAAAAAACAATTTGCAAGTTTTTATTTAAATTCATTAAAATGTTTGAAGATTAGGAATATCAATTGTAGTAAATATTGTTTTTCTTAATAATTTTTGTCTCCTTAGTTTTGCATTAACATGTATTTTACATTTATCTAATTGATGATCATTACCAGTGTTGAATTTATTAAGAACATTACAATCTTGAAATATGTATTTTTTTGTTAGTCAAAATATAATCCACTTCTGCTGTACCTTCATTTGGATGCTTCCATGTCCATTTTCTTTTAACATTTTTCTCAAAAAATATGCATAATATAAAGTTTTTATTTTTCTACAAATTCCATAAGTCTATGTCTCTCATTTCTATTACCATAACCAAATTTACCTACAGCACTTTCATCTTTCATTTGTCTACCAATTCTAGCATTAAAGTCTCTCATAACAATTTTAAAATATTGTTCAGTCTGATCAAAGGCCTTTTATACATTCATATAAAAATCTTCTACTACTTCATCACTATGAGAACTTGTTGGGACATAAACCTGAATTATCTTGTCACTTTGTCAGATACACCATCAATCTCCATAATGTTGTACATCTACTTTTTATTTATAATGAATCCTACTCCACTTGTATTCACAATATTTGTGCCTTTGTACATATTCACTTTTTAAATCAATTTGTCTCTTCACCTTTTCTTCTAACTTCACAAAGTCCAATAATGTTCCATATAATATGAGACAGTTCTTCCAATTATTGCAATCTTTCTTCACTTGAAAGTGATCTGCAGTTGTAAGTACCTAAATAAAAAGTCATCATCAAATGGCAGCCTGGATCTGCAATCAGGGGATTCTTAGCACTCTGCCTTAGCTAGTAACTTTACAGCCTCCTGGGAATAAAGGCCATGATTTACTTTTGCCTGTCATGGTTGTATATATCTATTAGAATTTTTTTTTCCATTTAAACACATTCATTCTGTCTTATCAAGCAACTGAGAAGAAAGACCATGGTGTTTCTTAATCTTAAAATGAGAGGTAAACTTAATATTTACACTGCTATAAGAATTTTATTTATCTTAATAATGCAAGATTTCATTAAAATTTATAATGTAATTCTAAATATTAAAATGCTAGAATGAATTGTTATGGTAATCAAAAACAATGGCAAACCATCACTGATGATCAAATAATGTAGCTTTAGTATTTAGCTATCTTATTAACTGGCCTTTAGAAGAATTTAACCTACATATATATTTATAAAAACTAGTGAACTAGTTGACAGAAGTACTGTAATTCTTTATATTTATTTATCATATGGTGTTAATATATTAAAATTCAACACTAACATTAACCAATCAAGAGCGACTTCTCCAAGCTATGTAGAGCAAAGAGGCCAACAAGGGTCTGGTAAATTGGATATTTCCTATAAACATATACCATACTTTATGGTCTTCCACAATCACAGTTTGGAGAGTTTATAAATCATTTGTGCAACATATGATGGCATCTACACTGGCCTGTACTGATATTCAGAGAGTAGGTCAGCTATTAGAGTATGATTTTTTTTTCTCTATGTAATTCCATGTCATAACCAGGATTATTGTATGCTTGCTTACTAGACACAAGTTTAGTTTTAAAAATAATTTATTACGCAAACTATGTCTGAAACTCGAACATATTAAGACTGATAATTATTTTTTTAATTCCATTACATAAATCACCAATTTATCTAGAAATAACTTTAAACTCCACAGTTCTAATTATTAAAAAAACAAAAACAAATTCTAAATGAAAGGATTAAAATAAAAGCACATTTACTTGCTGCTTATGATAAAAAAAGTGAATGACTAATGGTTACATTATATTAAACATTTTAATATTTACTATTATTGCACAATGAATAGCTTATTTTTTTATATTTTCAAAAAATATCTGCTATTTGGTGAGAGTAGATCAAACTAACAGTTTTGAATTATAATGATTACATAAATATTAGATGAAAATATACTCAATATATTTTTAAGTAAGAGATTAATATTATTTTGTTAGCAAATTAATTAGGAATAAAGAATCTTGTTAGTTTGTTTGGAAAACAGTTTTTTTGCAGAGAGATAAATGATTAGAGAATTTCAAAATATAGATTTAGATGAAAATACATGTTAAATGCACAAGAAAAGGCAAACTGAACTTATTAAAGATGATGATTTATTCTCTTTATGAAGAGCATATACATATATCAATATTTTAAAAACAACAGTTTGAAAGAACACTGATGGTAACTGTTAAATGCAGTCAAAACATTTCCTCATTTTTATAATTAAAAAAGCATATTAAAAAAAAAAAAAAAATCTCGATATTATTTCTAAGAGTAATAAATATTTATTAAAGAAATTAAAAGAATAAACTCATCTGGGCAAGATATTAATGATAACTAAATAATGCATTTATTGAAGAAACTAAAATGAAATAAAAAAACAAATTGATAATCAATTTTAAAACCAAGAAACCGGTAAATAATAAAATAATAATAATAAAAAGACATACAAATATGCCAGACCTCCTGGTTGGTTAATCTTACCATTATTAGTAATATAATGCACATTCTGGCTGAAATCCAAAAAAGCAAGAAGAGTATGCATAATAGTATATATTTTTCTTTATTAATTTATAAAAAATACAAAATTACAAAAGAGAATATATTCTTAATTAAATTATTATAATAATTTTGTGCATTAATATAAATGTTTCTTGCCTGGAGCAAAAAAAATTCTAAAAATACTTATTATACACCCTTAAGTGCATTTCTAATGCAGAACACCTTTCAAAAGGCAAATGTTACAATAACAATATATTACACCATTAAATGTACTATGGAAAATCATAATTTGAATTTACTGGCATATGCTTCAAACTGCACTTAATCAAACTCTGTTGGATTTTCACATCATCCCTAAGTTGGCACTATTGATAAACTATGCATCTTTCATTTGTCTTTTGAAGAAGGTAATCTGCAAATAAAATGCATTTAAGTATTAAATATAATGAGTACTTTCTAAAAATTTCACTCCCTGACAAATGCATTTATATTAATGCACAAAATTAATAATGATACCTGAATAAAAAAACTTATATAATTCCAAATTTTGAACCACAACTATACAAGGCTTAAGAAATCTCAATATCACTAATCAGAATAGGTGATGTGATATGATGCACTGTGACTTTCCTTTATATGGAGTCAGGAATCTCTCAGCAACTATGTCCAGAGAAACCTATTAGCCACTTTCCATTCCCTTTCCATCCCCCACCCTAAGTTTTCCCCATATTCTACTCCAACCCATTTCCACAACATAATCTTTGTCAACTCCATGGCCTTCACATCTAAATCCCCCTTATCTTTTCCCAAACCCAGCTTAAAAACCAATAACCCACTTTCTATATAATCGCTTTGTTCATATTTATTCTTCCATAATTTCATTATTTGTACCCTTTCTGCTTTCAAGCATCTACATTAAATTAAAGATGCCTAATATTTTCTATGCCTTCCTTACACAACTTGCAAACTAAATTACCCATATTTTTCCATTTCCCAAACCCAGCTTAAAAACCAATAACCCACTTTCTATATAATCGCTTTGTTCATATTTATTCTTCCATAACTTCATTATTTGTACCCTTTCTGCTTTCAAGCATCTACATTAAATTAAAGATGCCTAATATTTTCTATGCCTTCCTTACACAACTTGCAAACTAAATTACCCATATTTTTCCATTTATGTGTATATTCCCTTGTTGCTAAAGATCCCATTCAAGCCTTAATGAGTAAACTACTTTCCTTATTATTATCATCATAAAGTAACTCGCACCCAATATTCTATTTACTTCTGTATATATTTAAACTCTTTTTACTTTCCATACTAGTTCTCCATCTCTCCCAACTCCCTATTCTTTATTAAAGCATCTATTCTTCTATCCCATTCCTTACCGCTATAACTCTCAACAATCCTAACATAATCATCCCACCTTTTGTACAAGCATACTGATATAAATTCTTTATCCAAATCTTCTGCGTACTGCATTACCTTTCTCACCCATCTTATTGCCTTCCTTTTAATCATAACCCATGTGTCATAGCATCGGCCGAGAAACCAAACCCACTAACCCAGGACAACTGCTTGTAAGGCAGCTGTGCTGACCTCTTGACCACTAATGCTTTTATTATCCATAAACTGCAATCTACTAAATATTTGCTTTTTGCGTCTCATATATAAAAATTTGACTATCCCATTTCTCCTTGAATTGCCTCCTTTGCTGTCCACACATCTGCATCTAATGCATGTTTTCCTACTTCCCTTTGTACTTTTTCTAAGTAATCTAATACCCCTTTACTAACACATAACGAATCATTGCCATATGTTAACCCTGCTACCGCCACTCTCTTCCATACAATTCTAGCTTTTTCATATTTATTATATGAAAACACTGTTAATTTCTTTATCAATCCCTTTCTTTTCTTTGCTTCATTTGTCAATTTTTTCTCTCATTCAACCAAGCAATTTTTTTTGATTACTTAAGATGGTAAAACTCTCCATATAGTAGTGCCACCCAGTGTAATCAATGGATGAAAGGTTTGTGCATAAAAATCCCTTTCTAGTGCCTATTCATCCAACATTCCCAGACTAGCTTTTAGCTCTATTTGGAAGAGTGAAAGATGAAACACAGACAACTATTAAATGGAAGGCTTCTCTAAATGAATGAACATATATATAATTATATTTTTATTAGAAAAACAATAGCCAAAGCTCTCAAAAAATTTATTGCAGTAGCTCTAAAATTGAGATGATGGAATACATTGTGTAAAAAGAGTAGCAAATAATGGCAAATTATCGCTGATGATAATATGCCATTTTATTCTGCAATGGACTGAGTAAAATTGTTTACAAACACATATTGTATATCATTTATTATTAAAGTTATTGAGATTCAGAAATAAATTATATTAAAAAGATGGCAAGCAATGATAAATAGTCAAAACTGATTACCTATTAGTTAGTTATTCCACCAATCCTTGAATAAACAACTTAACTCGGCCCATGCACATACACACACATATAGAGAGAGATGCGTGTGCGTAAATATTATATTAACAGTTTTTTTTTTTTTAAAGGCATAAATATTAATTGAATGTACATTAATGAAGCTGAAGAAATGGTTAAATGTATCAATCATCAACTGATTTAGGAAGAGAACATTTACACACAAAACATGTCAGTAAAGCTCTTTATGAAATGAAGCTAAGATACTCTCTGCCCTCAAGCATGGGACCAAATTCTAAATTAATTTTTTTATATATAATTTTAAGATTATACTAAATTTAAAAAAATATTCTGTATTCTAATTATCTAAAATATTAGAAAATAATGATGACTATTTTACATAAAGTGAGTTGTAGATTTGCATGGAAGACATATGTTCATATATATATACGCTAAGAAATGCTAACGCAGGGACAAATTATTTAAATTACATAATTCAGTTTATGATAGCTGTGTCATGATTAGTTGAAGGATGTTAAAATAATTTAATCAGATTGTAGTTAACATCTGTTTGTTTACTACTGCCATTACACTCCTTGGATACTTACTAGAGTTAAAGGAAGTATGTTGGATCGTGACTATTTCTAGGAAGTCTATATATGTGATAGTAAAATCCTTCCTTGAATCTTGATAATAAAATCTAAGTATTAACTGAAAAAAAATTATAATTCCGCCATATGAAAACTTTATTTATTTAAATATCTATAACATATATATGCATGCACACACACACACACACACAAAAAAAACCCTTGGCACATTATTTAAGGTAATTAATTACCTAATTCAGGTAAATTGTTTTATTTATAACTGCATTCATTATAACACACATCTGTATATTAGGGTAAATTTTCTATAATCAATTCAACTGGTAAAAAAAAGTGCTATCCCATGATGCAAAGTAATTTGTTAAGTCCCTGCTAATCCATAGGAAAATATTGATCAAATGCATAAATAAGAATTTACAGATGAAAGTATAAGCAATAACAGTATTTTTTTTTTTAAAAATATCAGAAAAAAAATTAAAACAGTAATGAATAAATATAGGATATAAAAATATGATCGGATCAACACTTAAGATTATTAAAAAAAAAAAAAAAACACCTCTGAACTCTTAAAGCTCAAAAAAATAAACTTTTTGAAAATTAAATACACATTAAAACAAATACCACTGTTTAATACTAAACCTGAAGATTCTATTTTATCGGAAAAATTACTATTAAATAAAAATCCTGAAAATTAAAATCTGGCGAAAAAACATCTTTAGTTTGCGCTCACAGCTATTTTGAAGTCTAAAAACCACTGCTGACACATCCAACTGATAAATGACATAAATATTGAATAAAAGTACTTTAAATTCATATTTTAGAAATTATAAACTGGTAAAAATAATATGCTTTATTTCAATAAGGATTTTTTAAAATAAAAAAAAAAAGTTACCTTTATAGAATATTTGAATATGACAGCGCAAAGTGCCGGAATTTGTAGAGGGGGGAGGATGGTTTGGTCCATATGAAGTATGTCTAAAAGTTGCAGAAGTCTGATCAAACCAAGCTTATAATTTCCAAATACTAAAAGATTATACTATATACCCATATGAAATAAAGCATATTATTTTTATTAAGTTATACTTTCTAAAATATGAATTTAAAGTACTTTTATTCAATATTTATGTCATTTATTGGTTGAATGTGTCAGCTGTAGTTTTGGCTGGTCTTTAGATTTCAAAATGGCCATGAGCGCAAACTAAATTGGCACCCAATCCAATTGTGAAAGACACTGAAATAATTAAAAAACCTATATCTTATAAAAAAAATTTCATGTTATATGTTTAACAAAAAATAAAAATACAATATAATTTTTTTTTAAATGTCATAAACTTAATTACAAACAGTATAATCTCTGCTATAGCAAAACAGTAGATTGGATTTTATGTCCAGGAAAAAAAAAAACACTTATGTTTTTCACTGTTTCCGTTTAAACGTGCATATTTGTGTGAGTTTTTGGAAATGCTGTTTGGACCTACGCTTCTGAAATTATTTTCACCTTCCAACATGTGTAGGGCAAACACAGAGCCAGCCTGACAATTATTACTATGCAATAGTACGTCAGGTAGGGTGCAATGTCATTACTTCAAATCAACATTAAAACAGTTATGGCCAGTTGAATTACATACACCCTCACATCATACGGTAGTGAAATGTGAACAGCGGGCCATCTAGGCCTGCTTAACAGCTAATATGAACAGAACTGTTCTATACGCCGTGACTTCGGCCACGTAAACGACATATTTCTGTGTTTATGCACAGATACAGTGCCACCACACGATGTACAGTGCATAATTTACAACTACCATATTTTCTAAGCATAAACCTAAAAGTTTTACAAAATTTCATAAACTTCATAAAGTATATTTCTTAAATGATAAAATCAAAATTAGTGATTTAGTAGTAGCAAAAAATAATGGGTAGCAGCAATTAAGAATGACTATAAACTCTGATGCCAATACAGGATGATATAAAAAAATCAAAACAATTATATGCTGATAAGGGGGTGGGGTCATTTAAAAAAAGGATATTCAGAATTTCTTTACTGGTGATGAAAATCTGATACTTTGCTATTCATTTTTAAAAATTAACTTATTTTTTCAGTAAATGTGAATGAGTGAACCCATAATAAATATATGCAGATGTGTTCTCTCAATATATTATTAATAACTACCATACTTTTTAAATTTTGTTTATATTATAATCACAATTTAGATATGGATACTGTATGAATAAAAAGTTTTTATATTATATATAAAGAGGGGGGAGAAACCAAAATCGTTTCCTGTAGGTGCGTCTGTTGTTGTACATGCTTCTGCCATTGTATACCTTTTTCAGGTAGCCTTCTGCATTAATGTTCCAAAGGATGACACTGTATGAATTTTTTTATAAAGTGTGTTTTGTCTATTTTTTTTGCATTGGCTTTTAAAAAGTTGAAAGAAAGTGAATTTCTGTTTTGTTTTGTTTGTTTTTTAGGGAAAGTAGCAGGGATAATAGTTGTAATGCTTGAAACAGCTTATAAGTTAGCTTCTTTGGCAAAAACACAAGTTTATTAGTGGTTTAAAAGAAGTTCAAATTCTCCACATCCCTAAAAGGCAAGGTGAGTAAATTCTAATGTCAAGACAGTGCTGATTTTTTTCTGAGCAAATCACATTGTTCACTCAGAATTTGTTCATAATGACCAGAAACTTAAAACCTACAAGTTCCGAAAAGTTTGTATGCTAAAACAAGAACAACCCATTTTTGGTTTAATGGTGAGTGCAAACTGTACCACAACAATGTGTCAGCATACAAAGCCTTGAGTGTAAAACAATTTTTAATTAAATTCAGCATGAACCAGCTTATCTATCAGTCATATTCATTCAATGTTGCTACATGTGACTTTTTATTCTCTTGAATGAAAAAATGCCTCAAAATTTTTTTTGGCAAAGTAGCTTTGGCCTCAAAGAAATGTTTAAGTATAAAACTATTAGAGAAAATGACATATTAGTTTTATGAAATGGAATTACATAATCTTTAGAAATATTAAGTCATTCCTCAAAGAAAAAGGCCTCAACTTCTCAGAGAGTTATCCTGGAAGATATCAATCTTTTTCACATTCTTCAAGAATGGCTATTGTGATTCAATAATATTTAAATCAGATCTTTACAACAAAAAATCCTCCAAATCAATGTGTCCAGCACAATGTTATGACTTATGGATTTATTTTTCAGTGAATTAAGTGGATGTAATTAATTGGGTGTGATGACAGATTTATTTGTTGCCAGAACTAGAGCTAGATTTTCTACATAATGGTAATCCATCATATTTCATCATTAAGTTCAATGATAATTGAATCCTAAAGATATATAATATCATTGTATTTGCCTCCCTTTTATAAGATATGATTAACTACTTCTTATACAATTAAGTCAAGGATATATTTTATTCTGACCTGGCTGATATAAAATTCAGATTACCACTGATAACTGTTAAGCTCAGATACTATACAGAAAAATAAAAAATTAACACAACTTTGACAGAGCCTAAAGATATGTAATATTAATATTATAAACCTATCATTTGAGAATTTATATAACTTTTATAATTGTATATAATAAAAAAACTGACCTTTTGATCGGTAAATGATAAAACAGTATAAAGACCTCTCCATAGAAAATAATGAAAGAAGTTGGCATTATATATCAAGCTTGTCAATTATTAGAGGTTTGAACATTTTGTTTTATCCCTTATATAAGAATAAGATACCCATTTACTGACCAATATTGGATGGTAAGCCAACTATTTGATTAAAAAAATCATGATTGGAACATGAAATAAAATTCACTTTTATACATTCAAGATTTAAATTCAAATTAAAGAAAGCTACAGCTGGTATTACACTACAAAGTCCTTATCTTCTTATAGTGAACACGTCTTTCTGAAGTAAAATGTTAAAATCTTTAATGTCTATACTCTAAAACCATACCATAATTAGAATACAACTAAAAATGTGGATAATTATTTACTTAGCCCAGATGGTTTTGGATTAAAGTGCTAAAACATCAAAAATAAAGAGAAAAATTGAAATAATTTAATAGTCTATTTGACAAAATTAATGTTATATTTAAAAAATCTATATGCCTTTATGTTTAATTAGAAATTGAATTAAAGTCAACATAAAAAAACATAGGCCAAAATTGATTGGGGGAAAAACAAGAAACGAATGCGTTTTAACTCAAACTGACACTATAGATGATAATGGTAAAAGAAAACAGAACATGAGCTGGACATACAATGGGAACAAAGAATAATTTTAATATATCTCACGCATCTTATATACAAAAATTGAAAGCATTTTAATTTGAGAATAAAATAATGAAATTAAAAAGTTTGGGCTCAATTGCTATAGGAAAATGCAATCGCGGAAAAGTATTGGCTTGCTTTGTCGTAGTTTATTGATGCTTTTTGATAATAAAAGTAAACTTTACAATAATATTCACTATATACATATATATATATATGCATTATGCACACAGACTTGCGCATTTATCTTCAAGTACTCCACATTAAAACTCAATTTCTAAAAATAATTTTTCTCAATCATATTAAAACAAATTTCCCAAACAAGAATACTGAAAACATAAAACATCTTTTCTAACAATCTTCGGTATTAATGACTAGCACTCCATCTAAAAGCTTGTTCAACTGGTGTTTCTTTTACTGACAAATTGTAATGGATTTTTCTTTCCTTCTTAAGCAAAAGAAATGTAACTTTAAGAAGAAAAATACTGTATCCATTAAAAAGCGGAATAAGAGAGCTTACTTTTTCTATCCTAAAGAAGCAATTCAGAGAAATCAGTTATCATTCAACTAAGAAATAAAAGTAAACTTTATTGGAAAAGATTAAATATATTAATTTAAAAATTGAAAATATTAATAAATATTTTTAAAAATTATTTTATCATCATTTTCAAATATTATCGTTCACTATTTCCGATTCTAACCTTTCTTCTTCGTATCACACTAACAAACTTGCTTATTTCATTCAATCATCTCACATGTGACATATTTCTAGATCTTTTAAATCTCTTGGAATCCAATTTAAAACTTCATCTGTCCTTCTATTATTATCTCTTCTGGCAATATGTCCAGTCCAGTTCCATGTCAGTCTTAATTCTTTCAATGATGTCAGTAACAGCTATTTATTCTCTCATCTATGTATTTAGTTTTCGATCCCTTCTTATTACTCCTAATATATATCTATCTATCCATACTTCATTGACATCTTCATTAAAATCTTTTTCAAACACATAGGCATATATCTTTTTAATAGTAAGCTATTTCTACCAAAATCCCTCCATATAAGTTTAATTATGTTTTTATTTGTATTAAAAATCTGACCAATGTATTTGTAGTTGTTAACTTTTAATTCGTCATTATCAATCTTCATCTAAGAAAATCTATTAAACAATATTTTAGACTTTTTTAGCATTTATCTTTAGTCATATTTTCTTACTTTCAACTGAGAACTCTTGCAGAATCAAATGTCTTTTCATAATCTGCAAATCTGAAACATAATGGCAACTCATATTCATAGATCCTAATACTTGGATATAATCTATTGTGCAAAAACAACTTTATCCATTTTATTCTTTTAGTTGGTTAAAATCTCAACACTATAAACAATATGATAAATAAGAAATAATGTTTGAGCACTAATATTGAATTAAGATATAGACTAACATGGTAAACAATGGTTTCAGATACTAAACGTGAAAAACAAACCTTTTTTAAAAATTAAGCATATCATAGCCTACTATGAATTATAAAATTTGTAGAATATTTTAAAAGAAAAGTATATAATATTTAGAAGAACTGAATGGAAAAGATGGCTAACAATGAAATGGAAGGGCTTCATTACTCTAAAGAGTCTAAAAATTAAACAACTATGTTATTCTGGATGAATATCACTCATGAACACCAGGAATCATCAATGTTGCAGCAAGTAATACTAATAAATACATTACCTTTTTCATATAGCATATAATATATTCTTTAAAACTAAATTAGCAGATTAACATTTAGTTTGGTGAATCTAAAACATGAGCATGGTAAGTGGTAGTATATAATCTATTTCTATCAAATCTTTAACAACACTTGAAGATTCATTATAAAGCAATAAACTAATAACAAGCAGTGTTCATTATGTATTTCTGAAAAACAATCCAGAAACATCTTAAAAATAATATTCTAACTTTATATATATATATGTCAACAGATGGCGTTCTACCAAAAACACCGTCAAGCGTATGTTTACATAAACGTCAGAACAAGCATTCACTATCTCTAACTTTAATTCCACTTTCAGATCATGATTTCAAGCTATTTTCTATCATCAGTGAAAGACAGGAATATGAAACTAGATCTAAACACAAACTCTGAGTGTTTATGAAATAGTTTCTATTCAGCTTGCAAGCGTGAATCTTTTAGACACGTAATGTCTTCAAACTCAGCATAGCAAGCCAGATAGCTATATGGGTCTGATATCAGTTCAGCATCACCACATAGTAGAAGCCTCTGCAATATATATCATTGCTAGAAAGACCTCAAAGGTACATTTATGAAAAACAAAAAACAAGTTAAAAACTTGCTAACGCTTGTATGTATGTCAACAGATATATATTTGGAGTTAAAAACTAGTGGATGCTAATAAATAAATAAATGAAGCTTTTATTAATTATTTATATAAATATGAACCTTTCTTATTCAACATAATTTTATATGTATAATAATTAAAACTTAAAACATATAGAAAGGAAAAAGTTAATCATAGCCAAATAAAAAAAAATCAGTTTAATCATTTTGAATAAATAGAACTATTATGCTCAACCATCCATATTGCTACTTAATTGTTACATAATCTTTGATCAGGCAACTATGCTTTTTTTTAATATCATAATCAGCTAAATTTCATTACTTTAAATAAAATACTTCCAAATGAAGGCAATAACTATTCATAGAATCTACAGAACAATCAACTATTTCTTCTCTGCTACTCTTTGTCAAACTGGCACAAACTTAAATCATATGAGTTCGTAAACTCATTTACAATGGATTCAATAAAATAAATCACCTTAAGTGGACAGAAAGCAATGGCAAATAATCATCAGTATGATAACCAAATAAATGTTGCACAATCACAGTACTTCGTTGCATTTAATTATCTTTATCTACCATAAGGGAAAGAACACTGCATACATACATATAGCCATATTAGCTACACAGTTTCCAAAAGGGAAATTGAAAATTTTGATCAATTAACTTGTAATTAATAACTGAATTGGGTTGTTAAAGCATATTAATTAAAAGATATGATTAATAAAATATTTCAAATTTATAACATTAATTGTATGCTGGATTGAATGGATACATATTGTTTGGATTAAATTGTAATAAGAATATGACTGAAGCTGACTAAATTAAAACAGGAGAAATAATTTTCCATTTAGAATGTTTTACTATAAAATAAAACTGATCATAAAATGAAATAAAATTTGTATAAATTCTCTGCCCGATCCAAGTAGAGTAACTACGCAATGGAATATTACAGCTAAGCAATTATACTTGATCATTATCAATGATCATCTATCATTGTTTGCCACTCTCTTAAAGTTTATTGTAGCATTCAATTTAAGTCATACCATAAACTCTATTGAATTCTTATACTACCAAAAATTTTGAAAAAAAAATGTCAGAGCAGAATCTGTATTGTGGATGTCATCTTTGACCAAAACTAATTTTTAAAAACTTCAATGGCTATGAATAATATTCTCTGCTGACATATTCTTCTAAGACAAATATATTTACAGAATAAAGATCTAAAAAAAAAAAACTAAAATCCTTCAACATTTACTAACATTCTGGATATTTTAAATTTCCATGTAGCAGTATTGTGAGGTATGATAGTATCTCAAATAATACTTACTTTGTTATTATTAATTGGAGAATCATTTTCATGTGTATATGCTTCCATATTTTAGTTTCTGCTATTAGATAGCAGCAGTAATCATAAAAAAAAAAGTTTTTTTTTTTTCAATTGTAGGAAACCATATTTAATTCATCTTAACTTCTTTTGCTATAATAATTAATAAAGCAAGTCATATATAACATGACATTACTTTTATGAGCTTGTAATGTGCATTTTTGCTATAATTTACAATAAAAAGTATTTTAATTCAAGTTAACCAGTGTTTATTTATTTACTTTTTCTAAATATTAAAAATGTACTGTAATTGTAAAAAAGGTTAGAATAAATATATTTTACATTTTATTTTATATTAAATAAAATAAATAATTTATCATACTTTTTTTCTGAAGATACATATAATAAAAATATGTTAAAAATATATATTTTAAAACAACACTAATTAATTATGCTACTGAAATGCCACAAATACACCATGCACAAATATGCATTAGGAGAAGCAAAATAGATTTAAAACATGAAAGGCTAAAGGATTAAGTGTATTAATTTAAAAATAGCTTTTTTGCAATCAAAAATATAAATAATACCCTGTATGATTTAATACAGTCATAGAGTGGTGAATTCAAAAGTTAAACATAACTAGATTTCAGTGCAAAGTCTGGGATGCTAAAACATCTTGTGATCTCTCAAGCAGTGAACTATTGGATTATTTTTAGCACAAAAGATCTGAATTTCAAATTAAATATTTAATTCTATGATAAGGGTTTATTTTTTTCCTGTTTGATTTGCCATTACTAACAGTTGAATGTATTTGGAATATTAAAATAAAGTTAAATTTTTCTAAAGACATTTAATACTCATATTAGATGATGGAAATAGTCCAATATAAAAATATAATTTATTTAGACTTTAAATAATAAATATCTGAGCAATGCTTTCAATCTAGAAAATCATATTTTCATAGCACTTAAACTTGGCAGCTGTAAAAGAAGTAAAAATTATAGAATTACAGTATTTATTTAATGGGTATGCAACCCCCCCCCCCAAAAAAAATCTCCCATTTTATCAACAAAATAAATCTGCATAAAAATCCTGTTTTATAGATGAAATCCTTATTAAACTGAAGCTTTTGAAGTGATTGAAATATCAATTCTAAGTTTTATAAGTGGATTTTGAAACTAGAACTTTACAACTATGGCAAATTTCACACCCATCATTGCCTGATGTATAATGATCCATCAATAAATTATCTAATACTTTGTGATTAATTGAACTAGCACCTTTACATAATTAATGCTATATAAATAATTATAAGATGTTATATTATTGTATTTTTAAGAAAATTAATTATAATTATATACTTATAAATAAGACTACAACAAAAAAAAAAGGCTAAATAGACTGCTTAATTTTTTTTTAAACCTATGTTTGGCCTACCTTTCTGTAAATACTTCAGATATCTTATTTAGAATTTATAAACCAAGCCACTATTCATAAAAGGAGAGATGATTAAATTTAATGGATTAGTTTAAAATAATACAAAACAGAACAGACCATTAAAACACACATACACTTTCAAAATTTATTGGTGCATTATAAAGATCAATAATATTTCCAAAGACAATTAGATATGTCTCTGTACACTGTGAACTGAATATGTTAGAAGATAATGAAGCAGGAGGGCCAACACTATATTCAAGTGTCATACCACAGAGATCAAAAGTCTGTGTTAAACTATCTTACACATATACTTTTATACACACACAATCTAAATGTCTTAAAATATTCTCCCCTAATCATTAAAAAAAAAAAATTTTTTTTTCCAAGAAGTTGATAATATTAACATCATAACAGTTGTCACATTATTTATATGCAAATATTTCAAATAATGTAAATATTTTTTTTACAGAAATGTTAAACTAATGAGTAATTTTGAAAGCTACATATAAAGTAAGTTAATGAACAAGATTTGAAAGCATAATTAATTTGTTTTAAAAAAACTATACTAATTAAAAATAATAACAAGATATTCATTTAAATTATATAAAACTGTTGAACACATTTTCTTCAAATTTTACATTAAAACACTCACTGTCTTACAGATGGAATTCAGATCATCTCTATAAATAATTTGATAAACATTCAATAAGGGAGAATATATCAAATTTTAATAAATTAAGGTGAATGATTAAGGGGAAATCATTCAGTTACTTTACGTTAAATCCTCTGTCTGAAATCAGATAGATTAACTAGGCCAGCATTGGTAAAAAATTACTAAAATGTCATTTATGTTTAAAATTTTAATGCATATAACAGTAGAAAAGCTTTGCTGACCATTGCATTTAATACTGGTCACTCATTTGTTTTCTAACTAAATGCATTTTCTATTTGCATACTTCATGCCCCATTCTTGTTCCTAGTAACGTAAATGGAATAATAATATAATCATATGGGTCCACTGCTAACAGACATAATCATTGAGAAAATTAATACGTGTAATGCTATAAAGATATTGCAAATTGGAATATCCTATAACAAAACGTTTGGATAATGCTGAATTAGACAATAGAATGTGATGACCAAATGATTAAACTTGACTACAAGTAATGGTAGTTCATCAATGCTATTTCCTTACTAATAAACAAATACACAATAAATGAATAATTAACATAAAAAAATCAGATTTAAATTGAATTATTTTAATTTTTTTTGAAGTTTTTAACATATATAAAATTTTTATTTTGTGTATGTGATTTGTTACTATAAATACTTATATGTTGTGTATTTGAAGAAGACTGCTGAACAATTGAAACTATTTTTGGAAGTGTGAAATAATGAAGGATTAGAGTGCATAGAACAGCATGCTACTATTATTTGCTTGTATTAGTATGTACTCATATATAATAGACATTAATGAACTCCCTACATCATTAAGATTGACAGATATTTAATTATTATAATATATAAAGTTCAAAAAATATTAATTGAATGCATACATAATTATTTTACAATACCTTTCAATTAAAATTTTTTTCCAAACAATATTAAGGTAGGGGAAACTGCATAATTATTAGTAAATAAACTTGAAATGTAGCCACTATAAAGGAGTCATGCAATTCACATATATAATTCAACATCCCAGACTATAATTAAAATTCAAGATGACAACAATCATAATTAATTTAGCAGAATAATATATGGTAAATCAAAAGAAGTAAATATATTAGTCAATATTAATATTTAGGATGCAGATTAAGTGATGAAAAGACAGAGTGAAATAGAAACTAAATTAAGAATTATAATGCCTAGTATTAGAATTACTATATGTATTGTTAATTTGATTATAGTATTAAGAAGATGAAAAAAAAATGTCAAAGATTTATATTGAATAAAAAAGATTAAATATAAAATAATGATTAAAAAAAGAAATTTTATTTTTTAAAGAATTAATAAACAAAATTTTGAGCAGACATTTTCATACACAAAGAGAAAAATGAAGATTATAGTATATTTGTTATAAAAGATTGAAGAAATTGAGAAAAAAAGTGATACCTTATGTATAAGAGACTATATATATAAGAAATTGGGAGAATATGACATTTGAAGTGACTTGTAAAATTCATTCTTAGATAGATATAAGTTCAAAACAAAAAACCTTTAAATAAGCCAATGCAGGTCAAAAATTTCTCATCATTCCAAAAATGAAGACTGAAAAAGGCAGTACTCACCGGTCTTTCCAAATGCTTGATGGTAAAAATTTTGATATCTTTTCACTTTTGTTTTACTATAACCAAAAATATCTGGATAACCATTTAATGCCTAATTTTCAATGGCTGACTGGATTAACGATGGGTTGGCTACCTGAAATCCTAAGTCTGTTTAGTATTGGAAAAAATTTCCATTTACCAGACTAATTCAAAAGTAAATCATGAACATGACGAGTGAATGAAAAAGATCACTGTGTCCTTCATTCTTAGGTTAATAAGTGATAATATAAGGAATATATAGACCTAACAAAACATGGCTGAAATGTTAAAATAATACATACTGCCTGTGTCCTTCATTCTTAGGTTAATAAGTGATAATATAAGGAATATATAGACCTAACAAAACATGACTAAAATGTTAAAATAATATATACTTGCAGTTTCTATTATATTTTTTAAAAAAATGCAAACTATCATCCATATATAATTAATTATTTCTATAATTCAAATGATGTATATTTTTAAAAAAATTCCATTTGCTTAGTGAAATAAATTTAAAAAAATATTTAATATTACAAAGCTTTTGTGAATGATTGCACAAAGTTTAAATACTGTACCACTTAAATGAGACTAAAAGTAAAGGACCAAAGTTTATTTTGGATAGATACAATTAAGCATAAAAACAATATGTAAAATACTTTTGCAATTTTTCATTATTTTTCTAAATAAATCTCCTTTTCCTAATTATTTTCTACTGTATGCTTAAATTTTTTGCCTAAAGTTCATTGAAGTATACTAGGCAAAAAAAAAAAAAAATTACGATCAAGTGCCATATTAATTTTAATCATTTGTAAGTTTGTAAGGATTCAAATATTTTGTAAAATTAATTATTTATCGAAAAATCTTACTTGTTAAAATTTATGAACAAAATTCCTTTAAAAATTCATGTTTCAGAACATTTTTTTAAAGAGTACTTATAAAATCTTCATCAAAAGAATCCCATTTTATTAATCCTAGACATCAATTTCAGCCAAGTAAACAAAATAATATATTTAAAAAGTGGATGTGTTACTGTTTTTATTTCAATCTTTTTAAATTTTAATCATTTCTTAATAATAATAATAATGTGCATTGTGAACTTCAAACATTTTGTTAATTTACTATGCTTTTTATTTTCTGATAACAATCAAGTATTATCTCTTAATTACAGTATTATTATTATTATTATTATTATTATCCAATTGATTAGCTATGCAAATTGCCTTTGAGTAGAAAATTGAGCATAGAAATTAGTTTTTGTTTTTATTATTCTGGATCCTTACACAAAATAAATTATCACAAACAAATTAAAAATTCTGTCAATCCACAATTATGTCACCAGATTAATAATTTTTAGTAATTTAATGGATTTATTTTTTTTCTTCATCACTGAAAAAAATAAAAATATGATTTTTACTGACTGAATGTAATCTTAATTTACCAATTAAACAAATCATTATTAATCTGTATGAATACATATTGTGCCGATCAAAATATGTTTATCCATCTAACATGAGCTGGAACTCACCAAATGTACTTCAAACCCAGTCAAGCCCAAGATTTAGGTCAGGGACCAGCCTGAATTCGAACCCACTCTCTAAGCCCCAGATCAAAACAATAATGCTTCCAACCCTTAATTATTTTTGGACGATTAACAACAGTCACATCTTCTATATTGGATTTTATAAAAAATATATAGTTTAATAGAAAAACAAGCAATTTAAAAGAAAAAGCTAAAAATGACATATAATAAATATTTAAAAACATCAATATTTTGTTAGTAAGTTTTGCTCCTATGTATATATTTGAGCTGCATCTATAATACTTTAATAAAAAAAACTAATAATTAATAAAAAGAATTAATACTAATTTTAAAACATGTTATTGAAACATTAAATTTTATAATTTAGGCGCACATCTCAAATATATACATGAAATAAATATACACGACAAAAGGAGCGGGATGGGATATAGGGGTTTGAATACAGGTTAGTAGGTAGAAACATGAAGCACAATCTTAAGCTAAGATTTACTGCTTCAATATGGGTAATATTTAAACAAAAAATGAACAGATAGGTAGTGAACAAAAAAATGCAACCAGCAAAGACAAAAATATAAAGAATGAATAAAAAAAGACATATATTTAACCAATATAAATTCAGCAATACCTTGAAAATTTGCGTTTAAATTTATTTTATCTGGAATGCTATTTGTCACATAAAATACTATCAAAATTTCTGCTAAATTTTTAATGATTTTTTAAATACTTTTTTTTTTTCATGATATCAAAATAACTGCATAATTTTTTAAAAAAAAAAAAATCCATATGAAACAAAAATTATATGCATTTTTCAATTTCTATAAATTAATGATTTAGCAGTCATCATTATTAAGTGATATTTATATAAAAATCCTGTAACACTATTTTTTAATTTTATGTATTAAAAAGCTAGATAAGACTGAAAGTGAAAATAAGCTACAATCTGCTTCAAAAGTTTTCCATTATATGGAGCAACTCTTGAAAGTACACACATGTAGATGGTTTAATCAGGCATTTTATAATCAAATAACTTTATTACCTCTCTTTTATTTATTAGCTGTTGGCGTTTTAATATTTAACTACTAATATCCATATCAGACAGCAATATTATAGAATATTAGCAAGAACAGATCACAAATGCGTCAAAAGAAAAATATTATTTCCAAAGGAATAAATTATCTTCATGCTATATGTTAAATATTTTATGATTAAGCATAATATTTGTGATTTCCAAGAGTCAACATTGATTTGGTTATATAGTTTCCATAGGATAGATCTCATTTATATTATAAAACATATCTCAAAAACAATTTTAAAAGAAGTAATACTGATTGCTGTCATTAAAGAATATTGATAAGGATAAAAATTAAGCATGGTATTGAAATCTTTCATTAAAAAAAGTTTGCTGTAGAAAAATTAAAAAGCATTGTAAAGTGTTAAAGAAATAATAAATAAATCAATGTGTGAATTTTTGTCTTCTTTTTCTGAAGTTAAAATTAGTCCACATTCATTTATATATGGCTGTTGATAATGGTGATTGGATAGACATCCTGATGCATAGTCATGATGAGTAATTTGCTCAATAAAATAACTTGTCAATAAATAAATATATATATATATTTGATCAATTCTAAACTGAGAAAAATTAGTGGTGGTGGGAAAGGAAGATTATAGATAGTCTTCTTAAATAGAACTTTAATATTAAAATTATGAAAGTAATGTAAAAAATAATCAAATTCTAAATACTTTTCAAACTTGGTGAGATCCTGGAATAATAGTTAGCTACTCATGAAAAAAAAATAGTATCATATTAAAAAACAGGTTACTAATAAATGTTGATAATGAGGTCTATATCAGAAAATAATGAATATGAAGAAAATTCTTTAATGGTTACTAACTTGTGTTTTTGGGTCATTTGGTAAAAACATTGATTGAATATAACAGTATAGTATCTTCGGTTTAAAATTACAGTTTGAAATTGTGCTAGTAAATCTCTTAGATTATTATGTTAATCTAATATCTCTTAATATTAACATGGAGCAAATGTTAAAATTTTGTGAATGTTAATATGTGTAATAAGGAAAATAAAAGTAAAGTAAATAATATAAAAATCTTAACATTCTTATTCCAAGATACTTAAGATTGGCCTATATAACAGAGTTAAGGTACAAAAGATAAGACGGCCACTCTTATTTTTTTCAAAGACTCTAATTTATGCTTTGGATCGAATTTCCTAACATTCAATAAAAACAACATTGACAGAATATAACAGTACAGAGCATGTGTTAAGGGTTATTACCTTCTGTTTAAAATTGCATAAGATTATGAAAAAGAAATGTAAAAATTGTTTATCAAGAGTCAACTGAAATGGGCTTTATAATTTATATAAAAATAAAATTCTAAATGAAACATTTTACTTTTAAATCTCAGATAATAAATTTGACACCCTGAAAATTGAGGTCCATATTTTCAAGAAATTTCAGGGATTCTGAGGGTGGTCAGCCTAACTAATTAACTGACAGGTTGATAAAAAGATATTTGAATAAAATATAATAGTATAACGAAAATCAAAATTAGTGAGATATTTTATCTATGGAATACTGAATCTATAGTATTATTTTTTTTGTCAATCTTGATATGATAATATACAATTATGTATATAAATCCGATATCCATTAGTTAAATTTATCATCAGCTAATATAATAAAATATTTTTTCAAGTAATACATAAATATGAAACAGCAAAAGACATCTATCAAAGTCTGAAATTCAATTATTATGCTATTTAACCAATTATTTTTTTTCATAAACTTTAAAAATAAACACCGCAAACAAAAAAGTTTTTTATGTTAGATAATTATTCTGTTTCGACCCGGTTCCTTTTTTCTAATAATAGTAAAAAAAAAAAATTTCTTGGCCATACTTTTTTATAGTAATTAATTACAAAATATAACGATGACAATTTACGAAAATAAAACACTTATTTTATACATAAACGATCACTTGAAAATTATCTGTACATTAAAGTCACAAAAGAAAAAAAAAGATTAACTTTCTGGGCATTTTAAATTTCTCTGAATATATAAATGTTTTATTTATAGTTGTGGAAACATAGAAGCAATAATAAACATTAACCAGGAAAAGGCAAATCAAACGATTAGCATGGCTGATTTTTCCATTTTACTGCTTTAACAATCCATCTTTAAAATAATAGTAAGAGAAAGAAAAGCAAGTCTATAAAATTTCACACTCCACAAACAATTCCTACCACTGGACTGATTAAAAAGACATTACTAAGATGATGCTTATATCTCAACTTTTTATTAAAAATATTAAGAATAAGGCAAATTTGTGCATATGCAATAATGAATCATATTTCTATAGCATAACCACTCTCACGCAAGATAGGGATTGGTTTCTACTTGCTTTTAACACCTTGTTGAGGGTGTAATCATAAACATAAAACCAAAGACATGTGAAACAGATCTATAATCCTCAGGATGCACATTCTGTGTTGATCCAGCACTCATCAGTTGGCCTAGATCACAATGGCTAATAAAAATTTATTAATATGTATATAAACAGTGTTTACTCTCTGCCCAAAGCGTCTAAGCAAATACTGTAACGAGGTTAAAAAATACAATGACTAAACTTTAAGATTTCCATTATATATGGTAATTCTGCATAGTTTAATGCAGTTGTAGAGTGGTGGACCCAAGAATTGGTCTATGTTCAAGCTATTAGTTTTGGTGCTTGAACATCAGTTAATTTCCTGGATAATAAATCATTCAGTTATTTTTTTTATTACCACATTTATTACTAGTTTATACTTGTCACCCTCATTCCAATACTAGTGCTATATCTTAAGGTAATCAAGCTATAAGCAATTAATGGTATTTATTATAGAGATGTTAGTTTTCCCAATTTGTCAGAAGTGAAGCATGGGAACCCTACTGATATAACATAAAGGATCCTTAGCCAGATTCTAAAAAATATAATAAGATTAATCGGTAAAATTTTTCACCTGACTAAACTGTGATGTGATTATAAGCTACTATTGTGAAAGTATATCTTCATTAGAATAATTGTGTGGAGCAAATGAATAGTAGCAGGCTACCTCAAAAAAAGTATTTTATAATGAATTTCAGCTTGGTTTTATAAAATACCCCATTTTCATTATAAATATCATCTCAAAGATTTTATTAAAAAAACAACAATAATGATTCATTGGGAAGATGTGGCTGAAGATAAAATAGAATGGAGAGCTATAATTAGACAAAGTAGAGGTCTTCACAAAGTAACAGTCATTGCAGAAGATAAAAGGCATCATCACAAGATGGCAGAGACAAAAAGGGCTGATGCATAATATATATTGATGCATTTATATTTTACTGTTTTACTTTGTATGGTTATTGCAAAACTCATCTTTAACTTTTTATTCATTGCTTTTCTTTTCTTTGTTTTCTTCTTGAGTTAAAATGGCCAACATTTTTGGTGGCTGCTTAATAGTGGTGAAAAATCCTAAAATACATACATATATATCTATAAGCCGATTTGAGTGAAGTTACACAGACATTTCAATTTCATGCTTGGTAGTATTATTGTCAGTCTAAACATCCACATAACAGCTTGGAAAATGAATAAAAGTGATCTCATTTTCCTTTGTTACATTGACAGTTCAACATTGGAGAGTGGTATACTAAATTTTCTAGCTCATAAAAATTAGGAGTTTATCTTTCCAATTATATTTCATATTATTTACTACTGTTTAATTTCCTTTATATAAATATATGCACTTTTTAAAAAATTATATATGCAAGTGCTATAACAAAAATAATGAGCTAGAGCAACACATTACTAGCCAAATATCTAGTAGCAGAAAAGTTTGTGAAATAGGATCAGCAGCTTCAACTATAAATTTTGAATAATAAATGAAGTCAGCTTATCCAATCATATGATCACATTTGAGAATTAAAAATAATTATTTCTAATATAACTTTTTTTTTCAATAAGCAATAGATGCATCTCGTGGATAATTTATCTAAGATTTCAAGGCATTTATGAAATTATTTGCAAAGAGGTCGGACAAATGTGCACATTTTAAAATGTAAACACAAGCACGTCTGGCTACTCTTATTGCAGTTTTCTTTCAATATTTCTATTAAACACATATGAATTAACAAAATGATATCGAACGCCACCTAGTGGCCCTAGGAATACAATGTTAGTTTCAGGTCCCCTATATTAGGTGGAATTAAAAAAAAGATAACGAAGCTTCACTGTAATATTTTGAAGCTAAAGTGAGGATAAACTCATTACCTTATCAAAATGAAGAAAACTTTTAGTTTCCTAACAGCAACAAGGGTTTAACTGACATCGTTGTGAAAACAAAAATGGCAGAAAATGTATCAAATCAAGTGCAGAATAAAGGGGAAAATGCGAGTCAAAAAAACAGCAGTATAAATAAACAACTGATGGAAGAAGAGAATCCAGTTAACAAAGAAAACCCCTCAAATGTTTTGGACTATATGTCACCCAAAATATCACAAGGGAAAGAGAAAGTTGAAGGCTTCGAGAAGTTTAAAATTGAAAACAACGTTATCTAAAAAGCGAAACCGATTAATAAAAATTTAAAATTTAAAACGTTATCTAAAAGCGAATCAGATTAATAGAACAAATCTATAAAATCTAAATTTGAAACTAACGAGAGAAGTAAGTTAAACAAATTATTTAATGTTAATAACCAAGAATTTAAATATGAAGAGGCATCACAATCAAAGTATGGGGTAAATAACGTTATGCAAGAGGCTTATGATAATATATTGGATTTAACGGATGAGGAAGATGAAAAATCAACTGTTTAACGAAGTCACTTAATGAATAATTTGTAATAAGGATTGAGAAATTTAAAGAATAAAAGCGAACAATTCTTTTATCAAGATCATAACCACAGACAAATTCATTTGACAAACTAGATGCTAGACACTCCAGTTAGAAATATTTTTGTAACAGTATTAGAGTTTTGTTGTAATATTTGAGGGCACGGGTCTGCACTCCTCATTTCTTCCACAGGGGTTGATGATGGCAGCCGTTGAGGATCTGGTTTATGGGTGCGGGCTGTTGACAATTACTGCCGCTTCCGGAAAACCTGCTGAGAGGGTACAGGGTCAAAGTTTTCAGCACCTTTTCCGCTCTGATGGCTGCTGCCCCCTTGATGGACTGTTTTTGGACAGTGCAGATCTGTGCTCGTCCATGTATAGATACACATTAAGCAAAATTATACAACCCTTTTATGGATATATTTGTTATTGAGCGTATGTACATTGTAAACATTTTAACTTCAAAGCAACAGTTTTCAAAATGATAATTTTCAACTGAAGCAATCACTTCAAGTGGCCTAAGCAAGTATTACATCTCAAATATCCATGAGTATGTGCTTTATATAGCTAAATAAATATAGAGCTATTTAATTATATGTCATTCTATCCAACGACAAACAAATAAACTTCAGCAATGAATTTATAAATATAAAAGATTAAATTTCATAAATTTTTTATGTATAACATATGACATAAGAACAAAGATTGTTAATGGGTTAAACGAGAAAAAATGAGGAGAAAAAGAAATCCATATTAAATCTATATTTTCGAATAAAGAGTGAGATGGGAGGAGATGTAATTTTCCTTTATTACTAATATATAAAAATAAATTATTAATTATAGCATGCTTGATAATAAAGCCAATTATAACTTACCAATATTTTACAGATAATATAGATGCACTACCATCCACTATCTATGATAGAGGACAATGTTGGCAAGAAAGGTTTTACAATATATAAAAAAAAAAAAACAATTTATTTCTATATAATTGTATAAGAAATGGTATAAATGTATAAAATGTTTTATTAAAAGTTAGAAAAGTGATTAGATAAGTTAGAGAGCAAAAAAACAGAGTTGTGGAAAATGAATATGAATTTTAAAAAAAACAATATGAATTTAAAATAATAATAATAATAATCTGAAGATAAATGATAAGATTGTCCAGAGAGCTTAATGTTATTTAGTATAAGATCAGGAGTTTTGGATACCTGGGGGGGGGGGGGGATGGTATAAAAATTTGAACTTTAGACGTGGAGATAAAAGATAAAGTAGTGACAATTTTGTTTTGGTGTGTAAAAATAAGGAGCAAAAAAGATAATATTGAAAGTCAAGTTTAAAGCTGGTACAGTTCCAAATAAAGCTGTGTTAAAATGTGCAAGTATATATTTAAATATAATAATGTTTATAGTGAATTAAATCTGAATGAGCATATCATAATAACAATTCACAAATTAAACTAACTAGAAACATTTTAATAAATTTGCAGAGAATACTCTCTTTCTTAATATCAATGCTAATTTACAATACTTAGGTTTTATTTAACTTTCATGCTGTAACATAGACAATAAGATAATTATTAGAACTCAAATGGATGAAACATTATTTTAATGGGTCTTTTTATAAAACATTGATTAAACCAGCATACAGTTTTAATAGCTGTTACTAATGCAGGTGTTATCAAATTTATTAGAATTTATATTTTAAATAATACAGAAAAATTAAACCAATTTCCGATAAATGACTAGTATGCTCCTCCATATTTCATCCCAATTCACACTAACATTTGTAATTATATATTAGACCCATCATCTAATATTGTTAGTTTTTTTGAAAAATTCAAGCTTTATTTAAACTTTTCAAATACCTTCAGGTATTAATAATAGCAACATTTAGTATATAATACAACATTTTGAATAGTATTATTCTCTCTTCTTCAGATGTTGCTACACTGTCCGGTAATACTACTAGCACGAAAATCAAACCAGTGACTTTTAGATTAATGAATACTAAATTTAAGGTAGCACTATAATCAATTAGACTAAACATCACCTGAAATTCAGTAGTCATGTATCTAAAAGTCATTTGGCTTGTTTTCCAAGTTGCTACTGTTATTAGTCAAGCCTAAAAATAATACACTCAAAACATTGCGTTGCATTCTAACCTGTGGGCTATTATTAACAGTTGAAATGTATTTGAAAAATTTAAATAAAATTAGAATTTTTCTAAAAACATTTTAACAATTAATAGTAAACGAAGGAAATAGTCCTGCATAAAATTACAAAGAAAATGACATTATCAGAAAAATTACTGATAATCATACAAATATTCGCTTAATTTCTCAGCTTGAAGTCTTAATAAAATAACCCCCCCCCCCGTTTTTTATTATTTTGATTTTTAATTTCATTTGTTATTAGGATTTCAGTTTTCTCGTAACAACTTACAGTATATATATAATCACTTTTTTCAAGGTTTACTTTATATAAATTTCTGTCGGCATATGTCTGTCTTTACTTTGATTTAAAGTATTTATTAAAAATGTCTATAATTTATTAAACATCTGAATGCATGGTCATCCCCCTTTCCTAAATAATGTTTCTTTAATGATAACAAAAAAAATCATTTATAATAAACTAAAAAAATATTTTGACATTAAAAAAAAATATTGTTGACATTAGTAATTTGTTTTGCACAGTATATACAGCAACAAGTAAACAATCTATTTTTAAAAACTAATTTATTTTAAAAAAGGAGAAAAAAAAAGTGTTTCCAACACACTAAACAATCGTTCAATTTATAAAATATTTAACAGTTAATTTTAATTCCGGAAATGAAGTTTAAGATAACAATTTCTCTATCGGCATCACATCAGAAGATGAACAGAAAAAAAACATTTTACAATCATTTAAGAAACAAGACGTGTACGTATATTTACATATAAACGATTCGTATCAGGAATTTCTCGTAAATAATGGCAATTAACAGATTATAAATAGCCAGCGTTTTCCATTCTCTCTTTACAAAGAAAACATATTTTCTTTAGGGGATTGGGTGTGTGGTCATTATAAAATAAAATAGTAAAATTATAATTATCATATCAACACATGCATGAGTATGCTGAAATGATTCTATGATATATATTATTACTTGTAACCTAAATATTAATTTCTTGAAATATTTATTTAGCATGAGATCTGTTTTGAGATTTTAATCATTAACAAAAACAATATCATTTAGAGATTCCAATCGAAAAATAGCTTCACTAATCAACAGTTATGTGGCTCAAAAGTCAGAGATTTGATATTCATGAAGCACATAAGCATATCCTGAATCTAATAATATCTAGAAAGATCAAAACCAGCCAGCTATGGCTGGATCTGCAAAAAGATTTTTGATTGGAATCACATAATTTCTGTGTTTCAAAAGATTTTTACTTAGTTTAACATAAAGAATGGGGATCTTAATTTAAGAAAGTCTTAGAAAATGAAACTATAACCAAAGTTATTGATAATCTGCTCTACTAAAGAAAATTTCTATAAAGGAACTTCTCTTCTGCTATTTGGTAGAGGAATATGTATAAGAACCAAAAAGTGATGGCAAAAGAGTATTTCTCAAAACAGCCTTTCTTCAAGTAACAACACGACTAAATGGCTTTTGCAACGCACACCCATCATTATCATGAATAAAAATAATAAGTTAATATTATATATGTTTGAACTTGTTAATTATTAAGTTAAAAGTTGGAGATTAAAATGGGAAGCTAAGAAAGTTAAACAAAAAAAAAAGGATATTATTAAGTTATTTAGATTTTGTACATCATGAATAAAAATAATAAGTTAATATTATATATGTTTGAACTTGTTAATTATTAAGTTAAAAGTTGGAGATTAAAATGGGAAGCTAAGAAAGTTAAACAAAAAAAAAAAAAGGATATTATTAAGTTATTTAGATTTTGTACATGATGTGGTTGTTTTTGTAAATAATGTTTCTGAGCTTCAATAAATATTGCAAGAGTTATCACATGAAAGTAAGAAAGTAGAATTAAAGATAAATACTACAAAGATTTAAGTTCAATAAACTTTCTTAGACGAAAGTAAAGATTAATAATCATGAATACCTTAGCCAGAATATTAATACAAATGGAAATATAATGAATGAAACTAATCATAAAATTAAACTTGGATAGAGTGCTTTTGGTAAAAATAATTTAATATTAGAAAGGAATTGTGCCTATATGTTTGAAGAAGAAAGTTTTTAATAAATGTGTTTTACTAATTCTTACCTACAGATCTGAGATTTGCAGGAAAGCAATTCAATGTTAGAATTTATAAAAAAAAAAAGATTGAAAATGAAATATCAAAGAATTAAAAAACTAAAATGGAGCTGAGAAGAGATGATAAAAGGATCCCAAGAGATTGTAGAAGACCTAGAAAGAGACTATATGTGAGTAGTATGAATGAAATAAAGGAAGTTTTGCTGGTATGAGAAGATGATTAAATAAGATAATTTTTAAAATCAGAAAAACTTGATTAAACTTGGAGACTTACAGTGGATTGATAATTAATGAAAATGATTTTTAAATATTTATTAAAGATTAAAAACAATAATTTTAAATTATTAATTAACAATTAAAATATAGCTTTACTCTTGGCAATGAGCCTAGTCTTGTGAAATATCACATTGATCAATCAATAAACTCAATTTAAAAAAATAAGCAATTATAATGATTTCCTATGGCAAAAAAAAATTAATTAATTACCACTAGTTTAAAAAATATAGTAAACATTAAAAATTTGTTTTCTTTTTTTTTTAAACAAAAATGCTTAAATTGGGGGTGGCAGGGTCTAATAATAAATGAACAATTTTATTAAGCATATTTTTAATATCAAAAAACTAAACTAGCTTGAGTAGAAAAATA
Organism: Epiperipatus broadwayi; assembly: GCA_028023455.1. Classification (NCBI taxonomy): domain Eukaryota; kingdom Metazoa; phylum Onychophora; class Udeonychophora; order Euonychophora; family Peripatidae; genus Epiperipatus; species Epiperipatus broadwayi. The sequence continues at coordinate 1,941,446 of JAQFVV010012470.1, forward strand.
ATGGTTTTCAACTTTTTTTTAATGTTAATTTTAAACACGCTGAATGTCAATCTAGTCTTGCTGAATTGCAATTCATTAAATTAAAACATATACAAAAAAAAAAAAAAGCATAATATAATATGAAATATATGTTATATTAACAATTTTTGTTTTAGTAACTACCTAATAAATAAAAATTTCTTTTTTTGCTGCAGTTATATTTTAAGTAATGGTTACATTTTGTTTTTTGTTTATAAAAATATAATCTAATTAAAACAAAATTACCTACAGAGGTCTCTAGTGACGTTTCAATTTGTTTGCTAAGGTATAATCTAATTAAAACTATTAATAATCTTTTTAATGTACAATTTTCAATAGTAGCATAGTGCCCAAACCAGTAGACTATTTCCATGCTCATTTATTTTCAAGGAATAAATTTTATTCTTCACAAATTATTTATTCATTAGAATAGCAACTTTGCAAACAAAAAATAGTCTCAAATTTAATGTACTAACTTTGCAAATAAACAAAAATGATCAATAAATTGAAAGTATAACCAGATCAAAGAATTTTGTTTTAGCTCCTAGGGCAAATCAATTTTCTCAAGTAAATAAACCTTAATAAGCAACCAAATTTAAATTAATTTTGTCTGATTGAACAAAGAATACATTCAAATTGTTAAAATACTTAAAAAAAATTTTTAATTCAATTCATAATTTCAAAAAAAGAAAAAAAAATAGCACATATGTACTCAAAAAAAAACTATTTCCGCTGTAACTTTCTGTTTTACATTAGAACTTTTGTATTTGACTTATTTTTTGTAAAAACATTTTCAATAAGTCTGCATCTAAACATTATAATTTATCAAAAACAAATAATTAATTTAATTTTATAAAAATAAAATAAACAAATTATACTGTAAACTGGTAGTTTTAATTTCCAGATTTTAAACAATTGCAATGATTACAAGCCTTCTCCATTATTTGCAATCCTATTTCTGCTTCCTCTTCACTGCAAGCCATAATTTCTTAATCCTAAATATGGAATCACTAAATTTCTAGTACTTGAAATATTGTGTGGGTTTTTTTAAAAGTATTGTTGTGATAATTTAACTTTGAGTCACTTTCAAGCATTGGTGGTCGAGAGATCAGCGACAGCTGCTTTACGAGCAGTTGTCCTGGGTTAGCGGGTTCGCTTCCCCACCAATGCTATGACACATGAGAGAAAAAAAAAACTGAGTCACAAATGCAGAATTTGAAGGCTGATAAATATTGACAAAAAAAAATTTTCAGAACAAGTTTAGAATTAAAAAAATAAAAGAAATACAAAGGTTAAATATAGAATCTTTAATTCAATGACTACTGTCACTCTGTAATAGTCAAAGAATAGTTTTAAGAGCATTTCAGCTTTGAGTAAAGCACCAGACACCATTATTATCTTTTATGAATTTATTAACATTTAGTTTTTGTATGACCAAATCAATAATGTACACCATTTTAAAAAATAAGGGCAAATTAATAAATGCAGAGACAGTATGGGATTTTCAAATAGAGAAATTTATATTGTAACACCAAAAAACAAGTGAAAATTCTTAATGCTAATTGCAAATAATAACATCTATGAAGTGATTATTTTACACACACAAAAAAGCCAAATAACTGAAAAAAAAATTAGCTAAGGATTTAGTATAAATGAAGTTCCTATGAAGGAGTTTATTGCCAATAAAGTATGGTTCACAGGATTTAGGAAAAGCACTGGCTTACATAGTGTTATATGTCATAGTGAGCTGAATGTTATCTTGAGGAATTAACAAAAAATAATAATTTTCATACAAACAAAAATTCTGAAATCAATGATCTGAGAATTTTTATTAGAAAACATAAGTTTACTTATATTTTTATTTTATACTTTTAAAAACTGAATTTTAGTTTTCATTAAAATCGAAATTTAAAGTAATTTTACATATTTGTACATTTCAATTTGTAACTTTGTTTCATTTTGCCTCATCAAATGGTTGTTTTGAATAATAATTTTGGTCTGGAATATGGGCCTGGAATAAATTACTTCTAAATATGTATTTCAATGTAAGCTACAATAAATGAATGATAGAATTAATGACATACTGAACCAATTAATTTATATCAAACTGAACAGTAATTCAATATATCTTTGAATTTCATTTAAAATTATTAACTGAATCTTTATTTTTGTTCTCTAATTTTTTAATTGCAATTTTAATGAGCTAAAAATTCGAAGACAGATTAATTGGTTACAATAATTATAAAAATAAGTTGAGTATGAATATTAATCTAAATAAACAATTTTAATACATTCTTCAATGCAATTTACACAACAAATACGTATTTTATTATACCAAACTTCCAAAAAATAACTGACAATTTCAAATATCTAACAGTCTTCAGATATCTTTTTACTTTAAAAAAAAAACGTTTCAAAATCACAAAAATAATGTTAACTGTAATAGCATTATAAAAACCATTATCACAAATACACTTAGAAACTGTTGTTCATAGTAACACAGAAATAAGTGAATAGAAAATAATTAATGCACTAATAAACCCAAGCAGAACAATTTCGAAAAAACACTGCAGAGCCTATAATATTAAGAAGAGTACATAAGCAAGGCAAAACTCTCCATACAGTAGTGCCACCCTGTGCCAACCCGAGTAATCAATGGATGCCAGAGGCTTGTGCATAAAATCCCTATCTAAATGCCTACTCATCCAATACCCCCAGACTAGTTTCTGGCTTGTGGCCTTCATCAGTGATGAGCTTTGGATCTGAGAGCACTGCACTTAGATCTTAGGATCTAATGCAACCCTCCAGCAACCACCTTTTATATCTACTTAACTATAAACTATGAGAATAAAGAGTACATGGTGCATAGAATGAATTTTACAAAAAAAAATTAGATGAAAGAGATACATGTCAATGGAAATTTGAATCATGGACATAATTTAAAGCAATAGAGAAAACAAAACATCAGAAATCAAGAGCCCAAAGTGAAAATAGACCTATACAATAATTGGCCTTTTTTATGATGATGCCATTAACAAATTTTATTATAATGAATTCTTCAAATAAATGTCATGCAAGATTTAGTGCAAACACAGCAGCTAAAGATTTATCAATCACACAGTTCAACTATGTTACTGCTGCTGTTCAAACATTATATGGGCTCCTGGGTGACAAATCATTTGATTACTTACTTATAAGCACATAAATAGAAGTATTCTACTTTTTAGATGATGGGTCAAAGAATATATTTATTGTAGATTATTTTTGCAATCTCTGAGTATATAATCAAAATTTTATCAAATCAGTAAGTGTTGAAAAACAAAAACTTTCATCAAAACACACTTTTTAGTATAAAACAAAGTCACATGTAAAAGTTTATTATTACTTTTATTTTCTTAACTTTATATATAAAAACATACACACAATCAAAGTAAATAGACATAAAAACAAACTGTCAGTTGAAATGAACCTGACAATGTGTTTGCAGTTAACAGTGAGACTTGAATGAAATAGTAACTTAAACCAAGACTGTTCCAAAAGATTCCCAATTAATTTTATTCCATTCTTTATCTCCTGCCATTTCTAAAATGATAGGTGTCAATCACCAATATCTGTCATGTCCTTTTCAGTACAGATTGAATTGTGAAACTGATAAAAGAAACTTTTTCATCAACTCTATGATACTTCACAGATACTCAAGTGATGAGTTTGTATATACCTCTTGTCTAATAAACATAAGTCTAATCTAATTATTTAGGAATTTGATTTTTTAAAAACTATTTACAAATAAAAACAATAATAATCGCTACTGGTATCGTATATATATATATGTAATTAGTTCCAAATAATTAACCTTAATTAATCCTGTAAATTATTTATGCTAATGTAAAATTTGTGGTAAATACTTAGAACCTTATTTTTAAAAAAGGCAACTGGATTTAATATACATATGTTCATAAGAAGTTCAAACACTTGAAGAGATAGAGCTGAATTTGATCCAAGACCTTTAAGCTCAAAATCTGCTACTCTACCCTAGCATCAACCAGTAAGACAATTGAATAAGATAGAGAAAAAGATTAACTTTCCATTTATTTGGTGACATCCCTATAGCTCAACTACAATATATTCCTGAGACCGAAATAAGTGAAGTATTTAAAATATTCAGACAATATTTTAAAAAACTTTGATTTTTATATATTCAATATATTAATGACGTGTTTTTACTTCTTAGAAGCTGATCTAAAAAACAACAAGGTTTTAAGAAACCAATAATCATTCTGTTGGTTGCTTTCTTTTACATACACATACCAGTAATATTCAAATTCTATTGGTTTGTCAAAATTTTATTTCAATAAAAAAAATAAACCTACTAAAATATCAAATGAATTTCAAAATAAGTTGGATTATAAGTAGAATTTGGAATGTTTGAATTTAATGTATTGGTATATGCATACATTTTGCATATCACTATTATCCCCTTGTTCTGCACTGCCCAGTATTGTTATGAATATGAGGCAACCTGCCTCGAAAGCGCTAAGCGTTTAATATTGTATATTGTTGCACTCTTTATAGCTTCTCTTTCAAGCGCTTCATACGCTTTTAATTATGATAATAAAAGTCTATATCTTATGTAAACAGTTATATGTCAATAAGAGATTTTATAAGATATAATGGTTAGTGGATCCATTGGTGCACCCACAACTAGGAGTTTGAATTGAGTTGCACAATGGTAGTATGACACAGACTTCACTTCTGGTGAAAAGAGTTTCAGGAATTGAATCTTGATTTTATTCCATAGTTAAAAGTAAAAAACAAAATATAAAATGTATTTATTTTACTTATAGTGGAAAATTAGAAAGATTATAAAAGCAAGTTGCTTTCATGTGTATAATACTCTTCAATTCGGATCCTATTGTGCTTTCAATCAAACAATGGAGAGCATTTCCATAAATTTTGCTTATTTCTAGTTTTTCACATAGCAATATGATAAAGAATTTCAAATGGAAAATAAGTATTGTAAATTAAGTAAAGTTCTGAAATGAATACAAAAAATAGAGAAAGCATATTTACTACTCCAATGCAATGCAAAGTAATTGAAAATGACATAGCAGGGCTATAAACCATAGAACCTTGAGTTCTAGAGTCTGCCACTTCATCAGTCCACTAAATCATAAAGACCAAAAAATATATATAATCAAATAATTTATTGCTCAAAAGTTAATAGAAAATGTAAGCTGTGGTAGGACTGCGGTCCATGAATCTCAAGCTTCAGAATTTGCCGTTCTAGCACTATGCAAATCACATAGGGCAAACACAATCCAATAAATATAGCATTTATAAATTTAATAAGTCTATTATTGTGGGTGACATGTTTTATTATTACTAATGCTGTATTAAGACACACACACATATCCAGAATAAAAGCAGAAAAAAAAATTTGAATCTAATTATTAAATGGAGAGATGACAAATAAATTGACCTGCATTAACAAACAAATAAAGTGATAAAAAAAAAAGGTCAACATGTACTGTTATTTGTAACTGTTAATACCTTGGTCAGATTATTAATATAGATGGAAACAATAATGGATGAAATTAATCATAGAATTAAACTTGGTTGGAGTGCTTTTGATAGAAATAACTTGATACTAAAAGGAAATATGCCTATGTGTTTGAAAAGGAAGGTTTTTAATAAATGTGTTTTGCCAGTTCTTACTTATGGATCTGCGACTTGGACACTTTATAGAAGAGCAATACAGAGACTTCAGACCACTCAAAGAAGTATGGAGAGATGCATGCTGGGAGTAACAAGAAGAGATCGAAAATGCAATGTATGGGTAAGAGAACAGGTGTTAAAAGACTGAAGTGGAGTTGGGCTGGACATATTGCTAGAAGAGATAATAGATGGACAATTGAAATTTTGAACTGGATTAAAGATTGTAAAAGATCCAGAAAGAGACCACATGTGAGATGGATGGATGAAATAAGAAAGTGAGCAGGGGTGATGTGGAGAAGAGAAGCTAAAGATAAGAAAAGATGGATTGAACTTGGAGAGACCTTCATCCTGCAGTGGATTGATAATAATTGATGATGATGATGATTTACTGTTATAATTATTATTGTATAAAAAGATCTAATATCACTATAAATTTAAATGTAGATGTTAAAATTAAGACCCCTTTAAATTTTGAAGAAATCTGGATATTAAAAAGACCACAGGGGAATTTATGATATAAGCATACTGATAAAACACCATTTCTCTGATGCAATACAAGAATGAATGAATATATATATATATATATTTCCTATAATTACCATATCTCTAAAAATATACCAATTTTCTTGAAGAGAAACCATTGGGGAGATAGTGGACAATATAAATGCTATCACAATATCCAAAATTATCTATTTATTAGAAGTAATAATAATAATCAAATGATTTGTTGCTCAAGAATTCAAGGATTATAAATGATAGAATTGAACTGCAATCTATGGACCTTGAGCTCTAGAATCTGCCACCCTATCATGTCTAACAAAGTATGACATTTTATTAATGATGCCCAAAGAGTTATATAACCCAAGTCTCTTATCTTATTTGAAATGCAATGAATCAAAATCGTTTTTAAAAAAGAAAAAAATAACTACATTGTACTCCTATTTATTTGACTCCAAATTTCATAATAATCTTCTCAAAATAACATGATGATAATTATGTTATCTTTTTACAAAAATTTTTTTTTATTTTTCTCAGCATCCATCATAAATTCACACACAAAAAAACATCCTTTATTATTGTCATAAATTTTCCAATATTTCAATGGAAAGATGAAACACTACCAGTGAAAACTTTTAAGTGAGTGTGTATGTGTATTTTTTTCCATTCAAAGGGCAGGTTGATATGAGTAGTGGCTAGAACATTCTAACAAAGCAAAAAGACTCAATTATTGATATTTATAGTTTTCCACAGGATTTAATTTCTCAACATTTAAAGTTTCATTATAAACTGCCCCTTAAAATCAATAAAACTCACAAATATATAGAATCTTCAGAAAAACAAAGTTTATGTTTCCATAAGTTAATTTTGACAAATGATACTATGATGAAACAATATATACTTGAGCACCATTGGTAGTAGTTTACTATTGCTTTGACAGATATTATTTTAGTATCAGTGAAACAAAGAATTTGTTACAATTCATCAAATATCATTTACTATTCAAAATATTGAGTTACCTTTATTCTCATGTTTTTCTTTAGTCAGTATCTTATTAAATGATAGTCATAATCTAAGTTGCAAATAAATGCAGTTAATAAACATTTATCGGACTGATGGTGGTAGTTAACATTGTCAAAACATATCATTAAATAAAGTGTAAGAACAAAACAAACTATACTATTGAAACTTTTGACAAGTTTTAACAAATTGAGTGATTCAGCATGAGTCTGTCACCTGAGAAATATAGAAATTCAATTTGCAATTTTTGCCCTGTATTGAAAAATTTTGCTAACATTTTTTTTTTCATAGCTTTAAAATTCACATATATTTTTTTTTCTAATATTTTAATTTCAAAAAAATTCAAAAGATCTCAAGATAGTCAAATAAGTGGGAATTTCAAAGTTTCTTAAACTCCACAATAATGGATGTTCATTGTATATTTGGTGAGCTCAAACTTTGCCATATTACTTGGAGAAAATATTACGATGGTCTAAAAACTTGATTTTTTTGAAAAGTTTATGATTATTTTTGTAAAGTGATTGTCTGATAATTATAGGAAATCAAAAATGCATATTATTACATATTTATTTTTTACAGAAATGTTTTATTTTTAAATATAAAAGAATATTCTTCTAAGTAATATTACTATGAAGATTATGGTCGCAAGAAATACAACTGTCTAGAAATATTGTCACTAAACACAATATTCTTCTAAGTAATGTTACTATGAAAATTACAATCACAAGAAATACTGTCTAGAAATGTTGTCATTAAGCAGTCTGTTATAGCATTTAGCAATATCATAAAAATTATAAATAAAAAAAAAACTTTTAAAGCATAAATTGACAATTTACTAGACATTAAAAGTAATTCGTTCAGATTTTTAAAACAAATATCAAACAAAGGAAATTCCATTCATTTTAAAAATTGAATATGCTTTATCTGAAATTTGATAATGAAAAAGTGCTTTGTTTTGATTAAACTTTAATTTTTAAAATAATTCCAAACATCAATTGTGATTTTTTAAAATTTATTTAATTTCTAAACAAAAATATTTTATCAAATGAGGTCAAATTTATTATATTCTGATAAATAATAATGATTTAATATTAAAAATGAAAGATGAAAGCTTAAAGCAAGTAAGAATAAAGAAATCTGTCAGAGTACAAAAGGATTAAAGTACTTTTAAAGCTGAAAAGAATTTCATTGTTCTCTTTATTTTTTTGAAATACTGATTCTTTTATTTTTTAGACTAATTTCACTTTTTGAATTTAAATTTTTTAACAAAATTTGTATGTAAAAATAAATCTGAAAAATAAAACATCATACATGAATAAACAAAATATCTCTTTATAAAAAAAAAAAAACACAGTAATTTAAAAAAAAAAAAAAAATTAGCATGACTAATAAAGATTAAAATCCACTGTAGAAATAGCTTAAACCATCTTCTTAATTCAAACTATATCATAAAAGCATGAACTATTACTTAAATAACAGCTATCACAAAAAATAAAAAAGGAAAAAAATGTATGTGTATTTAACAAATAAGAAATATTTGTTAACTTTACCTTTTAAATATATTATAAAGAGAAAAAAGACAATTAATAAAGAAACTATAATTAATCAGCACTCAGGAAAAAATTCAAGTAAAACTTAACAATATGATTATGGACCATAAGAACAGCAAGGCCATAAATTTGATCTGACAAAAGCTGAAATTATTTGTACCAAAAAGAAAGACAGAAGCTGAAAGTTCAAAGAGGTTTGGACAATAGTTAAAGATAGATTTTCCACAAACAAAAAAGAATATAGCAACTGCCTATCGAAAAAGTGGGTGTTATGAACATATGTATATATTTGTGGATAATGGAATAACAAATTTAAATGAATTTAAATAATGAATAAAGATATCAAACATATTTATTGAATAGAAACACTAAAGAAATATATGAGCTATGAATATGATGTGTAATATATCAAAAGCATACTAAGCATGAATAATAGACAAAATGTTTGGTTACCTTTTCTGTATAAATGCCCATGCATTTATATTATTAAAATATTTGATAAGATAAACACTATCAAATGATGGAGAATTAAATCAAATAAATAAATACTTTCTTAGAAACAGAAGAGAGTAAAAGAGTAATTAGAATATCAATAGAAAATAAAAAACAAGTCACTACCATAACCATTGGTAGGAAAAATTCAGAGAGAAAAAAATTAAAAAATTAATTATTAATTAGCTAAATACCTAATGGTAGATGGAATCAAATAAGTGAAGATTAAAATATTCTGTCATTAATCTGCAAAAGAAAGATACAACTGTGCTTTGCAGTGATAAGAAATTGCACTGAAATATGAAAACCAAATATCTAGCAAAAGTCTCATTAAACTTGTATTAAGATTTGTAGAGGTCCCTACTGTCGCATCTAGGTGTATAATATATATTACTTACGTAATGAGTATGCAATTAACAAATTATTAATTACAACTTTAAATTGTCTTAAAAGATTTCTAATAATAAAAGCTTCATACTGACTCGCTGTAAATCAAAAGATTTTGCATATGTTAGCTTCTATACAAATTGTAAACTTAATTAGTGAAGTATACACCTGGGTCTCGTTTTATGCGATAGATAGGTCCCTCAGAAAACACGCGCAAAAATAGATGTAACTTACATTGAAAAGGGGGGATGCAGTCTGTGATTTTTCAAAATCCGCGTAAAAGCAAAGCACCCGCGTAAAATTACTTTAAAATTCGCGCAAAAAAAAAAATAAGGAAATAAAATATGACTAATAAAAAATTTCAAATTTGAAAAAAATTGATACAAGACAAACTTTTTTAAACTATAATATTTAATTTTATTCAAAATAATATATTTTTATGCATAATTTACAGTACAGTAATTTACATTTTTTATACACGTTTTAATTATTATGATTTTCTGGTGACAACGTAATTAGTAATTAATCTTTGAGACGATGATTTTATTGTTTACGAAGCTCGCAATATCCAGACATACAACCATTTAGCTCTTGTTGGAATTTAAGAGCACGTTAATGATTAGTATCATTAATAAGAAAATAATAATTGATTACGTTCTTTTTTAAAAAGCAAAAACAGAATGTGATTTAAAATGCAAAATTAACACGCACAATGTTTGAACAAATTTACGTTATAATCTTGTAAAATTTAATATGTGTATACATAAAATGTGGAAATCATGATTTCAATTTCATTATTGCATAAAATCTTACTATTATAAAGCACTGAAAATATTGAAATTACTAAGATGAAAGTCGAATTCCAATAATGTGCTATTACTGTCAATATAACATAAGTGCGTGAAATTTATTATTTAAAGTAATAGTGCATTATCGGAAATCGACTTCCGGAAAAACACGAATCGTGTAACTTCAAAATCGTGTTAAATAAGTCCGCATAAAAAGAGACCTGGGTGTACTCTCAAATCAAAATGCTTTAGATTAGCCTATATCAGGGATCCCCAACCCTATGCCCGCGGGCACCATGGTGCCCGCAGACCATTTTATGTGTGCCCGCTGCTATCCGAACACGATAAAAAATTATTTATCTGATACAAATAAATTTAATTTTTGAATTTTTTTTATGAATTATTGTATTTTATTGTAATCAAATTGTAGGGCATACTATACTTTTACAGCGTAAAAATATAAACGTTAATTATATGTTAAAATTTAATTTTTGAAATAAATATTTTTTTGTACATTATCTGTATTATTAACAATATCCAACTATAAATTTACATGTGATGTGATGTGATGAACTGTGGCTTCTCCGTAAATGAAGTCAAGAATATCTCAGCAATTATGTCCAGATAAAAAAATAAATGGTGCCCGCCACCTAGCTGAAAAAATAAATGGTGCCCGCCACCTGGCCGGTATTATGGAATGTGCTCTTAAGTGCAAAAAGGTTGGGGACCCCTGGCCTATATAATTAAAAAGTAGGTTGAAGATAAAAGTGGCCGTTCTTGTCTTTTAAAGTCATTAATCTTGTGTTAAGATTTGTAGAGGTCCCTATGATCGCCTCTAGGTGCATAGTCTTAAGATTATAGCCTTAATATATATTAATTATGATCATTAAAGTAACTTTGTAAATTGGTAAATCAGTGTAGATTTATAAAAGACAGCTAGCTGCATTGCACTAATCTCAGAACCCTGTTAAAATATGCCTGGCAATTTTATATGGATGGCATAACCAAAGGCAAGTTTAACCATCTAGAAATAAGACATTTCAATCAAGCAATAATACCTAATTACACAATTTGCCATAGTTTCTCACCTTCTAAACACAATTTATTCTATTATTCATATATTGAAATTGTTGATTATCATTGATGGTGGGATTGTCTAAGTCAGGGGTGGGAAAATAGCAGCCCAGGGGCCACATGCGTCCCGCTAAGAGCTTTTATGCGGCCCTCCAAGACAATCAGAAAAATCTGCCTTGAATTGAGATTTCCTTTTTGTGTGTGACTGAAGATTCATCTCGTATTTTCCACTATGATGGCCACGTCAATACACATGTGCAGTGTAGATATGATGTGCAATGCTTTTCCAGTTGATCTGGTTACTTTCAATTTTGTCTTTGCATTAGCAAATATATACATTTCCAACTTTAGTGAAACCATGAACTCTCTGAAAAAATGTAAAATCAGTGATGAATGTCGTGTTTAATGAAGAATGAACAAACAAATATTTCTTTGGTAATACAGGGAATAAAGCAGTGTGTTTATTGTGTCATGAAAAAAAGGTGTGGCCCTCCGCTAACCTTTGCTTCCACAAAGTGGCCCCCAATGCGGACCTCCGCCAACCTCTGTAGCTCCCGAGCCAAAACAATTGCCCACCCCTGGTCTAAGTGTTGATTGATTTTTAATTTTTACTTACAAATCCACTTAGCCCTGAGCATTATTGAATTTATTATTTAAGTAATACTTTGTGTGCAATTTGAAATTTATAATTGCAGTTGTAGTGTTATAATTGACTATTTATTAGTTCCATTCAGAATAGATTATATTTACCTGTTTAAAGAGATTTATTTAAATTTCTTTTTATCAATAATTTCAATCTGTGTTCAAGTTGCAATCTTTAGTGTCTATCTAAGTATATTAGATCATAAATGTTAAAAGATTGCCTTGACAACAGTTTGAAATTGATGATTGCTATTGATATTTGGATTCTCTAAGTGTTTTAAAGATACCAATCTGTATACACTTTATTAAGTGTTCCCATAAAAAAAAAAAAAACAGGCATACTGAATCTAAGTATTTTTTTATAGTCACTATAATCAAATGATTAAAAAATATTTCCTCTTAACAATCTCCATTTAACACATACATTTTAAACTAAACAATTGTTCCAGGTGCTTTAAAATTAGAAGCCACATCATATAACTCTTATTTCAATTACATTTTTGTTTGTGCTAGGCATTTTTGACATTCATCTGATCAATACAGACTATTATATGACTTTTAAACACTTCAGGTGTGAATAACTAAATACCCATTTGCTGACATACAGCTAACTGGGACAGTTATGTATGGTCCAAATGATTATGTAGTGATATAATGTCAGACTCTTGAGTGTTTGTTCTCAGATCAATTCCAATTCTGACTATTCCAGCCAGCATTCAAATTTTTTTGTGAATTCCCGAGGGAAAAAAACCATTCGATTATTGTATTTACCTAAAGAAACAGTCAAGTAAATGGACAGGAGAACGCATTTCTAGAAGGTAGGGGGGGGGGTCGTCTCTGGTTACGATCATAGAAGTTTGCCATTAATACTATAAATATTAGTGAATTTTTTTACATCATTAAGATATATTCCTGTAACAATGTTGTCTACTAGGAATTTTTTTTTTTAATTCAAGAACCCCACCATCCTATAATTTAATGGCTCAGTAGGTCATTCACTTTCTTTGCTAAAAATAATTGGAAGTCAGCGTTTATGTTTAGTGCCATTAATAATTCTGCTCGTATATAAAAAAGAAAATTATAAAAGTAGAACACAGTAGAAATAAAAGTGTTAAAATCCTTCACATGAGAGATAAAACTTCCAAGTGATTAAACTTCAATTTGCATAAACGGTATATGGTGTAGCGCGCGTGACTTTACAAAATCACTTAATATCTCGTAATTTAGAGCAATGAATCTTTCTAAGATTTTTTTTATTTTTAAAAAGGGTTACCAACTCTTCGTTATTAATTATTTACATTTTTTTTTTTCAATTCTTTTCAAAAAAGCTTTTTTTTTTTTACTATTTTCTATCAACACATGCTTTTCTTTTATTTATTTTTTTTTTAAAAAAATGTCTGCCCGATCTCCTATTTACATTATAAACTGTAATAAGAGCTTTCTTTTCAACAAGGAAGTAGTTGGAAAAACAGCTTTCAACTGACTTACGGTTGACCTCTAGTGATTTAAGCAGGAAACTAAAAGGTATTCGGCTCTTAATCTAAAACTTCACAATTACTCTACGCTCAGTTACCTCACATATGAAAACAGAAAACTAATAAATCCCTCACACTAATGGAATAAGTAGGAAATGAAATTAAAATATATGTATTTCAAACGTTTCGGAAAAACTCTCTCCGTTATTTAAAATTATATATATATAACAATGGCCAATTCAAAGCAGGATTAAGATGTTTTACAGATATATCCATGGAACATTAGATATACGAGAATATATCAAAATATTCTGTGCTTCCTGCAATGAATTAGTTTTTCTAAAAAGTCCATGCACCAACTGTTAATATATATATGCACGCAATATAACAAACACAGGAAGGAGCAAAGGGATGTAATATATATAACAGATAAACCACCATTAATCCAAACATCTCTAATTAAAAAACGTCTTTCTTTTATCCAGATAAAATGATAAAGAATTGTTTTAATTACTGATGCGTAAAAATTTTGTGCAAATATAAACTTAAGCCTATTCGTATAAATGTAATTAGATTATTAACAAAATAAATTTATAGTTTATAAAAAAAGCATTTCACTATACACAAACTATGCATAGTAAACTTGGCGTTTATATTAACTCGTGAAAAATGTATTATGTAATATAATTTAATATTTTATTTGCAACAAAATATGCATTAAGATTAAAATTGGTGTTCAAAATAAGAGTCATAGATCACATGACCATATACGCTTAAGCTTGTAAGTTATAAACAATGAGGATTGCCAATTCCTCAACAAGCTTTGTGGTAAATGCTTAGCTAGAGAAAGCACCCCCTCCCCAAACCTCTGACCATGGTTTCGTGCTCTGGCACTCCTCAGAGGGGTGATAGGTTAGGTTTTCAGCATAGCTTAAGTTTAAAATAAAGGGGGGAAAGAATTATCGCTGAAATCCAAAAAAAAATTGCACCCCCTCCCCTCAAATTCTGGAATCCAGGATTTCAGATTGATAATAGTCTACCCATGGAAAGATGAAATTCTGAATAAAGATGGCATAAATATTCCTTACTGCTCCTCCTTACTTTTTTTTTTTAAAAAAAACGACTTGCTTTAATCTACGACCAAGCCATAAAATTTGATCATCATCAGTAGCTTACCACCCCCTTAACACAGTTTACTCAATTACATCATAAATTTTAATTTACTAGTTATATCATTAAGCATTATTATATAAATTTTACCACCTCTAGGCCACTTACTATAAGCTTTAGTAAGTAATAATAGATGCCAGATGATAGTGCCAATTAAATCCCTATCCTGTGTTGTCCTATTCAATAACTCCAAACTAGGGCAGTACAGGATAGGAATGTAATGAGCACTATCGCCTGACATCTATTATTACTTATAAAGCTTACAGTAAACGGAAGAGATGGTGAAAAATTATGTTGCTACAACAGCAATATGTAAGCTAACGTCATGTGTGGAGTATATATATCACCCCCTCCCTTTTTTTCATGTATCAAAGCATCGGTCAGAAGGCGAACCCGTGACAACTGCTTGTAAGGCAGCTATGCTGACCACTCAACCACCAATGCTTTAAGTAATGTATTTGGAAGTAATGCTTATTAAATATGATACTGCAGGATTTGGATTCTCTCAGATTTTCATTAATTTTAATATGCTCGTCATCATCATCAACATAATTATCAACCAAAAAATATATCCTGCACTCAATATTTAAGCCTTTTTATTATGTATATTTCTTTTCTTTATACCATCAATCAATTTTTTTGCATATTGTTACATATCAAATGTATCTTTCACTATGTTCAATTCAATTTTGCATCAATCTTCTAAGTTTTCCAATAAATATTCTTTTAACTTAAACACTCTTCATGCTTTTCTGTACAGATATTTTTAAAAAAAGACTCAATTGTTTCACCTTTTTCTAATCATATAAATTTAAACTCATACGATTGATCAAATTTGTAAATATTTGGGATAAAAATTGGTGCATCCAAAACTAATACCATGATTACAGAAAGAAATAATAAAAGGTTAAAATTTACAGTAAACAAGAAAAACACTTCCATGCAGAATATCACTTTCAAGTTTATTGATAGAAATAGCAACAAAAAGTATTAGAATTGTTTTGAATGAAGGCAAGATGTTACTTTGTTATCCAATAAAAGTTTGGTTTGGAGTATGTTGTATCCACAGTTTGAGATATGAAACTAAAGAATACACATACTTATAATAATTGGGTCATGATTACATCTGAAGAATAGTTTGAACTTAAAAAGACTAGAGATAAAAGATGTAAGAGAAATGATGAATATTAATGAGATAAATGAAAAGAGGAAGGAAATTTAACATTTGTTTATTGATTATGAGAACACTTTTAACAAAGTGAATTGGTTATTTTGTTGGGAAGTTAGAGAAAAAAACTATAGATTATTTAAAGATATGATTATTATAAAATTAAGTCATGAATTAAAATTATAGATTATAAGATTAAAGACTTCTTACAAAACATAAAGATGTAGAAAGAAGTATAAAAGTGATATTTGCATCTAATTAAATGAATTTCTGAAAGGGATCTTGCTTTGATAAGACTATAGTCACCATTAAAAAAAATCATTACATCAGTTTTTTCCAATGATATGGTGATGAGAAGAATGAAAACAAAACATAAGCAGATTGTTGTTAAAACAGGCAAAAACTCACTATATATATATATTGCCACAACAGTTATACACAAGCATAAGAGGTAGTTATGTGATGTTTATTGGCTTATAACCAGATTGTTTTTTAATTATATATATATATTACATCATTATACTAAAAAATTAATAATTGATAATAATAATAATAATAATAATAATAATAATAAGTTAGAAGAAGTTACAGACTTTTACTATGGATGGAAACATAATAGATGAAATTAATCATAGAATTAAACTTGGTCGGAATGCTTTTGGTAGAAGTAACATAATATTAAAAGGAAATATACCTATGTGTTTCAAAAGATTTTTAACAAATGTGTTTTACTAATTCTTACTTATGGATCTGAGACTTCAGATCATTCAATAAAGTATGGAAAGATGTATGCATGTTAGGAGTAACAAGAAGAGATTGAAAACAAGATACATGGGGTGAGAAAACAAATGTGTTGTTACTGATTTCATTGAAAAAATTAAGACACTGAAGTTTGGGGTGGACATATTGCTAAAAGAGATGATATTAGATGGACAATTGAAATATTGAATTGGGTTCCAATATATTATAAAAGACCTAGAAAAAGACTACATGTGAAATGGCTGGATGAAATAAAAGTGTGCTGGGATAATGTGGAATAGAGAGGCTAGAAATCAGAAAAGATGGATTGAACTGGAAATACTTTCATCCTATAGTGGATCGATAATGGTTGAAAATGATGATAATTAAAAAATCAAAATTGATTTGTTGCATAGGAGTGAAAATTAAGCTTGCGTACCAAAAACCATAGAATTGATCCATGGACCTTCAGTTCTAAACTCCACTACTCTATTCCTGCACTAAACCATGCATAGTTTTGTATTACAAGCAGCCTCTACTTTATTTGCTATTGAAATTCCAATTATTCTAAAGTCCAGCTTTTTCAAAACATCTGTATTAGTAAAATATCTATATTTCATTATTAAATTAAAATATACTAAAGAATATATTGCAGCTATTGTCATAGCGATGTCAAAGATACAATATGAGTATATTTTGTAAAATAACATTTGTGTACTTACTTACACATAATTATATAATTAAACATTTATAAATGCAGTAATCAGATATAGTTTAAAAATTTTATCCACTTAGGAGCGCTTTCGACTATCCTCGTAGTCTTTGTCAACTAATACTTTGAAAGGCTAACCTTCCCATAATTCTGTGATCTTAATGTTTACTGCCTGCCTGTTAATTAAGTCATGTTTGTATTTGTATATTAGCAAAGCTTCTTTCATTTTTCTTTTGTTGTTATTTTTTTCAATTTGCAATATTTTAACGTTATTGTAAATGAAGTTAAAACCATAAATACATGAATTATTATGGTCATGAAAGACGGATGCTGAAACATTATTATCTACTTTGCAATTTTGATTTGATTTCTGAACTCTTTTTAACAACAGCAAATGCTCTTTAGTTCTTTTTTTCAGACATTCGTCTTGATTCACCAATATATCCACTGCCACACCTACATATCCATTTGTAAATGATACAATTTTTATTTATAAATGAGGTTTTATCTTTAGAATTATTTGTTAATTTGTTTAATGTAGGAGGTGTGTAAAATGCAATATCAAATATACCTTTATAAATCTTCCTTATAAAATTTACTTGATCATTTCGAAATATATGGTATTGATATCCATAGTTTTTTGTTAGCAGGAAAATCAATATTATTATTAAAATTTTTCTTATTATATCTCGTATTAAAATCCCTAATAACTTTATATGAGATATAAAAATAATTGCAAATAGATTATTACTATAAACTAAAAGAAGTGTAAATAGTCATCAGAAATTTTTGTACTGTTTAAAACCTTTAAATTAATCCGTTGAGTTTGGGTGTTTATGACATATATGAAATTTGATAACGGAAAACAAAAATAATTTCAATTTCTTGTTATATCTATGATTTCAATTTTTCTTTTAAACTATTACAAGAGAACTAACTGCCGTGGCTTTTGTTTTTCATAGAATCAAGCACCCAACATGTTCCCAAAATCAAGGGAATAATATATTATAAAAATGGGTAATGGGAATATTAGGATTACAAATAAGCTGAAAAAAATGGAAAATGTACTAATAGAAAAGATTTGTATACTCTAAAACTGAGAGATGGAATGAAAATTGTGAGAAAAAAAATGAAGAGGGGAATTAGAAGCAAATATTAATAGAATAGGTATTGTTTTAGATACAAAACTAGAAAAAAAAATAGAAATAGTGATCTATTAATGATAGATTATTGGTCTACAGGTGGTGCACTTTAATATGGACAATATTCAAGGGGCCCTTCAAATTTCCATGACTGCTAAATCTTCATTTAATTTGAATATATATACTTTGCAAAAAAAAAAAGGAATAAATATAGTATACAAAACAAACTAACATTGCAAAATAAATTGGAAAAACTGTATCCACAATTCAAAAAATAACTATAATTAAAGTGGGTGCTCATTACTCATCTGGCACTATTAAATCCTTATCACCTGATAGATTAGCTTTCAGTAAGGCATTGGAATTCTAAAATGAAAATAACGCAGATAATCATTGATAACCTGGATTCTACAATGGAAATAATGCAAATAATCATTGATAACCTGGTTATCAATGATTACTCAACTTTACTATAGATGGCACTAGAGTAAAGACCAGCTGTTATTTTTCACGTTACGTAAGCTAAAGAATGAATTGATATGCTAATATTAAAATTCTTGGCCAGGAAAAAAAAAAGATGGCAAAAATTGAAATTACTAAAATGTACAGAATGTTCAAACTGGCTTGCTAAGATTCAAAATCTAAGGTTTTTTTCATTTCAGGATTTTAGCTTGAATAATAAAATGAACTTAAATATGACTGCTAAATACCCTTTTTGTCAACAAAAATAATAATAATAATTGTAGATAGAGGACTCATTAGTTAGTTTAGGGCTCACTAATTAAGTTTATCGTTTTAATTCATATTACTTTGATTCGTAATACTGGCTTCATCCTGTATATAGAAAATATGTGAAAACAGTCATTAAATAGCCCACTGTGAAGAAAAGGTCTTCAGTAGCTCTCTACCAAAAAATTGATGAGAATATTCTCCAGACTAGTATATATATAATACAGTATCACACAATCACAATAATTTATCTAAAGTGGAATAATTATTATAATAGACAGATACTAGACATTCCTTTCGAAAAATATATGTTGACAGTAAAACATTAAAGTAAATAATATATCTTTTTTTTCACTCCAAAGTATTCTCTGTTCATCTATCTTGCCTTTTCCTGAAATAGTAGTTAGAAAGAGAAAAACATTCATTTTGTAAAAAAAAAAACCGTGATATTTGTTTTATTTGAGAGACAGAGCTTGGCTATTGATAGACGTCAGAAATTTAATCTATTGTCTTGACATTTTTTCCCACCCCTTTTAAAGATCAAGATAATTTTAAACAGAAATTACTATTTTCAAACTTATCCCATCTCTCCATTGGTAGTTCTGTTTATCTGGATTATAATACATTTTCATTACAATACATTCCTCATTCAAACAAAAGCCAAAATTTATGTTTTTCTTTCTTTATTTTTTTCCTTTCACATCTTTGATAAGAAATTTAATCGTGACACATTGACTGTTTTTTAAAAAATTGCATTTTTCACCGGGATTATTTTGGAGGAACAACAAATTGGCAGAGGAAAGATTGTTTTATTTATTAGAAAACATAAAGCATACAAATAATAACTAAGAGTTTATTTCTTCCGTCAAAATTTACTAAAAGAAATGTCAAAGTATCTTAACTTTAAAAATGATCGTAAAAAAGATTTATAAATTAAGTTAGAATTTTTTAAAAAAACAAACAATAAAGTTGAAAAACCAAGTTTGAAACCTTTAACGATGTTCTTTGTACCTATTGTAGCATCTTAATCTTCTAAGATTTTAAAAAATGTTTTTCATTTATTACATAAAAATAACTGAAAAATTGCACTGCTTAAAAATCAATATCTAAAAATAAATAAATTAAAAATCTTATTATGTAAAAATAATAAACAGCCACTCCGAAAATAAAAAAGAAACTAAAGAAAGGAGAGAGAAAAACTGCTTTAGATATAAGTTTTGGGTGACTATACAAACCACAAATACATTCTAATATAGAACATGCTGGTCTATTTTTCTATTCACTTGATATTTTACTATGTCATCTTTTAATTTCTTCAGAAGAAAGCTTATTTTTTAAATATTTCAACACCATGTCTAATTGCAGCTCCCCATTATATTCTATTTTCTGCCATATCTTCTTAATGGAAACCATTAGCATTGCAATTCTTTAGAATGTTTCTTGAGATAATCCTTATAATAGTGGGGGCTACCTCTCCCTGAAAACTATGCTCAAGTTCACCATAAACACCCTTTTAAGAAGCCTTCCATCCATTGTCCATTATGTATTTATTAGAATGTATTCTTTCAGTTAGTACTAAATTGTTTATTTTAGTAATTAGTGTGGTGTTAGTATTTTCTAAGATGAAAATAATCATATGATACTATGATATATTTCATGTATCTTTACTCAGTATTCTCTAGATCAATTAAATTGTTGCTTGTGTTCGTAAAAATTGACTTTTTTTTTTATGATAGCTTCCATGATTTTAATCTTTCATACACATAATAGTAATGTTTATTTTAAAATATCATGTTCAAGCATCAGACGTGACAGAATTGAGCTACAGACCAGGGATCTTCAGCTCTTCTGTATATTATTCTACCACTTTACAATGTTTTATGCTCATTAAATCTTTTTTATAGTAAATCTTAGCTTACCACTGTATGACTGTCCACATTTATTCCTTTTATTTTTCATAGTTTTATTTTTAACAATAGTCTATGTTATTTTAAAACATTCAGAGTATATTTGACTTATTTATAGTTGTTGCCTTCCATTTTATAAGGAGTATAACATTTTTTAATCACTCTTGGTTTAAAGTTACTCAACTAAAACAGTTTAGCATTCATATGATGATAAAAACTACAACTAATATATATAAACTTATTAATTTCAATAGTCTCTAGAGAGAATCATAATAAAAACCTAATACAAAAGACCATCGTTTGTTTATATAATTGTTTTTGCAGGATATTTATGAAATATTAATTTTTCATAATAAACTCACTTTATTCAATAATATTTATTTTTTGAATAAAAGTCAAGAGAAATATAATAATGTAAAGCAGATGACTATAAAAACAAGATAATTGTTATTTTTTGTCTTTTATTAAAAGTGGAATTTAAAATTTTTGAATGTAATTTCATTGCTTTATGAAATCATTAAAAATTAATTTTACTAACAAAAATGAAATATTATTTTTAAGAATGCTTTTTTAAACCTATGTTTTGAAAAAATAACTTTAAAAATGGAAAAATATGTGAAAAATAAAGGTAAATTATAAATTTAGTCATATATGATTATCTCATTGATCATTTCTTTTCCATTCTTAAGTATTATTTTTATATATAGCAGTTGGTTTTACGTGTAGCAATAATAGTTACACATGACCATTTAAAACAGCTTTCAATTTTCATTGTAAAAATTTATCCCAAATTTTTATTGATGCTTTCCTAGCAATCATTCTGTACAATTTAGTTACAGCAAATGAAACAATTTTGTTCTGCAAATATGAAATAGTTGATTTATCATATCCAGGGGTAACTTGTGAATATGAATGAACAGCAAAGTCTACCATAAAATGAAGTGATAATTTGTTTTGTATAATTTTAGTGTATATATTTATATTCCTATCATTGGTGGCCTTCAATTATTCTTATAGATTTAATAAATGGCAAATGCTACAACTACCTAGAAAATTAATCACAAATATATACATACTGAAAATAACAAAATGCAAAAATATGGCAGGAATAATGAGAAAATATATTGTATACTTTAAACGTAATGTTTTTTTAATGAAGCTGCGTTTTGTTAACTATTGTTCCATTAAGCATAACATAAATTTACCATAAAGGAAAAAATATTCTGTGGCATGGTTTATAAGAGATTGAATGCATCTTGTGATCCCTACTTAGATGTCAATAATTATTTGTGAAAACTTTTGTGATTGTCTATTTATTCTTAGTAAATTAAATGTTTTTCCTTAAATTTGTAATGATATGACAATTCAGTCTTTGTTTATTTTGTGTTATATATATGTTTTCTGTATAAAGCTAAGATGGTATCAGAATCTAATGATAATCTGCAATCATCATTAGCACTAGTTTTTCACTGTTCACCATTTTTTGATCTATTCTATAATTTCAACTTCTAAAGCTACAAATAGTCAAAATAAGAGTCATAGACCACATGACCCTATCTCTTAAGCTTGTAAGTTATAAACAATGAGGATTGCCAATTCCTCTACAAGCTTTGTGATAAATGCTTAGCCAGACTGGCTTGGCTTTGGGTTGGTATTTTTAGATGTAGTGTCTGAACCTACCAGACACCTCTCTGAGGAGTGCCAAAGCATGAAACCATGGTCAGGGTTTTTTTTTTTGGGGGGGGGGGGGGGTTTCCTGACGGAGATATTTTAAGTGTTGGCTCTGGCTAAGCATTTATCACAAAGCTTGTAGAGGAATTGGCAATCCTCATTGTTTTCTAAAGTTACAATGGAAAATAATGAAGCCCCTTCAAAAATTTTATCAGGCTACTGACAAAAAATAATGCCTTGCTCAAAATAAGTCAAAATTGTCATGCTAAACACCTTTGCAATGATAACATCATTATTTAAATTTAAGTCCAATGATTATTTAAAACTTAAATATACTTTGTTGTCAAGCATTGGTGATCGAGAGATCAGCGACAGCTGCTTTATAAGCAGTTGTCCCGAGTTAACGGGTTTGCTTCCCGGCTGATGCTATGACCCATGAGAAAAAAAAAAGTATACTTTGTTGGCAGTGTCCTTCCTGCAGTTGAGGAAGGGTGCCAGGTCTTCCGATTGATTCCAGTACTAGAAACTTCCGGAGCTCGAACTTCTGATTCACTCTCTAGCATAATATTTATCGGTAGTAACTTATTTCATTAAAATTTTTATTCTTCATTTTAACAAATTTTTATGGTTGTTTGATATTTTTATTTACTTTTTGGCAAATGCATTTTCTATATTTTGTATTTTTGTTAGGTAAGAAAGCACTTTTTTTTTAAAAAAGTTAAAAATTGATTTATTTTTAAAACTACATGTTAATACAACATCAAAAAAAAAAAGTACCAATGTTAAAAATCCGTCAGTTGTTTGACATATCTTTCCAGAGTATAGAAGCCGATGGTGAGTGACTGTTCTTCATACTACAGCATACTGTCAAGCTGTCCAATCCTCAAAGTTAATTATATTATGATTCAGAGATCAATTTAGTCAATGATTAGATCTGTCAATCTTTATCACTTTTTTTTTTAATTTTTTTTTTTATTCTAATGTCATTTATTTTAAGTTGGCAGTTATTAAACAAAGATTTCAATGTTTGCACTATTTTTTAATAACCTGACTGCTGGTTTACAGGCGAGAGAAAGAGAGAGAGAGAGAAAAAAAAAAACAACTATTCAGAGTATTTAAAGATATGCTAAAACAATAATAATAAAAAAACAATTCCCCTTCAAGCTGGATCATATCAATTAATGGTTCAAACACTTGTCACCGACCCTGCATTACTTGACTACTATAAATGGAAAAGGGGTAATGTTAGATCAAATAATATTATAACAGGCAAGAAATCTGTCAAAAACATGCCAACATTAAATAATCCAGTCCTCCATTAGCAATCAATTAAAACATTCGTAGTATATATATAAATTTCTAAAAACTTTAGAAACTCCCCATATTACATTGCATTTAAACTTAATTGGAGGAAAATTGGTGATTAACCAGGAAACTATTGGAAACAATAACAAAAAAAAAAAACTGAAAAGTAAAAACTTATTTTAAATTAAGTTTTAAAAATTATATAATATTGCAAAACTCTTGTAAAATTAAATAAATTTTAATCAACATTAAAAAAAAACATTCTGTGCAAGTT
This sequence comes from Epiperipatus broadwayi, assembly GCA_028023455.1. Lineage (NCBI taxonomy): Eukaryota > Metazoa > Onychophora > Udeonychophora > Euonychophora > Peripatidae > Epiperipatus > Epiperipatus broadwayi. Next base: position 1,965,921 of record JAQFVV010012470.1, read on the forward strand.
TGTGACTTCACCTAATGCATTTTAAACTTATGAATAGTAAGAACATCTTCAATTTTACAAGTCACATTATAAGCACAAATGACAATAAAACAAACCCTCCACAAACAGTTTCATGCTTAATGGCCTTTCTTCATGTAGAATTTATTTCATCTGCATGTCATGATTTCAATCTGAGATTCAAACACAAACATTGAATTTCTGTAGGTCACAAATAGCTAGCTAGCCCATAATCAAGCTAGAAATCCATCTAATATTAATTGGTAAATGGCTATCTACATGATACTAGCTAGATAGCGTTTCTCAATCTTTGGATCACAGCGTAAAAAGGTTGAGAACCGTTGGGTAAGAGAATAAATGTTATTAGTTCATCCGGATTGATTAGATAAATGATGATATGCTGACCATAAAAGATATGATTGTAATATGCTTCACTACCACTAAGGGAGAATAATCATACTCCTAACAGTGCAAAGCTGGTAATTATCTTCCGGTAGAAAAAATGAATTTTTACTGCAGCCATTCAAGAATCTTTTACTTTTAATCTGAGATAATGGCTTGAAAATTTAAATATCCTAAAGGTTTGGCACAAAGTCAGCTTATTTGAATAACTATATACATCAGATACTTAAACTAGCAACTGAAGATTCACTAACTGATTAGAAAATAATTGCAGGTAACTTTGGCTAAGTTAGGAAAATTGGTGATATTTAGTAAATAGTCTGAAATATTTTAGTTTTTTTTTTTAATTAACTTTACTGATATAAAAAATACAAACTGCCTAAATAATATTAGTTTCCAAAATAAAATAAAACAAAATGTTGCATTTTTTATATAAATTATGTAGATTGTGCAATAATGACATAAAATTATACACTAGAGGCAATTTTTTTTTTTTTATTGAATTTACTTAAATAATACAAACCTTTAGTTATTTATTAGAGCAGAATTTAATATCTGTGGTTATTGCTCATAAAACTAAGCTCAAGTAGTTATATATTTGCTGGGGGTATAAGTCTTATCCGTATCTTTTTTTTATTTTTATTTAGCCTTAAATAAAAATAGGTTTTCTTAGATGGCAGATCAAAAATCAAATGGCACTTTATAAACCAAACAAAAAAAAAATCGACAAAGTAATAAAAAGAACATCTTATCAGGGGTCCCCAACCCTAGGCCTGCGGCACCATGGTGCCCGCAGACCATTTTACGTGTGCCCACCGCTATCCGAACACGATAAAAAATTATTTATCTGATATAAATAAATTTAATTTTTAAAATTTCTTATAAATTGTTGTATTATATTGCAATTAAATTGTAGGGCATACTATACTTTTACAGCGTAAAAATATAAACATTAATTATATGTTAAAATTTTATTTTTGAAATAAATATTTTTTTGTACATTATGTGTATTATTAACAATATCCAACTATAAATTTACATTGAAAAAATAAATGGTGCCTGCCACCTGGCCTGTATTATAGAGTGTGCTCTTAAGTGCAAAAAGGTTGGGGACCCCTGCTCTTATGAATACTATTTTTAAAAGGGCCAAGGAATAGTGAAGAGTAATAAATATGCAGTAAAATTAATCAAAAAATATTCAAAAGTTTATTCTTGAGACATGAAGAACAGAGTACGTTAAAATTATTAAAAAGCCATCTTATTGGGGGGGGGGGGTGCTAGTGCAGATAATTTTACTAGGAAAATCCAAAAATTTTAGTTCCAGGTACAAATCATTAAAGTTTTTAATTATATACACATAAGTAAAGAGTATGTTTATAACTTTAATTTCATTAGCTAATTCATATGCTTGCCAAAAATTTATTGGACAAACTATTAAACCTTTAAAAACATTGGTCAATTGATTGATATTTATATTATATACACAGTAATATGTAATCAAAAATATGACCTATAAAAGATTTCTCTAAAACTGAATTAAAAAGAATGGTATTGCTTTGACAAACAATTCAGTTATAAAATATCTGAATTTGCAACATTTTTTTCTTTTAATTTCTTAAATGATTTAAAAGTGGAAATTTAAAATCAATATCTTAGTTCAAATGTTAAAAAAAAAAAAAAAAAACAGGCACAAATCAATTTAAAATTAGTCTACTTAAGAATTAAAAGCTAATAACTTATTTACTTCTTTAAAATAAATACTGAATACGATTAATAAAAAAACAGACAAAAAAATATCAATGTAAAGATAGCAACTAGATTAAAAAATGCAAAATTTTAATAACTTTAAAAACAAAAAAAAGTAGAAGTAATTTTTAGATTTGATAAAAATAATCATATGGCCACTGGAATATCTTGTAAAATTTGAACTCCAAAGTGAAGATCTAAACACAACTATTTACTGAACAAAGATTTATTTATTTTTTAGACTTTCTTTCAGCTGGAAATGGCTCTTGCACTCACCACTCAATGACAGTACTAAACCACATAGGCTGACAAATCATAATTTTATTATAAATAAGCTAAAGGATCTCCTAAGTAAACTCATAATATTCAAATACTTGTTCCATGATCACTTGCTCCAACAATCTTTGACAAATAATTATCCACTTCTTTCAATCAGAGAATAAAAAAAGAAAACCACAAAACCATTATCATCTTCCTGGTCTATATTCCAAGTATCATCCAACACTTGTAGAAATGTATTGAAATGATTGTTGGTCTGCAGGGAATTATGTAAATTTGTTACTTTAAGAGAAAATTAAAAAACAATATATCCTACTTAATACCACACAATAAAAATATATACATACACAGCATGTTGGTATGTCAAAACTCTTCAGTATCTGAGCTATAAACTTAACCCATCAATAAATTTACTGCATTTAAAATGTTAATTCATTTAGGTTCTTTTCAATGCTACTTTATAACTGTTTACAAATACTTCACTTTTACACCCACATATACAGCAAACTTAATTTATGATATATAACTATGCAATTTTTTGATAAAATATTATCAAGTATTATAAAATAACAAAGTTATCCTGTCCCAGTTAAACATCCTTTTGTAAGTTCCTATGCTTGACTATATAAAAACACTTTAAAAACTTTTATAAATAAAAAATATTTAACATTCAAAACATTATTTGAAGTGAAAGTACATTATCCAGGGATAAGCAACAATAATATACAAGAATATTCTGATAACTTTGAGGAAATAAACAAATCAGGATGTATAATAATTAATAAAAAGAATAAATAATGTAAAGTACATTGATGGTTATTTATAATCTCATAATAATGGAATCCTTTATTATAGATTTTAAATCTACAGGATAAAAAATTCATGTGTGATAAGATTTTGCAACATTTTGCACAAACAATTTTTTCTTAAAAATATATTAATATATATATAAGAACAAAGAAGATTGACCTAATTGGATGATATAAGAGAAGAAAAATGATATACGAAATTAAAGATCTGAACAAAAAAACAACAGAATGAAGACATGGATGAATTAACAACTGTGTAAACTGCTCCGTGGACCTGACCATAGAAAAGAGCACTAATGATTGATTAATTGATAAGTAACAGTTATTAATATTTTATAACAAAGACAGTAGTAATTTTATTTAAAATAACTTTTTTTATTAATTATTTTTGTGGCGGGTGGGGGTGGCTTCAATTTCTAAATTGATTATTCTTATTGAATATCAGCAATACATTTCAAACTTAAGCAATTTCTTAACTCACTGCATAAAAAAGTATACTCTTTATTACTAAAATAAAGGCATCTCGAATTTTATATATATATATACTGTCCTTTCTCTACTATATCATGTAGTAGGCAGTAATGAAATTAGTCTCAATCTTTTAATCTACTATAATGATTGATTTACATACAAAAAAAAATAGATATTATTATCAATTGGAGTATCACTAGACTATAAAATAGACATAAGACAGAGAAAAGTTAAAAAAAAGATTGCTGAAATAATATCAGTAAATCCCATAAATTCAAGACTGATAAAGGATTCAAATTTTATTGCTATGACAAAAAACACTAAACGACTAATATTCTATATTACTTTATTTTAAATATACATATATTTGTACAAATGTTAAGTTCTTTGCCCAAAGACAAGTAAAGGTAACTAAGCAACTACCTGGCAATATAAGTCTGTTATTTCCTTAACCATCTGTACAATCTTTATTTTACTACTTTGTTATTCCTTAAAAGTCAAATTCATTTTTCATATATGTAATAATAATCAGTTAAATTATTTATTCGCATAAATGGGGGGGGGGGGTAGTATACTTTATTAAAAATAACCTTAAAAATATAGAAGCAGCAATAAATATTTTTAATATTGTTGATATTAAATATTTCATGACTTTTATTTTGTAAGTTTGAAATACTTAGAAAAACAATATACTATATTCATAAAAAAATAAGATATATTTAGGAAAAATTATATATAAACATCATAAACTTACAAAGAAAAAATACTGAACAGCTCGAAATATAAAAAGCAAAAGATATCAAAGTAGCAAAAAAAATTTACTTCACCATCATTATCATTTTATAATAATAATAATAATAATAAAAAACTTGGTTCAAATCTACTTAATATGCAAATATCAGAAAATTGTATTTCCCTCCCCGATAACAGCTGCCATCTAGAAGCAAAAACTGCAATATAAAATTTCATACAATAGATTACAATTGTTCAATGAAAATCATAATTTATGACAAACAGGAATGAAAATTACCATTTCACGTAAAGTGTCCTGGCCAGACATTAAAGTATATTGCAGCAGCAAGAAATTACTGTAAAATTTTTAACTAAGTTTACTCTAGAATTTAAATGTATAACTATATCACAAACTTTAATATACATTTAAATCATTAAGATTGTATAAATATATATCAAATACTTTTCATCATTAATAGGATAAATTATTCTGTTGCTCAATAATAAAAACAAAATGAAAATTTGATATGATTGTATTATAACAAAATAAAGTTTAATAATAAAAAGATGAAAAATATATTTTTTTTTCTTTTCAATTTATATAAACAAGTGATAATTGATGATTACTATAATGTTTTAATCGAAACTTCAAAAATTATTCTGAAATAAATTTTTCTTCCTTTATTTTTGAATAATTTATGTAATTCGTAAATGTTAATATTAAATTAGTGTCTGCTTTATAATGTCATACTTATAAATAAATAATAAGAATAGTTTTTTATTATTACATTTTAATAAAAATACTGTATTTTAAAAATAATAGTTAGTAGTACACTCAGCATGTCCTATAATTTCCAATTTTTTTTACTTTCGCTATTTTAAAACTAACTAATTTTCATTTTAAATTAAAATTCTCTGACAATGGCTTCTAGAGTTAATAAACCCCTTTTAAAAAGTGACAAACTTAAAATATTAAAGAAAATTTAAATAAAATCTACATCGGTTGCTATAAATTATAGTAAGAATCTCCTTGACAGTTTAGTGCAATGGTAAGAGTGAAGGCCTTTAGGTTAAAATTGAATATCTCACTTCCGATGCTTGAAAATGATATTATTACCTTAGCAATGAATGATTTAACTAATTATACTAACAATCAACATTTTTTACATTCAAATATTTTAATTAAAATAACAAAATCAAAAATTTTAGTATACTCTTTTTAAATTTCGTAAAAAAATGAAATTTTTAAACTGCAGATTTTGAAAACGATAAATAATTTGACAATATTATTTGAAAATGATTAAAGCATATGACCACCACCTTTTCCTTGTGCAAACTGTTAAAATAATAGCAACTCTTTCCATACAAAGTTCCTCACTGATGACAGTGGCAAACTAGAAACTAGTATGGGGATATTGGATAAGTAGGCACTAGATGGCATTAGTGTATTGAGAGAATTGCTACTATTATTTTAAAAAATAAACAAGTGGGTTACTACTATTAATGATAACCAAAGGGAGCAAATCACCATCCCCAGGCTATGACTTAAAAGCACTTCAAATGCACTATTATTGCTATATTGTTATTTGTATATTTACATATTTGTATCAAAGTTCTTCAATATTATAACCATGCATAAAGTTTTGATTCCACTTTTAAAGTCAACAAACTAGATCATTGCTACTCTTAAAAATCTGAAAGATCTTTCAAATTCTCAGAGAAATTATAAAAAGGACAGTTTTGCACAATATGCACTATTGGAACACACAAAATAACTTGATTTGTAGTTATGCCTGTGCATTAAACAACCATGCATTCTCCATCACGAAAACAGCATTCAGTTTTGAATAGAAGAGGTGTAGAAACTGAATAGCAATGCAGATGATGATAGTTTCCCTCTTTTCTGAGATTTTCTTTTTGGCAGAAAAGTTTTTTAAATATGAGTTTGTTTGTAGGATTTATTATATCTTATAGAAAGCAATAATGCTATGAAGTGATATTCAACTCAATACATATTAATTATGAGCATTATGTCTGAAAATGTTCACAACTGATAATAAATTTTATAAAGATATTACTAATATTATTAGATAGTTATAATGCATTATTTCTCTGCTCAGAATCAATTCCATGTAAGCAGGGAGCAACAGACATTAATCATTTTCAATTTGCATGTACAAACTTGTTAAAAATATATATAACTCTTGCTTAAAATAATCAAAATGAGAGAAATTGTCATACATGTCATCAAGACTAACAGAATTCAGTAAGAATGCTAGGATAAAGATGGAAAATTATTTAAAACTTTTACTATCCAGGAAATGGAAAGTCTGGTTAATAATCTTTTCTCCGTTTTTTCTGTAAGATGGATTTCTGTCAAAGATGTCTTTATTCCGTAGTGGACAATAAAAATGCTTTTTTATTTGACACAATTTTCACAAAATTATAAGTGAGCTTTTTTATATTTGGGTACAAGGAATTTTATTGCAATTTTCATTGGTGAATACTTTCTTTCCAACATTACAAATCCAGTTAACATAAATTTTTATTAAAAATAAATGCTGTGATTTACAATAATACTTAATTTAAAGCAAATTATTATTTTTTAATGATTATTGGATTGTTTTTTTTTTTAGTGAATAGTGCTTTTTTAAAAAAAATAATTGAAAAATTTAATATTATTATTAGTGCCACAAAATTGTCTTGTGAATTTTAATGATCATGCGAATACTATTTCTCTAGAATAATCCATCATCTGTTTTTCAGGAAACTCTACATTGGATGATAAATCCATCTCATTGCTAATCATTTTCTTCTTCTTTCACCAACAAAATTTCAGAGTACAGTATTATATTTTTTCTACTGAATTATAAAAAATAAACAATTACCAAGATACATTAAAAAGCTGCCAGAAAAGTTTATGGATTCCTATAGATAACAGTTTAGTATATCCTCTGGGATTTTTTTTTTTTTACAGACCCGGTACGAAATAAGCAAGCAATAAATGTAACAAATAATGATATTGTTTTGTTGTTGTGGTGGTATTTACAAACAAAGAAAAATAATATATGTGTATTTTTTGTTTATAATTTTAATGAAGAAATAGTAGAATATAAAGTTGCAGTTCTTTTAATTTTTCTAACCCCCCCCCCTTTTGAAGCCTTATAATTGAGTGATAAATTTTAATTAACAAATAATTGAATAAAAGTTGTGACATTTTAATAAACAAGTGGTAGACTGTTTTCTTAAGTAACAAGAACGCTATATCATTGAGAAAAATTATCGAAATAATACTCCAATTGACAGATGATTAAAAGTTTTTGAATTCTCCCTTGCTGATGGAACAACTGTTAATATTATATAACCTTACGACGGAATATAAAATTCTTATTCTTGAATTATTTAATATAAAAACTGAAAAAAAAAAAAGCAATGGTTATGAAGGCAAAAGTTACGAGATAGATCACAAATCTTCCTACTCACCCATTTACTCTTAATATTATGGATTTTTTTTTAACGGAAACTATGGGGAAACGTTAGATTTATCAATAAGCATGTCAATAGTAGTACAATGGCTACCCAATCACATACTAAATCGTATCTTCCTATGGTCTTTTGACAAAAAAAGATACTAACCAAACAACATAAAAGAGGTTAGTTATAAAGACGCAAAAAGAAATACATATATTTTTCTATCAATCACATTTTCTAAATTATAATTAATAAGTTTGAATTTAAATTCATGTCTCTAAATATAAAAATAGTTCCAGCTATAATTAAGGCTTACTGACAAAATTTGTCATTTTCTTGAAACTCTTAACAAATTTATGATCTATTCAATTAAACGAACGAATTTAATGGTTAATGATTATAAAAGAACTTTTAAAAAAAGTATTACTAAAATAACAAATTTCTGGTGTTTTCATTAAATGATTTGAATTCAATGTTTCGCTAGCAATTATCTACTTTTTTTTTCCTTTTTGCAACTAAATGTTATACAATTAACTAATTTTATTGTATTAAAGCGTGAAAGGCAAATCTGCAAGTTAAAAATTACGTAATTATGATTGTTCTCTGTATGTGCTTGATTTTAAGAAAAATCAAAAATGTAGAGCAGTGATTATGGAAATTATATGTGCGTGATTACGAAATGACATTCTGGAAAACTTATAAGTTATAGTTAAGAAGAAAATAAAAAAAAAGATAAAAAGATTGATTACAAACATTAAGACTGTTATAAAGTTTTTTTTTAAAAATCCTATCTAATTAAGATGTTTGAGAGTTTAAGCCGACTATGCTTAAGCTATTTCAAAGCCAAATATTTAAAGTTTATGATATAGTTACTATATTGATATAATATAAAAAAAATAGGTTAAGAAAATGGCAAGCAATACCAACTTTCACTAGCAATAGAGTAATCACTATTATTCGTGCCTATATACACTATCTTCAAGTAGAGACACGCAAACACGTGTGTATATATAGACACACATGCAAGAAATCAAAAGTTAATTTTTTTAATTAAAAAAAAAAAACATGAACATAATTTCTTAATATAAAAGGTTTAATTTTGCAGTGAAATTAATAATCCTGTAAATAAAACTTTTTAATCCAATAAAAACAAAATTATATCATCTACAGATGTGAAGATAGAAGGAAAAAGCGCTGAAAGAAAAGATCAAACTGGTGGAAAAGAAACTCTGCCAAAACCAACTGGGGGAAAAAAAAGTTATTTATAAAAATATCTTCTACACACCAGCTTAGAAAAAAATTTTCTAATTTGTTTTATGATTTTAAAGCAATTAAGAAACAAAAAGAAAATAATCTTTTAAATAAATCTTCATTAAAATTTGAAACTAATTCACATTATTTTTTAATGATATTTTATTTAGTACATGTGTGTAAATATATGCAAGTTAGTTTAGGTTCCAGACTTGACTTATCATTATAAGTCCATCTTCCAGACAAAATGGTAGTTATTCCATTAATTTGCTATTGGTGTGTTGGTATATATCACAAACTAGTGATTATATATATATACACATTTGTTGCAAAGTGTTGCATTATTTCTGTTATACTCATTCCAAGTATTAAAAAAAAAAAAATTCTAAAAATTAAAGCAAAGACCTCTTTTTTTAAAAAAAAAAACAATACCAAACACAAATGGATACTCATATCCATTAAATATTTAATAATGTTGTTGTAGTTAATATTAATTACCAGCAAGTATAGGCTTTGGATGATCATATTAGTATTATTTCTTCAGAACAATCTGATATTAGTTTGATATTTCAGGCTCTCCAAAGGCATTACTCTGATGATGGAATCATCTACTTATTGTTAATATTATTATTTTTCTTTCGCATCAAATATTTCTGAGAATATAGATTTCTCTAAGGAATTAGATCATATCATGAGATTACCAAAATAGATTTTGATCTAGTTATTAATGCTTCAAACCAGAGTCCTTAAAACTAATCCTACAAAATAATCACTTATTCATTGTCCTTGATTTCCATGGAAGTGCCAGAAGTTTTTACCAGCATATTTGAAAAGCACTAGTATTTCCCTGATCCTTTTTTAAAATACGCTCCTATAATTTAAAAATCTTTGAGGTTTTTTGTTGCAATTCTGTACAGTCATTATGATGGAGAATGATCAAAATCAATAATATTATCATAAAATATTGGTGATCTTAAAGAAAAAACATCCGAAATCTAAATGTTTTGAATAGAAGAAAGTATTAATAGGTCGGTAATAATCTATTTTCAAATAAAATTTGATTCAAATCTAAATTTATCTAATAATAAGAATATGCCTGAATGTGATATTTAAAATATAGAAATTGTTTCAGGATTTACAAACAAAAAAATCAAATATTTTATTTTTTAAACTATAGACATATTTACAACTAATAATAATAACAACGGAAATGGATGTTTGTTCTTTATCTAACTAGGAAAGAAAGTGTCATAGCAGCACTACGATCCTACTTGATCATTGCTAGTAAGCATTTGATTCTTAAGATTTTACTTTTGGAGTTATATCATTAATTTCAATGAGCTATTACATCAAATGAAGGTTCAAACTTATTAAAAATAAATATAAGAAATTAAAACTGAAGATAGTAATAGCAAAACAAACTTTTATTAGGTATATGCAATTTTTATTCTATAGTCTTTGAAATTACATTTTTAAAAAAAATTTTGTATAGCTTTATATGTAGAAGAAACGTGCACTATTAGAAGTGAAGTCTTTAGAAAAGTAGATTTGGAGAAAGTATAAATAGAAAAGTAAAATCAATAATTACAAGTTTTAAAAAGATAAATTGATTGGACATAAACTTAGAAACTGAAGAATTATCATACATCAGAAGAAGCAATAGAATGTATAAGAGCAAAAAAGATAGAACAAAAAAGTTGATGGAGACCATAAAAATGCAAATAGTTACGAATATTTGAAAAGCAGAGCAAGACATAAAAAAGAATGGAGAGCATGATCAGAAGTGGTATATGAAGCTGCATTCTGACAACTAACTGATAATAATGAACACAAAACAGTGATCTTGCTGATTTGGAAAGTGAACAAAAAGGAGAAATCAATGCTCAATAATAATAATAAAACATCTTAAAGAAGTACCTTTAAATATGAAATGCCATAATCGATTATGTTACGAGAGTAATAAGTAATAACAAACAATTAATGACAGTAATTTGTTTGATCCCAACCTGCTTTATATGCATAAAACTTAATATAAAAATGTTTTATTTAAGAATAAGATAACATTCAATCCCCTTCATATTAATAGGATTATTTGAAAGTGGAGAAAAACTTCCAGCATGATGAAAATAACATAGTTGTTGTTTTGTTTTTGTTTTTTTGCCATATAATATCCAGTTTTCAAATTCCTTTAACATCCAATTCAATCAGATATTTGCATCACAAAATTAGTAGATTTAATAACTCACAGTTTGGGAAAATTTTGTATAATTGCTTATCTATACAGAAACAATTATTTTTTCATCTTGTGCACTTTATGACCTCATTGTAAATGCTCTAATCACATCTGCATTCGCATTAGTATATTGTTTACTATAAATGTCAAATTTAAATGATGCAAAATACACAATTGTGAAGCAGAAAAACAAAATTCAAGTTTGAAATTGTTCATGCTACATCCACAGTATGCAATAATTATTTAGTAGAGACTGAAAAAGCATTAAATTTGTAAATAGATATGAACAATAAGAATCAGACAGCATCGAGTCTATATGAAGACTTTATTTAGCAAAGGATTGATTGAAGAGCATGGTACCAAGCTAATTTATTGCAAATATGGGTACAGTCAGAAATAAGTGTGGATTTTAAACAAAGTAATTCACACCCTTTTGTAGGCTTGGTAGAATTGTTGCCATCATTAAATTTGTGCTTTGTAGCCATTTTAAATGAAATTTTAAATTTTCTTATTCGCAGTTATCGCAATCACAAAACTAACAAAGAGGGTTGTATTTTTGCATTTCAAAATCATCATCAATTTTCATCATAAATAAATAAATAATGGTATTGTGTAATGAGTGAGCATATATGTAAAATACCTAGATTATTATTTCACTATCTTTTTATGTAAACTTAAGAGCATGCTAACGCTCTAAACAAGCTTTTTTTTATTATTATTATGATAAATGCTACTACAAGAGAAGGCATTCAAATCATCTTTATCTTAGATTGTCCCCATCCCCAGCTTGTTTAGAGCGTTAGCATGCTCTTAAGTTTACATATTGGTAATTGCAAGCTATATATAAGTCATGTGACATCTGACTTACTATTATTACTATTTTTTTTATAATTGCATTATTCTGGGGTTAACATTTTTTAATTGTTTATTTAGTGAAGATGCTAATTGATAAACTTAACATTTTCATGCCATAGAAACTTTTAAATAAACAAATGTGAATGTGTAATGCAAAATGTTATATATATATATAAACTATCCAAAAATATTGCAAAATATTTTTATTAATAATAACTAAATACTAACTATAAAAGTTAAGTAATTTGACACACAAAAAAATAATACATTGAGGAATAACACAAACTTGTGTTACTTTGTAATAATTTTTTAAACAACAATACAAATTAGGTAATTTATTAAAAAATATAAACAAACTAATCAATAATTTATTTATTTTTTTGCAAAAAAAAACAAAACAAAAACAAACATTATTACCAGCAATAAGTTACTGAATGATCTTTAGAAATACTGTTTTGCTGTGGTATTTTCCAGCATATGTGATCCAAATAAGACTAACAGTCCTGGTGAAGTGCCTCTCATTTTTTTCTAAAATTTTGCATTTGGCTTCAGGCCAAGAACTTTCAATAGCCTGCATGTGAGCTCCCATCAGTGAATTAATATAATGCAATTGATGATTCAAATACTGGAATCCACTGGCATTTAGACCCACAGAGACCAATCGTTTACTGAAGTGGGTGATTGAACTAGGTGCACCTTCTTTTTCAATGATAGGAACCCTGCCTTGATGATGCAAGAAATAGCAGCACCAGACCTTTTCTTCAAGATGAACACAAGAGGTCTGTCTATTCAAACTCTGTGATTTTTGTGGTTAATGATACATGGATAGTTTGTTTCTGTGATGAAGATGCTTTGTCACAAATGTAGCATCCTTCCACAGTTGTACTTTCATTGACCAGTAAACCTTGCTTTGTGTATTAGAATTGAATCCTTGTCTCAGCACCACTATTTGGTCTCCTGCTTTGATGAATATGATGTATGAACAAATTTCCCTACAGAAAAACTAATCCACTACTGTAATAAAATATTTGCCAGTAAACTTTTGTAACTATCCTTATACATATGTCCATGATGAAATGAAGAATAGCATCTCCAATATGTTGTATAGTCTTTAATTGTTAATTACTCTGCCATTCATATCAGAATAATTAAAGAAAACACTACTGCTTCTGATGATTGAATAGATTGACAGCATCCACATAGGTGGTGAAAAATAGCGACATATTCCCTTTAAGCAATCTTTCTTCATTACTGTTAGCATAAGCAAACTGCCTTTGGCACAAGACATTTCGTGATTCATTTCATTCAAATTGTGCTGCCACAAAAATATTGATATAGTGTCTTCACTGACAATATAGAACTTTTTAAAAAGCTTGGCGAAATGCAAATATATGACCAAATAGCAATGAAAATGTATTCTAAGAAAGGAAGTAAAATTTTTTTTGAAAAGCATATAAAAACAGTAAGAAGTAGAAAGTATATGGTCATTTCACATCATGAGGTCTTTTTTTTTGATTAGCGACACATAATGCCCAATTGTCAAATTTTGTGAAAATATAAAATCTGCATGTACTAAATATTAGTTGTAACATTCTTTTTGAATAGACTTGTCATTTTTAATTCTTACAGAAAATGCTTTGTTTTGAAAATAAATTGCTTGCTTTGAAAATAAATAATAAAACTTGTTTGACTGAATTTTTTAAAATAAAAAAAATACTAAAAATTGTTTATCTGAATTTTACTATTTTTAATAAATAGTGTCAATTGAGGGTTTTTTAATCGTAAAAGTAATGAAAATTGTTTGTTTGCATTTTTCTATTTATCATGTAATATTTGGTGGTTCAACTTGTAGTACTCTCATTTATTTCTTACAAAAAAAAAAAAAACCCAAACAAACAATAAGAATATTTTAAAATAGTATTAACTGCATTCATTGCTTTATATAAAATAAAGAAATTAGCATAACTCAGTCTAGAGTTTCGCATGCGTGGATTAGGATTATAACAGAAATCTTCAGCATGGAAAAGCTAGAATAATTTTTTGAAATTTTTTTTTTTTTTTTGGGGGGGGGGGGAGGATAACGTAATAGGAAAGCAACGACATTACATAATAAAGCATTAAATAGGACAAAATAAATTAGATAGGCTGTAAAACGTAATTCTAATTTATACTATCTATAGAGTTATATACTACAGTAGTAAGAATTCTTTTTTATTATAATTAAATTCCATTAAAAAAAAAAAACTATTCAAAAGTTTTAACTAATTAAAGCTCACAAACTTTAAAATAATGATAATAATTATACTTTAAAAACTAATTAAAAATATAAAATACTTTTATAATTATCATTTTAAAATCTTACGTATGTAGGAAAGTATGTTATATGTTTATTATATCTCTTAAATCATCACTTTTTTTTTTTTTCAATCTATTCTAATTGGTTGACCAGTTTCCAAAGAGCAACAATCTTTGATAATAGTGTCGAGGTAACTAGGCCAGTGTCCGATGTCCTTGCTCCCATCTTTCTTAAAAATATTTTTTAGAAAAAGCCCTTAAGGTAATAATAAATAAATTCAGCTTTACAAGTGAAAGTAACTAAACAAAATCTATGGTAGTTTAGAAAAAAATATTTTTGAAGAATACACAAATAAGTATTGTTAGCAGACAAATTCCTATGCTAAGGGAAAAGAGGGGAAATAAATCGAACTAAAAGATTGGCATGAAAAATTATAAACAAACAACTGCAATATTACATAAATGTGCGTGTGTGCATGTGGAAACACGAAGAGAATACATGCATATATATTGAGATGGCTATTTCATGATAGCATGAATGGTTAGGTTATTTAACATGAAATATGGTAAGATTTTAAAAAGTAATAATAAAGTGAAATAATTAGAAAGTAATAATATAATTATAACCTAGACTTAAAACCAGCTATTATAATCCTTACTATTCAAATTAAGTAACAACTTTATAATAAGTACTATTCCCATTAACGTTTTATAATACATATATTGTGAGTGTATTTACTGAATGCAAATGTAAATGTCTGGATGCATATATGACAATAAAATAGTAAATATTAAATATCAAAAAGTATATTTAAAAATTAATTAATATTAAAAATCTTAAATTGTTTTATGTCAAACTGTTTTAAGTTACATAAAGATTTGGTAGTATCAATAATGATTTGTAAAAAAAAAAAAACAATTATCTTGGAGATAATAAAATCTGAAAGGTTTATTAAGTCTTTAATTTAAAATAATATTCTGAAACATTAATGGTCATTACACAGCTCATATGGCTGCAGTTTATGCAGGAAATGCTTCAGAAATATATAGGAATTATTAAATCAGTAAATTGTTGATTTTCTTATATTAACACTATCTGTTCCAGTACTTATATGTCCATTAAGGTAGTAAAGTAAGCCTATGGTTCGGCCAGGGCCTATGTCAGTTGTAAAACTAAAAAAGAGTGCAAAATCTAATGCTAAATATAAATAAATTCAAAACTATCAAAGAGTATGTCAATTTATTTTAACTACATGATCGTTATATGATTCCAACAAATTTGATTTACAGAAACCTTCCATTTTAAATCATTTTATTAAAATCAAATTTCCAATTTATTCCAATGTTTTATTCATGTCAAATTTCCAACTGCGAACTTGCTAACTCATTGAAAAGAAAGATGATTTTTCAAACCCAGGAATCAAAAACAACAACAAAAATTCATGCCCCAGATTCAGTTAAAACAACGATGTAGTGCTATCATTTTCAACTATAATTAAATTTTGACTGCATGAACTAGATAAATGTATACCCAACTGATTTACATACATTTTTAAACATAATTAAAACAATTTGTAGTTGGAAATAGGAAAAAAAAATTAATTTTTAAATGAATTGAAATAGCTGAAATTTAATGAAAACAATAATCACTTATTATAAAAATATAATATCAGTTTATGTTTTTATTATATATGTATGTGAGTGTATTATATGTAATTTCATTTCGTATAAGATTATAAAATTTCAAGTACATAAGTTAGAAAGATTTCTCTTACATTTTGTTTATTAATGTTACAATACAGAGAAAATTTAACTTAGAGGTCAATTTATTATGAACCCAGCATCTTAGAAAGGGACCATGATTATAGATATTACCATTATAATAAAAATGACAGTTAATTTGAAGTACCTAATTTAAGTTTTGTTTATGAACATTATATGTAGTTAATTGACAAAATGTTTAAATACAAAATATATGTATTTATAACTAAGTATTCCCAGGAGATAGGAATAAATTTAAGGTATAAAACAAGTTATTTAAGAATGTGGAAAGTGTGTGCATGAAATGGAATATATTAAATGTGTGCTTGTAAATTAGTATTTTAAAATCACAAAATATGATTTATTATTATATTTAGTGATTTTACCTGCTTTATCAAATGCTCTAATTATAGAATGTTAACATTCTTGTGTTAAACTATTTTGTTTGCAATGACATGAAATTATTCATTAATACTCTCCTAAGACTCTTATTTGTGTATCTTGAAAGCTGACGAATATATATATGTATGGTGCTGCCAATAGCAAATAATGTTAAAAAATTGCTCTTGATTTGAGTTAATAATCTTGGCACTCTTAATTTAATATTTCACATGGCAACCACAGTTTCTCATTGCCACCATGCTCTCTTGCAGCTATTTTTAGTACTATTTTGCTGCTTTCCCATTAATTTGATGGCAAATCTGGAACTAAAACAATAGATTTATTAATTTAAAAAAAAATTCACAAGATGTCAGTATCATGCAGATCTTTTTTTTTAAAAAAGCTGCCAGACAGCAAGAGTCTGCCTACAATGTTGTTGATTGATAGTTTCTAGTTCTCTGATGAAAGACTTGTGAAAGTTTTTGTGTGTATTCATTCTTTTATTAGATTTCAAAAATCAAATATATTTTCCAGTTTGTTTCTATATTTATGATTATTTTTCACAAAATATTTGTTTAGTATTTCTTTTCTTAGAAGAATATAAGACAAAAGAAATCAATAATAATAACCTATGGCCACAAAATGAAACGCTGCCAATTTCTTTTTGTTATTTTTAAAAATTTCTAAATAAAATGTTAAATTTTAAATAAAATTTTATTAGTTTTAAGTAATCTGAACAAAAATTCATTTGGGTTTTACAAACTGAACTAAAACAATTCTGATTTTTTAAATTTAATGTTGTTACTAGAAATGAGGTAATTCATTCAATAAGAGAAAAGTTTTCTTTACGAATCTAACTACGTAATTCAGATTTTGATTTTTTTTTATATATATTGCAAAGTTAAAACAATACTTTTCAGAATAATTTTCATTTGTTAATTATATTTCTAATGAAAAATTCTAAATTTCTGGAAATATAATAAAGAATAAAGATAAAATTGATGAAATAAAAAGTTGGAAATGTAATTAAACTACTGATAACGCTTTTTAAAATAAACAAACAGGTGAAAGATTAATGAATATTCTTAGTAGACGAAGATAACAGATCTGTAATAAAGAGTATGCCGATTCAGCTAAGAAAGGCATTTGAATTATAACACAAAATAGTTTCATAAAATATTCAAATTTGTATAATGAAATAATTTTTTTCTTTATAACCTAAAGCTAAATGCATTTTTGATGAAGCTCACCATAATTCACTGAAAGTGAACTCAACTTTGGGATATAAAGTAAGAAACTACTTAGTTATGCTGATGAACAAACATATGTAAATTTGAATTAGAAATACAAATGAAGGGAAAAATCGATATTTGATAAAAAATGTACACCACAGAGTCAACAGTGTTAATATTGCCTTGATTATGATCAGTCATAATCTATGAGAATATAACACTGAAAGATAAGCTAATGTTTCAAATTATTTAACCCAAACCTGAAGAGGAAAATCCAAAACAGTAATTATAATTATATTTGAAGAGACCACTTTAACATATGTCTAAGTGGAATCAAATACTGTTCCTAATCAATAAAAAGTATTTTCCTGATTCCATGATGAGAACACTTGATTTATATATATGTTTAACACAAACACACAGCTATGTTCAAAATGCTAACATATATATATATTACAATTAGCCTAACAAAAGAAAAACTTGGTCGAATTAATAAAAAATGAGGATACTACTTTGATAATCAAAATTATTTTATAAGGTTCATTTATTTCAGCACTGTAATACTTAATTAATTTCGGCAGATTCTAGTTTACTAGCCATACTTTTGTATAAATTTAATTTTATACTTTTGTATAAATTTAATTTTAAATATGCATAAGTGAACACACACATTGAAACCATATTTTTTTGGTATAGCCTAACTTGCACATGTAATGTGTCAGATATTTGAAATATTCCTAAATTTCCTTTTAAACATCTTAAATTTATAAATATACAATTTATAGACAGCCGGATAATTTTGGGATTTGATATTTTATTATAAGAAAGTATAGTTGTTAATCCATTCAGTTTGTATTATCTATGATTCAATTTTAAGGATTCAGTATAATTGATTTTGTACATAAATAAAATTTTATTTGTTTTTTAAAATGCAAAGACAGAGCAGTGTATAATAATCCTATGGGAACATAAGTTATACTGGGAAAATTGAACTTAAGTTTAAGTCAAGAAAATTATTATTGTTATCGTATATGTTTTTTTAAATATATATATATATGATTGTAAGAAGAGACATTGTAGTTCAATAGTCAAAATAATAAAACCATTTAAGGATAACTTTCAATCTCAAAATATTTGAACTGGGCAATCTGTAGTACAATTTTATCCTAGAAATATTCATTCCTAATTATTTATAGATCATTAGTTAAATATTGACATTGCCTGTCAAAAAATAGCAATAATCAAAGACAACATATAAATTTGTACAATTTTCCTTTTCCTTTCATGTTATTAAAACAAGGGATTCATTAAAAATAAACCTTTTATTTATTTAAAATCAAATCTAATGACAATCAATTAAAAATTATAATCCATTTTTTTTATTTTTAAATCTATGAAAAGTTATTGAATCACTAGAAAAGTTACTCGACATTCAAGCACTAAAAGTGATAGGTTGGTGCTTTGATCCAGGACTCTTAAGTTTTTGAGTCCATCATTCTACTAATATAATTTTTTTAAAAAAATAACTTTATTGATCATGAATTCATAAAAAGTCTGAGCACTGCAAGTACCAAAACTGGGATTAACCAGGGGTTCTTATAATCCAGAATTTGAACACTTGCCACTGCATCAAATTA
Organism: Epiperipatus broadwayi; assembly: GCA_028023455.1. Lineage (NCBI taxonomy): Eukaryota > Metazoa > Onychophora > Udeonychophora > Euonychophora > Peripatidae > Epiperipatus > Epiperipatus broadwayi. The sequence goes on from JAQFVV010012470.1 coordinate 1,985,473, forward strand.
CACACAACAAAAATAATCAAATAAATTTATCGCTTGAGAATTCGTAAGAAATTTTAATGCCAAAAATGAAATCAATCCGATGACATAGCATTCTCCCAATCATTAAATCCTATGACAAATCTCTAAATACTGAGATGTTAGAATAAATTGTACTAAGAGGATGGCATGTGACAGCAAATTATTTTAATGTTACTATTTCTATATTCAGATAAATAAAAAAACACTTATGTATTTAACATCACAATTTTTTTGGACGATCAACAAATAATAAAAAAAATTAACCAACTTTTCAAAACTTGGGAGAAGGGGAAATAAACAAGAACTCATAAATTATGGATTAAAAAAAAAGAGATATCAAAATTTAAACAAGTGATCAAAATATATTTTTACAAAACAACAGCTGTCTATATATATATATGATTCTTCTGAAGGTACTATAGATATATAAAGGCATAATAAGTTTTGTGATAGAAGGCGTTGAAATATGTAAGCAACTATAAGTTGATATAAAAAAATATTGCATAAACTTTTATTTGTGTAGATATTTCTCTCTCATTTTTTATTACTTGTATTATTCAGCTTATGTAATAATTAAGAGACAAAATATATAGCGATTTTTTTTACATTGTTAACATATAATTATATCATACCAAAAATAAAAGTGATTTACTACAACAATTTAAGCATTAAAGTTAATCATTATTATTAGTGACTTTTCTTAAAATATAATTATAAGATATAAATATATACACATACTGCAGATATTTATTTTAATTTTGTATGTTGCTAATACCAATTTACTGGATTTATTGTAAGATACAAAAAAAAATATTATAATTAATATTTGTGTGTATGAATATATATATAGAAAGAGATCTCAATTCATCATTCCTATTATTTTCAATTCCCTATATTATTCATCTACTTTTCTGATTCCTAAACCCAATAAATGTTTTTTTTTTTTTTTAAATTCATTATTCATTTATTTTTTCCTTCATTGATCATTGTTAAATCACAGTCCTGATGAGACATTTTGCCATATAGATAGGTTCTTTTATTTTAAAAAATAAATTGATATGATATGCAATATTTTTTGCTTTCCACCATTTTTTTGGACTAAGCAGATTTGAAACATTATAGTTGAGACTAATGCTTCACCAGGGACAATTTATGAACTTTTTTTTATTTATTTTTAAATCATTGGAAATGCCAGATATGATTCATCTTCATCTATTACCCTAATTTATATTTTATTCCTATTATTGTTTTTGTTAAGTACAGCATTTATTTTATTAAAGAACTTTGCTAATACTCATGAACCATGTACTGATAAAAATGGTGCATTAAATTGCATATACATACATTACATTCCTTGACAATGATGGTGATCTTGGAAGTCTGGGTTCAAATCATATTTTAAACTGTGGTGTAATGTTTACACAAAACAAATTTCAAACTTTTTTTTCAATAAATAGTATCTCAAAATTTTTTTAAGATTTGTAAAATGTTGAATTGTAATAAATTTGCAAATAAACACATTTTTGGTTATTTGAACTGTTTTCTCTCTAAACAATGTAGTAAAAAATGCTGATATCAGAAAATGTCAGAATACAAAAGTACGACTTGTCAAGGCAGGCAGAAGGTAGAGTTAAATCATTATCTTGCCAAATTTTTGGCCAGTGATGAATTTTTTTTCGAACTAAAATTTTATATTAAATATGGCGGTTCTCTATTTTCATACAATTTGCTATTTCATATGAAAAAGATGCAGCATTTTATGAAACTTTTTATCAAAAAAAAAAGGAAAAAGAATAGTACAATTCAACTATGTCTTGATAAATTTATAAAGGAAACATCAGATATATTAATCAATAAATGTTATTTATATATATGCTAATACACCTTATTAAAAAATATTTTAATAACACTTTTTTATGGGTTTTCTAACAATGCCCTACATTCATACATTTTAACTATCATATACATTTCAGGAACCAATTAGATCTGAAAGTACAGAACCGCCTTTATATATAGAAAAATGCACATATTTAAAAATAAACCTTGCAAAAACTCTTAATAGGGCTCAAATAATTTTAAAAATAAAAATCTTCATTTACAAAAACAGTATGGTTAAATTTGTGTGAAGAATTTAGCCAAGGATCTAAAATCATAACTTAAACTAAGCCATTATTCTCTATAAGAAGGGAGTGGTTATATAGATTTTGAAGTCGATAGATTAAAACACCAACATACTGTAACTGGAGAGGTTATATCTGTCAGTAATAAGGCTACTATTACATTTTTGGCAAAACTTTTAAAAAAATTATTGAAGAAAAGGACCATTAACCAGAACAAAAACTCAGGGAAAATGGACTTGTTGATATGACCAATGAAATTTCAGAATATACTGCAAGTATAAAGAATGTCTAACAAATGAAGAATTAAACGATATTATCATTATTCGAAGAGAAAAAAAAGAGCAGAAAATGCAGTGATGAAGACTTTAGAAACCTTATAGAAAGTGACTCTTTGATAGAACAGAACATTATTCTTATGCAGATGATCACCAATTTATTATTAGTCCTGCAAGGTCATTTGATGAATTAAAAAGGAAAAATTAACTTCCTATCAGTGTTTCTTTAAAAAGATATCATCCCTATAAAATGATAAAACTTCATCAACCTTGAAGCTGATGATTTTTATCATATTAAGATGATGTGATGTCTATTTTAATAATATACATGTAACAAATTAACTTTTTTTTGAGGGAATTTGCACGAGTGAACATACACACATATAGTAAATTTTGTGTAAAGTGATTTCTCAATTTATTATTTTACATTAATGTTAAAAACTTCTTTATACAATCTTAATTATATATATATGTTAAAAAGTTCTATACATCTATAAGATAGTACAAAAAAGAATACATATTGCATTGCAAATAAGCTATTATCTGTCAATAATGCTATCCATTAGAAAGAGGGAGCTTATAACAAAATATAGTAGTTAAGTGTATTCCACTGTAGTTTGCTTTGAAATGTAATCATTATTAGCAATATGCTTATTTCATCTGGATAAATTTTCATTAAATTTTTACTTGCTCTATGCTTTATCGTTGAATTTATAATTCTGAATGCAGCCTTTGCTTTCAGATGAATGATTATTACTAATAAATCCTAATTATGGCCCTAGATATAGTATTGTATTTCCAAATAAAAAATATCTTTTATTTGCCATTGATTTAAGATACATTATTTTTTCTTTCAAACTTTTTATCAATAACCCAGAAACTTTGCATGTATACATGGCTAGAATCAGTTTTCAACTTCTAATAGTAGAAATTTTAATTAAAATGTGACTTAATGTGAATTATTAGTTCAAATTATAGTAAGTAGATGTCAGAAGGTACTGGGAATAAAAAAATTTCAAAGAAATTGTATTTTCAACCAATAAAAATTTGTAAGGCATGGCCTAATCATATTGAGCAGAGTTGAAAGGATGTTGTTGTACTTGTGCTGTATTGTCTGTTTATAATATGAAAATAAAATAAGATTGTGTAAAATCTACTTAACTCTTTATTTATTTTTTACAAATTTTATTAAATTTTCATTTGCAAACATATATGTGTCACTTATATTTTGATTTTATTGAATTTTTGTAACTTTTCAGAAAAATTAGTCAGATAAAACTTTACTGATATCAGAAACTAAAGAAGTTAAATATACCTCATGTCAATATCTGTCGAAACTATTATTCTAATATTCTCCCTTGATTTTTTTCATAAGTTCAATTTTAATGTTTTAGAAAATTTCAATTATTTAAAGTTATGTTTTAGAAAGATATTTATGAAATATATTAAAATTTTGCATAATCATTATTTATATATTCTTGAATTTTTTTTTAGCCAACAGGCAATTTTTGTTATTAACAATTTCTTTCCGACTATTTCTATTTATAAGCCTTTTTTGCTTATTTGCAAAGTTAATAATTGATTTTTTTAGACCAATTTTATTTACTGAATTCATTTCTGGAATAAAAAAATTAGAAAATGAAAGTTCATTCAACAATAAAGCCATGAAAAAAAAAATCTGAAAGATTAACATCACACTGCAAGTTATAAACAAATACAGAACAATAATTGTTTATAAATACAGACTATGATAAACCAAAAGTAGTATTACATTTTAAAGCTTTATGAAGTACAGTATTATAATTTTAAATCACTCACATTTTTTTTTTTTTTAGTTTGTTTACAATAAAAAAAATAGAGTTTTAATCTATAAGCACTGTGAAGCAGCCATAAATCTTTTATCAATTCCTTCAAACTCAATCATGGCCTCTATGAAATTTAAATAAAAAATTATTCATATATATTATTTGTAACTTTTATTTCTCAAAAATAAATAATTGGATTTAGTTCTTATTTATCACTAAAAAAAATTTATATATAGGATTTTTTAAAAATTAAATAGATGGTTAACTCTTTACAATGCTAAGTTTTTCATTAAGAGATAAATTTAAAAAAAATTAAGTGTTTATCTAGTTGTTAAGAAAACATTCCAAACCATTTCTAAACTAAACTTGTTATTCTAATTGTTAGTCAATAATCATTAAAGTTGCTTTTTTTAACTTTTGTAGAATAGTAGAAATGCTAATTATGGTAAATGATTATGGATAAAATATAATCGTTTAGTATGAATTTTAAAATGCACATAAAAAAATAATTACTAGTACTATTCAATAATTAAAAAATGGAATAGAAACATTAAAAATAAATTTATATAATTTTTAATTTCAAAAATATCATAAACCTAAATTTGAATTTAGCTCAGAAGAAGCAAAACAATCTTTAGACTTGTATAAAAATTTGAAATTTTAAAATGTTGAACTCATCAAATAATACACATAAATAAATGTAAGAAACAAAGCAGAAAATTGTACCAAATTATTAAAATTAGTTAATAATCACCCAATCTTCTTAATATACACACAGCTAAATGCTTCTGTATTGTTTCTGTCACTTTCCTGCATCTTTAGATTGATTTTTTTCATTACCAGGGAAGTAAATTTGTTTTATAAAAATCATCAAGTGGAACAAATATGCTAATTCACCAATAATTTACAAATAAAAAACAATCTTTTAATACACACAAGAAATGAAGAGAATAAATTTACATAAAGTATTGGGAAATTTGAGTATAGTAGCCACTGATTGGGACAGACTAGGCTTTTATTACTTTAATGGTATAGTATAATAAGTTTATAAAATTTATTATATTTTAGTGATAAAACAATATATAAGACTATAAATACTTGGTCAGATTATTAATACAAATGAGAACCTAATGGATGAAATTAATCAAACAATTAAACTCGGAATATGTTTTACCAGTCGTTACTTATGAATATGAGACTTCATCATATAACAGAAGATCAAGATAGAGAATTCAGATTATTTAACAAAATATGGAAACATATATTAGTAACAAAAAGAAATCGAAAATAAAATACATGGATGAGAGAACAAATAGATTTCATTGACATCTTTGAAAGAATTAAGAGATGAAGTAGAGTTGAGCTGGACATATTGCCAGAAGAGATGATAATAGGTAAACAAATGAAGTCTTAAACATTAATCTCATGAGTTTGTAAAAGAGCTAGAAAGAAACAACGTGTGAGATGAATGCATGGATGAAATAAGACAATTTACTGGGAAGATGTGGAGAAAGAAAGCCAAAAATTGGAAAAACTTACTAAACTTGGGGCATCTTCATACTAAACTTGGGGAATCTTCACCCTGCAGTGGATTACTAAATAAAAGCATTTTCTGTAGATGGGAAAAATCTTAATTGTTTATTTCAGATCTTGCTATATCTAAAGACATTTCATAAAATGAAATTTCCAAATAACATAAATATTCATCTATTTTTCCTGATCTATCACAGTTTAGTTGATTAAAAATATATATATATATTGAAAAATTGTAAACCTAATATTATTATTTTAAGCTATGCAACTAACTTGAATATTAACAATGAAGAGTTATTAACAAAATGCAATATATCATTAATAAGTTATTGAAGCAATTATGATAACTACCATAATGATGATATAATCTAAGGATTTCAACAATTAATTTGCAAGTACTACAATATAAAAAAGAAAAATTAGAAAGCAGACCAAAATAACCAAGATAATAATAAACAATCAATCTTTGGATATTCTATTATGTATGGTCAATTCAAGTAGTAAGAAAAAGAAAGGGAAGAAAAGCCATTACAAATTTGAAAAAGTTTAAAAATAAATAATAGAAAAATTTGTTTAAATATAATTTAATATCTAAATAACTGTAGAATTAATAATGATTATGTATCATAGACATTGCAGGAATAATTATAAATTTATAATTTAGCACACATCTATTAAATATTTTTTATTTTTCAAATGAATATTTTGATTAAACAAATTAATATTTACAACTAAATTAATTAATTATTTTTACTTCTAGGTGTTTGGAAAAATAATGATTTTTTTTTTAAATTTGCAAATGATATAATATTGAACAAAGAATCAACAATCTTAGTTTTTAAATGTTAATTAAATTTAGAACTAAAAGCAGAAATCTTTTGTTTGATGTTTTCCAAATGGCCAAGAGTTGATTATATTTTATTTCATGAATTAGTAGTATATGTTAGTTATTTAAAATGCACCTGGTTTATTTTGTTAACTGATTAAATGAGAGTTTTTAACACTATAAAAAAGAAAAAATTATATCAATTCAATCTTCCAAAATTCTGCATTAAGTCCTGTGTTTGTCTATTAAAAGTTTCAAAACAATGAAATGAAAAATAGCTTATGAATTCCAATGAAATTGAAAATTACATGATAATTTAGCTACAAGTATTGTAGCTGACAAGTTAGACTAAAAAGGTGCCCTTCTATAGCTTTTGATTCACTCCAATAAGTAACACATATTGTTTTTACTCCTAAAATAATACTGAACAAACTGGTTCAATTGAAGATAGGATACCAATTCATGAGTTACATTACATGCCTATTTATTTTACTTAAATGATCAAAGAAAATCCATCAAAATAATAAGTAGATAGTTGATTTCCTATTATATAATGCCCCAGGAAAATAATTTTCTGCATGTTTGCATGTGTTAACTAATAATCATTTGTCACACATAATTCAAAGTCCTACATTTCATAGACAGTCTATTATGGTGCCATTTCAATAATAATTTGAAAACTTAAAAACTTTGAAAGATGTTTTGAATCTATATATAGAAAATGTATATCTTCTCAGACTAATAACAGAAAAGAAACTTGTTTGCCCATTTTAATTTATTTTTTAATATTTTGAACTTAAAAGAATATTCCAAATATTAATGATCTTTTATATTACCTTAACATATATAACTTTATATTGATTCAATGAGCCCATTCTCTGCTATATAATATTATAGAGTACTATGATGTTGCTGCAACTATGCTTCGGCCTTAAATCACCATCTTGCAGCTATCTTTGGTACTATTTTGTCAATTTTATGTTCATTTGGCAATAAAAACCAACTAAAATGTATTGATTTATTAGTTTAAAAAAAATCTAGAGACCAGTGACCTACAGTCGAAGAAACTACAAAGGATTCAAACTTAATCTACCATAGTTGTAGTTTCTTTGCAATATTAATTTATTAGCAATAAACAAAAAATGTATATTTTCCATAGTTTATTTAAATATTCATAATAGTTTTTACAAAATACCATTTAAAAATAAAAGTATACATGATTACACTTTGAAGTTTTTAAGAATACAAATTAAAAAAAAAAAATGTCACTATAGTAAAAAGAAAATTATAATCGATAATAGTTTGTTAAACATAGTAATATGAAATTTCTTGTGATAAATTAATAATTATAAATACAATTTTAAATTTTAGAACAGCATTTCATAGATTTATAATGACTTAACATTAATTTGTTGATGTTACAAATAAAATTAAATAAATCAATAAAGATTTTGTTTATTTTATTTTATTTTTTCCTCGGACACTGTTATAATCATCCAATAAGAAAAAAGTTATTGTTCCCATTACATACTTCATTTTATTTTTTTTATATTTTTGTTATAGCTACAAAGTTCAAATGTGATTTTTCAGGATGTTTTTCATTTATTTCTAATAAATCAAATATAATTTATTGATTTGTAATATGGAATAAAGATTTTAATACTAAAATAAAATGTTGAATTATTTCCTCAAATTGTGATTATGGGCAGTAGAATTAAATGAATAGGATTCAGTTCAAGTTTAAAAGTTTTGCATAGCCCAGAATAGCATACTGACATTAGATTACAATAAAAAATAAAGCTCTATCAGGTTGACAGATTTGATTTTTTAGAATTGAAGCTGTCGTCATTTAGCAATAATTAATATAGCATTTATTTTAAAAAATAACTAAGTATTTAAATAATGTTTAAAATTAAGATTCTCTCATGGATAAATACACAATTAATATATAATTATTTATTATAAAAATTTAAATTATAAATAAAATTTTAAATGGGTTAACAAATGTAAATTTATAATTACAACACATTCCGCTGTAGCGTTTAACAAATATAGGGTTTTCAAAAATACCCAAGAAGTATCACAATTATGTTATTGTTAAGCAAAATTTTTGAAATGATATTTCAATTATTAAATAATTAGCCGAGAGGTATCGCAGCAGCCATGCAAGCAAGTAGTTGGTTGCAGACGTTGTGGGTTCGCGTCCCGGCCGATGCTATGACATATGAAAAAAAAAAAAAATTATTAAATAGAATAATAATGTGTTAAATCAGACATAAATAAAATCGTTATTTACAAAATAAAAATAGTCCAAGTCTTGACAATAATTTGTAGTTCCATAATATAAATTGTGCTGTGATGATATTTGGATTATTTGGTAATATGTTGCTGAGTACTTTATGTGCATTTTAAGAAGTTATCAAGTGTTATAACAGCAGACTTATGTTTCACGAGAAAAAAAATTTGGTTCTTTACCTTCCTATAATAATTGTTATGATAGTGCTATATTTCCAGAAGTCAGTCTCAACTATGTCGCATATTTGTTTTCATGTATGGGTAGAACATGTTAACAAATGTTATTGTCTGTGTGTATCTTTACATTTTATATGAATAATGCAATCTTGCCCATATGATGACCCTAAAAAAACATGTCCTGCATCACATACTCATAGAAAAACATAGTTCAAAAATGCTGTTGTATTATAAAAGCAGAGAAGTAAAATACCTTCAGCTAATAAAGGAGTTATGCCATTAGTCATAGTCTGAAGTTATATGAGTAACAATGTGATTCTCCTAATTTGACTCTTCATATAATATGATAGTATCTTAAGACGTATATATATATATAATTATGAATTGATGCTAAGTAAATAGCTATTTAATTATCCTATGCAATTTATTTTATTTACAAACTGTTCTGATATTTGCCTTAATGTATGCTCCTTTATAAAGAATGTTCCAATCATTAAATAATCAATATTAAATATCATGTAATGTGTATCCACATCAAAGTTAATATATTATGTAACAAAAATTAATATTAACTTAAATGAAATAAGTAAGAAATTTGATATAATAAGTTAATGACTAATTAGTAATGAAAATAGATATTAAAGAAAGTATATTAACTTTTATTAGTCATTCATTAAACTAGAGTTATCCACTTAATATTTCTGTAGTGTATTTTTCACTACATCACTCTCATACAAGGTAGAGACTAGTTTTCTTCGGTCATGTTTTTAATTACACCCCTCCATAAAGTATTAAAAGCAGATAGAAACCAGTTCCTATCTTATTTAAGAGTGGTGTAGTGAAAATTATACTTAAAAATTATTATTTATTTAGATATTAAAGAATTTGAATAGGGTATCAATATTAAATAATTTGATGAAGAAAATAATTTTAAATACCATTATAGACTTTGATATTACTATAAGTTAAACATTTAACTATTTAGAATGAGAATATTAACAATAGATGAAATGGTCAATTATATGATACAATAATAACCTTTATGTAATAAAATAGTTTACTTCCCGTTATACATAAATAAACACAAAAACTTATAATACCAAAATATTACAATACCACCCATGATTTTACATATATTCAGTATGTGGATGATATATTTATTATTGCCTCTATGGATAACATTTTATACATATGACAAGAACTTCAAAATTTATCTAATCTATCACTTAGCATTGTATATAAAAATAACAACAAAGAAATCAAATATCTTGACCTTTCATTATCAAGAAATAATAACATGATAGATTACAAGATGATAATTAAGCCTTTTGAAATTAGAAGCTGTATTCACCCTTAATCAAACTCACCTGCATCATATTTGCTGGTTTAAATTTTTTCTTATTTAGAAATTTGCATCTCTGTAAATATGAAGCAGACAGAAAAGAAAATCTGAATAATTTTATTAAAGATTTAATGACAGCAGGTTTTAAATTTAAATCTATTAAAAATAAAATTACGAAATTCCATAATAAAATAAATAATATTGTATCATGTATTCAACTTCCTAGAATTAGCATTCCTTATATTTCCAAAATATCTAACAAACTAACTAAAGCATTAATCAATAAGTTTAAAATAGGATTTAGAACTACTCCTAATTCTAACAGATTGATCAACAACTCAAAAGATCATATTGATCGATCATTCAAACCACATGTAAGTATATTCCATTTCATGTCTTCAAGAAAAATGCCTCGCTGTATATTATGGTGAAACTAAAGCTACTATTAATACTAGACTTGCTCAACACATGTACACTTACAATAGAGCTCAGAAGAACAACAATACATCTGTATTTTTTGGAGCATGCCATGAAATCTGGACACAATTTTACACCTGCCAATCCTATAATTATATGCACAGAATCAAATGATCATAAGAGAAAAATAAAAGCATTCTACATTAACCTTTTAACCGCTAATTATATTATTGGTTGTATGAGGTAAAAATCAAATCTTTTAATTGGCCAACTCACAAACTGAAGACAAAGCCTATTGTTAAAACATATTCGCCTATAATATTAAATTCAACTCAGATACGTTTATAAAAAGTATATTATTAATTTTTCAGGTTATGAAGAGAACGAAAGTTCTTTCAAAAATAAATTGCTATTTATTTATTCTAAAATATTCAATTTCGGCAACATAAAAGCTATAATATAAACAAAAAGATCGACTTTTTACGTTATAGAAAAGTAAATATTTCTTTTTACTACATCTTCAATATTTTTACTAAAATCTTCAATATTTTTCGAAAATAATTTTGTTTTTTTATTATTCTCTCTGAAAATAATTTTTAATTTCCATAAATATAATTTTATAATACTCTAATCCGATTTCGAAATGAAAATCTCAGCGTTTTTCTTTATTTTCTTTGATCAGGCGGTTTCTTTGTTCTTTCCAGCCAATCAGAATGTCTTTTTCGGCTGAGAGCTTGCTAAGAACCAATCACAAATAATGTTCTTTCTTTGTTTAGGTTTAAATGTGTTTTTTTATTTTTTACTTGTAAAATAAGTCGGAAGAGGGCACCATCTTACAGAACTTTTAAAAACCTCTTCAAAACGTATCGAACGAATTTTTTAGCATAAGAATCGGCTGAGTTAGAGTGACGTCAGATGTCTACGAGGAGCCTCGTAAAAAACAGTCTTTTGGTTAATGGAAATATTAATGCTATAAATAGAAAAGACGCTTTGATATATCGAAGAAATGGGCCATGTAACACGTGCTAATTTAAATATCTTTGCATATATTTTATTATATATTTTTAATCATATATATAAATAAGCATTTATTTTTATAGCGTCTGTATATAATTGTAATTACATTCATATCGGCCTTTCAAGCCAATTGTGCAAACACTTTGCGAGTGTTAAATAATAAATGAATACCCTCTGACCAATACAAGATATAGAATTTATGCAGGAATAAAAAGAATCCTCTTATTCCTACGACTCAAATATTTATATATGAGCAAATCTGAAGTACTGGCACAGAAGGCATAACGATAGAACGGTCATTTTAAATTACTATATACAATGTCTGAATGAATGACGCTGATGAAATTTTCTAGAATTTACTAAACATCATTCCAACTGAAACTTAATCATATATATAAATAAGCATTTATTTTTATAGCGTCTGTATATAATTGTAATTACATTCATATATGATTAAGTTTCAGTTGGAATGACGTTTAGTAAATTCTAGAAAATTTCATCAGCGTCATTCATTCAGACATTGTATATAGTAATTTAAAGTGACCGTTCTATCGTCACGCCTTCTGTGCCAGCACTTCAGATTTGCTCATATATAAATATTTGAGTCATAGGAATAAGAGGATTCTTTTTATTCCTGCATAAATTTTATATCTTGTATTGGTCAGAGGGTATTCATTTATTATTTAACACTCGCAAAGCGTTTGCACAATTGGCTTGAAAGGCCGATATGAATGTAATATATATTTTTAAGAAAGCTATGATTATGAGGCATGGATCCTCGAAAACGTTCAGCTTATTGTTATATTTATTTATAACTTCTCTTTTAAACTTTATTTATAAGTTTTTGTCTTTATTTAATAATAACCTTTGTAAAATATGCATTTGAGCAAAACACAATAAATTATTAAATCCCATTATATTCACTTACATTTGAATTATTATTTTTTATCCATCTAATAAATAAATTCCTATTTTATAGTTCTAGACAATTCTCAAATCATCCTAACTTCAGATCTATAAGACAAGTATAATAATCAATGAAAGACTATACTTGATGAAAAATTAACAAAAAAGGGCAGTCAACTGTTCACTAATGAATGACCGGAGAACAATGAAGATAAGTACGTTTTCACATTTTGTTTTCCCACATTACATTAATTTGCTATGATTTTATAATAAGTAAAGCTGGCTATGGCAAAACAAAAAAGGTTTTGATTAAGTTTGCAAAAATCTGTATAAACTTAGTAGCACTCAATTAAAGGATAGACTGATCCAGTTATCCTTAAAATAAGAAATGAATTACATATTTATAAGAACAAATAATAGTTCATATGAAATATACTTCTTTCAGGTCATCAGCCAATTAAACCGAAATACCTTACCTACCTCCCAGATCATATATCTCATTATCTCTCATCTAAAATATTATGAAGCTGCTACAAATGTTAGTGGTCAGATTATTATAGTATAATTGAATAATAGTCAATTATTAATTTTTCCATTTCTATTATTATGTTTTGTTTTAGTAATTTTCTATTATTAATATGTTTTGTTAGATGAGAAAACAAGCTACTAACATATTCCCCATTGATAAAATTATATGCATATAAAAAATAATTCATTCATGAAACTATTTTCATTCAAGCATACCATACATATATTCCAACTGTGCCTATTGCTAAATGGAATAAATATATTACCTTAATAAGATGTTTAACAAATTAGCCAATCAAATCATCAGTAATATTCAATTTACAACCTTTGATATTATGCTATAATAACCAGGCAAACAGCTCTCCCAAGATGTTTTTGTGATATCATTATCGCTCATCAACTGGAAGTATTCTATCGGCTAATATATAGTTCAACGTAATGTTCAAAACCTCAACAAATAACAAATCCAAAACTACACTCACCTTAAAGTATAAAATCAAGATATTACAGTCTTACAAACTTAAATTATTTCATCATAATACTTAAATGTTTAAATAACTGTGACTGCTTTTTGATTATTTCATGCTTTAAGACTAAATGAAATAGGATTTGGTATTTATATAGAAAAAGTTACTAGCAAATGTCTCAGAAACTAATAGATGTTGAGTTTGGCTGATTATTTTAACACTAGACCAAAGATTGTAAATAAAATTATCAATGATTTAAATTGTTTCATTATAATATATAAGTTGTTTAACTATTGATTAAAAAGTCAAAAGGCATATTGGCTAAAAATGTTAAATGATGTAAGAGTTTATTAAATTGAAATGCTAGACTAAATTATATTGAGGGTTGTGGAAGAAAAGGCAAATTACCACAGAAGATGGTTGCCATTATTTTGTCATATTGGAGTATGTTGCCTACCTTCAGCTGAACATACTTTCAAAGAAATCTAAATATTCATATATGCATAAAAAAAATATAAAAATCTCTAACAGGTTTAATATAAATAAAAAAGCGCGGGAGGGGAGGGGGGTTAAAAAAACAAGATAAAAATGAAATTTGTTTATAAAGGAAAACTAAAATCATAAAAATATCGAATAAGCAAACTCCATTAACTGGAAATTAAGTTACAAGATTGCCATAATTACAATGTTAAACAAAAACCTCATACCAAAAAAACAAAAAGAAATTATTATACATTTAAGATGGCAAAATATTGTGATCACATAATTTTATATTTAAAAATAATAATTAGATTTTGACAATAATTCATAGTATTTATTAAAAGTTTTATCCTAATGTAATCATTTATATAGAAATATACAAAATAGAAACTATTCTAACGGTGATTAAATTTAATTTAGTATTCTAAATTAAGGTAGAGAGTGAACGAACTAGCTTTTTACTAAAAACTTAACACAATTCTATTGTTATTTTAAATGTTAATTTTTAAAAATTACCCATTTGTAACACAGTTAATACTCATTTTCATTATTCTAAGAATAAAAAATAAATGGGAAAAGGGAGTAAATATTTTAATAAAATAATAACAATAGTAGCAGCAATTAAAGAACAATTTCAAATAGAACTAGTACAGATAAGTGAAAATCAGTCAGTAATTGAGTGAAACCGAAACATTTTCGTTATTCAACTGTCCACTAGGTGTTAACATTTGCCTTCAAGGTTAAAACAAACATAAAGGTTTGACATAGTGAACTCGTTTTTCTACCTATACTAATAAAAGATAATAACTGTTCAATTTCCTCCTGAGAAGTCAGCGTCCAGAAATTAGAATTCACTCCCCTTCCAATATAAAAGAAAACTTGTTTCACTCTTACACAATTATCAATATCTTTCTCAAACTTTCCTTGAACAATCGCTTCATTTAAAAAGCTTTTCGAATATAGGTCATGATCAAAATTCCAAGGATGCCTTACCATTTTTTTAAAACTCCTCCTCCTTACAAGCTTTTTTTTTTTTTGGTCAAAAACTTTTTTGAAACTTCCGCCAATCTATTTTAAGTTCTTTGACTTTTGACTCAAATTGATAATAGTAATTATTCTGGCCAGGTAAATTATTTCGCCAGAGGGCTTTTTTCTGCAAATATTAAACATGTATAGTAATAAATACAGGAATCTTATGTATATATACGGTATATTTATTTTATTAAATATGAATAACAATAATACAGGAATCGTATTACATACAATATATATAGAATATTGCAAATGAAAAGCATACACGTGATTTCCTCGAGTATGTATATGAAATCCAAAATCAAATATAATACTCTTTTACGTATGATATAATCAATTTAAATATAATGACTATAATATTTTGTCTTCATCATTAGTAGACCATTCGTAAAATGGGTATAAATAAAAGGAAATATGAAGACTAAAATGTTAAAGTGAATTTTATGATGGATATATAAATTAAACCGTGAACCACAATTATATTCGCATATATAAGCTGGTTCTTTAATCTATTTACTTGATATTAAGATTTATAACTTCAGTGAGAAACTTTTCTTTCTGAAAAAACTTCAATGCCTAGCTTAACTATAGGGATTCATTATATTCTAACATCAGCCACATCTACCCAATAAAAGCAATTAATACTGCAGTTCTTAAAACCATCTTTAAATTAATCTTCAGAATGTTAATGACCTTAAGGAAGTCTTTTATTGCTATTTTATTCTCTTGGCAAGGCCCTTCACCAACAAAGCACTCAAAAATCACAGCTTTAATATAAAAGTCTTGTATTGTTTTTAGTGAATTACTATGTCAGTCACTGATTAATAATCAAAGTAAATTTTCAATATGGTGTCTGGGTTGATATCTCTCCAACTAAGTTTAAAACCTCTTTCTCATACAAAGTTTGAAACAATGTTTTATCAATAATGCAATTAAAATCAGCTGTTGACAATATTATCTAATATTACTGCCCACAAAACAATTGTAGCAAAGCTCAACTTTACCAGCCTCATCCATCTCCATTTTGATATTCATTGCTAGGTACTTGATCATCTACTTTCATTATAATGCTAAATAAAATTCATTAATGCAAATTATACAATAAAATTTTTAAGAATGGATGTGATTAAAAGCTTTTACAAACATATGTATTGAGATATTATTTTATATAGCGCTATGTTTTTTATGTAATAGTAATATTAGCAATTAAGCCAATGCACATGCGCTTTAAAGATAAATTATAAATGAATACTCAATTTTTCCAGACATGAGATATAGTATTTTAGAAAGAAGGAATGAATCCACCCATTCTTTCTGACCCAAACATTTATGTATGGGCAAATCTTAAGTGTGTGGAAATAAGATTGTGAAGGTGTTACATGATCACTTTAAAACATTTGTTATGTTTGAACGAATGACATTTGCGAAATCTTTACAATTTACGAACCGTCATTCTTTAGTTGAAATTAAATATATATAATGAGATATTATTTTATATAACGCTTTTTTATGTAATTAGCGATTAAGCCAATGCACATGCGCTTTAAAGATAAATTATAAATGAATACATATGTATTATATATTAAAATTTAAAAGACATGGTAAATCCAAATTACCAAATTGAATATTTAAAACCAACTTCAAATGTAAATGTGTGTTATCATTATTGTCAATCAAATAAATGAAGATGAAGTAAATATATACATATGTAATTTTTGAATATTAGTCTAATAATAGTTCATATTTTATGACACTGATGAATCATTGTTGTTGTTGTAGTTTTCAGCTTTTTAGCAAACAAAAAAAATTCTCCATTATATTGTTATGTTTCTGAAAACGTTTGTTAAATGCATAAATTTGAAATAAAAGTGATCCGGAAAATAAAAAAATTTTGCAAAAAAAAAAAAAGAGAAATAAACAATATAATCAACCTTCGGGTGAAAAAAAAATATTTTAATGAAAAAATTATTCTCCACTAAATCTATAAATTTAAGGTAAATTAAGTTAATGCAAAAGTTAAAGTAATGAAAACTTTTAATATTTTAAAATCAACTTTAAATTACAAATAAATAATAAAAAAGATACTGACAATAAACATCACATGATGGTTTCTCTGGTTTGTGCTGAGTGGCAATACGTATAGAGAGTTTTGCCTGTTTTAATGCGGACCATAGACAATTTCTAATAAAAAATTACTGAGACTAGGCAGTTTCTATGTTGTATAAATTTTCAGTTGACTAATTTTCTGTTAAAATGCTAATATGTTCAAATAAAACATAAACATCAAATACTTATTAAAAAAACAAACATTAAATAATTTTACAAATAAAATAATAATAAACAAGAATAATAATAAACAAGTAAAGAAATTGTTTAAATTTATTCTCAAGTTTATTTAGTGTCAAGAAAAACAAATTGTAATAGCTTATTTTTTTCAATATAAATTCTATATCTTTTAATACTGATAGTTGCCGATATTTAGATAATTTAGTTAAACTTAAAATCCTAAATGGTTTCTAATCATTAAAATCATGCACCCCCCCCCCTTAATTTGAGCTTTTCCTCCAAATGTTCACAATGAAAAATCTGAATGCAATAAAATTTCAATAATGCAATGAGGTTTGGAAACTACTGCATATTTTTATAACCACATATTAAATATTATATTATAAAAGAATTAATTTAAAAAAACTTTTTTTTGTTTTATATCATTAAGTGTGAATTCAACTTAAAAAAAGAAGTTATTCTTTATTAATATAATGTTTATCCATGTTATAATTCTAGAGTCATCTATCTAAAAACAATACTAACTTTATATGTTATATACAATTAATCTTTGGTAAATCAAAAACTATCTCTTTTCTGGATTATAATATTATTTAATGGTATACACATTTTAACAGAAAAAGTAAACTTTTATATAACTTAAACTTTAATTTTATTCATAAACTTTGAAATAAAATATGCATTAAAATAATGAAGATATAAAATAATAATAATTTTTAAATTATTATTACAGAGGTTACATTTATGTTAATAATTAAATTTCCATATAAGACATGTTTAAGTTCCGATTTCAATAACTTTAACAACAGAAATAATCACATTATTAGACTGTGTTATAACCAAATGATATTGTATCCATAACCCACACCCAAAAAAAGATTTCCTTAAAAAATATTCTTAAATATTTAAATGTATCTGAAACTACCAACAAGATAAGCCTGTATAATTTAATACAGTAGTAGAGTGTAGAAGTTGCAAGCTAAAGTTTCATAGTTCACAACTCAAATATCAAAGCTTAAAGGGCAAATGATCTCCCATGAAATAAATGTGATTTTTAAAATTTTATATATATAAAAAAAAAAACTAACAGTAAATATTATGGAGAAAAAAATTTACAATTCACAATAAATATTCTGACAAATTTACTATATAAATATTTGAAGGTCAGTTGAAACATGACCATTAAATACTTAGCAACATTTTTGCTATTACTCAAAAATTCTAATATGGTGACCTTCTTTACAGTGTCTTGTCTGGATACAATAAGAAAAAAAACCTTGCACAACCATGAGATAAGCACTAGTAAAGCCATGTAAGAAACAGAAGCCTAGATCATAACATGTAATAAAACAATATTGATATCAGACAATAAAGATAACTTTTGACAGCATGAGTAATTATCATAAGGCACATATACATTGCAGTTTTCTATTTTTTTTTATTATTTCCATTATCAGTTAATCCAATTTTTGCCTATTAAATTCTTGATTCAAATATTTTCATTATCATTTTTTTCTCTAATTATTTTCATTGTTTTAATACTTGCATTCCAACTTTCTACAACTTTTATCAACATTGCTTAATATTTTGTCATGTTTAATATTTAAAAAAAAAATCCTTCACTTATCCTTTTCCTTCAATATTTTTTCCAGGACTTTCACATATGTATTGTGAATAGCATTGTATATCCCATTACTTTTCATGGCTGCATACTGAGCAGGGTTTAATTCTTTAACACTTTTATTATCGATAGTTTATTTATAATGAGTGAATCTAATTATATGGCATTATATATACTAGTTTTATCCATTGTTTTTAAATAGTGTCTGTAATCAGTAACCAGAGAGGAACATCTAATCTGAAAATACTCTTACACTTGCACAAAAGTACACAGATTTTGACAATTTTCTACTTTATGTTGATATTGCCAGAAAAGTTTTTTTTTTTTTTTCATTTGAATTTTTTTTTTTTTTTTTGGCAGCAAATTATCAAATATTTATTTTTAATAAGTATGTTAAGTACATTTTATTTTTGTAAATATATTAATTTTCAGATTTGTGTGATAGCAGAAATGAAATACTTTGTATCAATAATATTGTTTGTTTTTTTAATTCTTCTATATTAAACTAATAGATTTATTAGTTTTAAAAATATCTAAAGAGATCAGTAATCTGCAGCACAAAATAATCTAATTGTGCCTACTATATTGCCAATTGCTAAGTTCTTAGCATTTCAGCTTCTAGAGTGTGATTATTTTGAGATATTTTATCAAATACAAGAATTGCAAAAAAAAAAAAAAATGGATTTTTTTTGCCTAATTTAAATATTTATAATTATTTTTATACAATATTTCTAGAATAAGTATTTAAATTCAAAATAACACATTAATACACTGATTTTATTTGAATATATTTTATTTTAAAATGTATGTTAGCAAATTCAATTGTAATGGTAAACAAAAAATTATGATGGTAGGATTACTATCAGCTTTTTTAAGCACTTTTGAACACAGTGGTCTGCAATGTTTATGATATTTTAAAGTTACACATGCAATTTTAAAACAGAATTTGATTTATGATGGCTTTGCATTAATTCATTCACATTTTAAAATAAAGTTCAATCAGCAAAGATTTTGTTAGTTTTCTTTTCTCATTGGTTTGCTGATTTTTCTTTATACTGACCAATCAGGAAAAAGTGCATTGCTTTCATTATAAATTTCACTTTATTATTATTATTTTTTCTATATTCGAAAAGTTCAAATATGATTTTCAGGATGTTTTTCATTCATAATCTTATATTTCTAAGAAATCAAGTCAAATTTATTAAATTCTAATACAGAATGATTTAATACTAAATTCAAATGTTAAAATGAAAATTATCACCAGAGAGATCAATGGAAATGTTTTCACTAATTTAAAAATTAAAATTTGATTTCATTTTTATAATCATCTAGCTATATAGCACTTGACTATGTATGTACTATAGAGGAGGAAATAAACTTTCATCATAAGTGGTCAACTTATGGCTTTTAAACTGATGCTTAAAGGCAAGTGTGTATAAATTAATGAAAAGCGCATGACAAAGGTTTATTTCCTTCTCTATTTTTAATAATGTTTATTTTAAATAAAAATTTTCTAAGAATTTTTGTTAAATGTACTATCTGAAGGTCACTTATATGAAAAATAAATTGAAATGAGAGCATTTACGCATTTAAGTAAAAAAACCACAAATGACTAAATTTAACATGTCTTAAACACAAATTGTGTAACTGTCATCCTTCACACAATTTACACTTTTTGAATATTCTACAATGTAATTTAATTTGGTTTATCAAAATGAATAAAATAAACAGTAATTTATATTACTTTTTTTGACACTTAATGTCACTATTTTATTCTCTATCCTCTTTCTACTATTTTTAAATCCAAAGTCTAATGTACTAAAATTAAATCTGTTTATAACTAAAAAGCTTTAGATTCAGATGAGATCAGGCTACTTGTTCTAAAATCCTTATAATTTTCTCCTTAAAACAGACAAAAATTGTATAGCATCATGACAAAAATGAAGTAGAAATAGTTGGCCATCTACTAGTAAGAAATGATTAAAAACAAATACAACGATGCCATGATATGTATTAATATATACTATCCAAAAAAAGGAAATAAATAAAAAATAAAACATTAAAATAAGTAAATTTATTTAATTTTATAAATATTTACCATAAATGTTATGTTAGCAGCATTATTCAATCGCTGATGCGTTTCATTATTAACTGTTTTCTTCATGTTATATACACTGAAAGCACAGATTCTTTTTTTCACTTTTTTCTTTCAAAAATTTTGATATATACTTCATTTGATAAAATGTTTTCTAAGCATAAATTAATTAAAAGAATTTTGTGTTAATGATTTAGAGTAAAAGAAAAAAATCATGTTCAGAAGTCCGCCATATGTTTAAAAAGAATTATCTATTAAAGAAATAATAAAAAGACAAGCACATATTCATTCTATGGTTGTATATGCCTCTGAAACAGCTAAAATTAAAGTCATGTCAAAAGATTTTTTTTTGATGGGACATAAATGATATGAACCAATAAAAAATTTCTGAAAGATATTGTAGTGCATCAGAAAGTTTAAAGTCTACAGAAAGAATCGCTGGTATTTTGACCTTTTCATTTAAAAAAGACACATGAAATGTACATCTTGGGTATTATACATCTTTTTCACATGCTTTTGGTCATATGCTTATAATTACATTCCTCCACAAAATGTTAAAAGCGGTTTTGGAACCAATCCCTAACCTTGTGAGAGAGTGGTGAAGCGGAAATTACACTACAGAAATATTATTCATTTAGTGGATAATTTCTAGTTTAGTGAAGGACTGATACAAATTAATATACATCAAATGCATTCTCTCAATTTGCTATTAATAACAGCATTACTTCTTTTTAAAATTTTCTTTATACCATAATCTTAATTTGTATTTATAAACATAAAAAGTATCTGCATTATATATATATATATGTATACATGTACGTTGTAAAGTGGTGTACATCTAGAGTTGTATCACAATCAAAGTCTAAACAAAATGTAAGCTATTATCCACTATTAACATATGCAATGTATCCAATAGGGCTTGGAACACAATATAGTGGATGTCATGGCTCCACTGTAATAACAATTTTCGACCACATTCTAAAAAGTCAAAATTGACATAACCAATTTGATTAGAAAGTAATTTGTAAAATATCATTTAGAAGAAGTCATTTTGTTGCAGATGAAAATCTCTGAAAATTGTGCAAATATATATTCAATTGCTCCCTCTACTGATGGCCATTTTTCATGCAAATATATGAATCCATGGATAACATCAAACTACACATGATATATTTTTAACATATCTACATATAAGTTATGACCAATTCAATTTACAAATTAAAATAGAGTGAGAGAGAGAAAGAGTAATCAAGTACATAAAAAAAAAAAATTGAATCGTTTTCTTGCTTAGGATTTCATAAGAAGTTTGAGTGCCGGAAATGCTATAGTTGAATCAACGCAAAGGACTGCATATTCCAGAGTCTGGTCCTCTTTCATTGCAAGTGAATGGTTCGTGCAAGACAAAAATGCCTGACAGGTGATTTTGATGCTGTTCATAAAAGAATTTGCATATGAAATTTATGAATTCAAATTTATATAATTTTAATTGTTTTATCAATATTTTCTCAAACTGCAAAGGATAATCTTGAGAATATATGAGAGCTATTATATATTATATACTTAAGCACACTATTCATATTCATTCCTACAATTCTACTCTTTTATTTTGTAACATTAATGAGGAAAGATAAGTAATTTGTTAGAGTTAATGTACTTGTGACATAATGATTAGTATATCCACCATGCACACACAAAATCCAAGGTTCTAATCTGGACTGGGTGAACTTTGAAAATTGTTCAGATCTCAGACAAAAGCATGGTTGTTTTATTTTCAGGTATACAGATTATGATCAATTCAGCAGGAGATTCTATATCAATAAATGGCTATATTACTATAGTTGGCTTGATGGTCAAAATCCCAGATCAATGCCAGTATTTGGGCTATAACAATTATCATCCAGGATTATAATGTGATGCTGCCTTAGTCATTGAATAGGTTCCACACCCATGCTTTATCTTTATTTTAAGGCAAGTAGTATCTTTATATATACATATATAACTATTAGTAGTTGCAAACCAATATACTGTACTCATCCATTATCCACACATACTTGAAAAGTTCTGAAATATCAAATAAATGTAAATAATAATTTTTGATATTTGTTTTATTGAAATCCTTTACTATTAAAAGACTACATAGTAAGGAGATTGAGAAAAAAAAATACTACCTACAACAAGATAATTAAAAATTCAAAGTTGCTGCCAAAAAATTATTTACACACAATAAGCTATAGACAATGAGCTATGTAAATGTTAAAACTTCTCTGTCCATACAATTTGACATGCGTTAGTTATACAATATTACCTCATAAATAAAACTGCATACAAAATGAACTGATATCAATAAAAAATAAAAAATGTTACATTAAATTTTCATTTTAGTTAAGAAGAAACTTTGCAAGTCAATTGTCTAAAATTTTGAATATAGATTAATAGCCCACAAAAGGGAATAAATGTTCCTCAAAATCATCTCAAGTGTTGGGAAATACACTGTACTGGCTCCACTAGGCTGCTGATTAATACAATTTGTTGCTGTATTATATAACTGTAAAACACAGGTATCCATTTATCAAACAATACATGCTGGGTAAAACATTGTATTTTTTTCAAATTCAATCAGAATTTTTTCTTTAAAATAGGCAATTCAGCCAATCATCTAATAAAGAGTTATTAATGTATTAGCGATCTATATATATAAATCATGTGAGAGGAAACGAAACTTTCAGAAATGTGCTATTGGTATTAATTTTCTCCAAGCATAAGTGATTCACCTATGCTTGAAACAAATTAATAATCAATAACACATGTTTGAAAGACTGTTTTCTCTCACAATTTGCATATATAGATTGTTAATACATTAATTATAGATATCAAAATTACTATAAAATCAAAATCGTATTTAAATATGATACTGTCTCTTCCCTATAATATACAGAATTAAATTTTCATAAATAATTTATCATTTGAATTAGCAGGCCCACAATAGAATCAAATCCTGAAATAAGCACAGTCAATAAATGTTGGTTTATATAAAAATACGCTCTAAGCATAAGTGAATCAATTCCTAATGTCCACTCCATACATTTTTGTTGTTGCAGCTGTTATTATTATGTGATTATTCATATAGTATACAAACATGAATGGGCTGCTCACCAACACATATTAGCCAGAATGGTGAGTTTATTGGCTTTTTACTTCTGAGTTTAAGATCAAAAAATACCATGGTCTTTCTTCTCCGGTGCCTGATAAGGCAGAATGAAGGTGTGTGTGAATGAAATTTTTTTTTCTAATAGATATATACAATCATGACAGACAAAAATAAATTGTAGCCCTTATTCCTAAAAGGGTGTAAAGTCACCAGCCCAGGCAGTGGTTGGTAACTGAAGGTGGAGGGTGCTAAGAATCTTCTGATTGTGGACCGAGGCTGCCATTTGATGACTATTTTAATTAGGTACTTACAACTGTGGATCACTTTCAAGTGAAGAAAAAATTGCAAGAATTGGAAGAAAAATCATCTTATATTAAATGGGAGATTATTGGACTTTGTGAAGTTAGAAGAAAAGGTGAAAGGCAATTGATTTAAAAAGTGGACATGCATTCTACTTCAAAGGCACAAATATTGAGAGTATAAGTGCATTAGGATTCATTATAAATAAAAGTGGAAAAAAAACAATGTGGAGATTGATAATATATTGGACTCAGTGGCAAGATTAGTTATTCAATTTAAATAGCAGATATTTCAGGTTGATGTCCCAACAAGTTTTCATAGTGATGAAATAGTAGAAGATTTTTATATGGATGTACAAAAGGCTTTTCATCAGACTAAACAACATTTTAAAATTTTTATGGGAGATTAATGTTAGAATTGGTAAACAATTGAAAGTTGAAAGTACTGTAGATAAATTTGATTGTGGTAATAGAAATGAGAGAGAGAACATAGATGTGGAGTTTGCAGAAAAAAGAAAAATTTTATATTCTTCTTTTGAAAAAAATGTTAACAGGAAATGGACATGAAAGCATCCAAATGAAGGTGCAGCATTGAATTATATTTTGACTAACAGAAAATACATATTTCGAGATTGTGATATCCTTAATAAATTCAACACAGGAAGTTATTATTGATTAGTAAGATATTTTAAACTACTAAACATCACCTGATCACCATTTCTTATGCTGCTAGATGGTTGCATTAGATCCTAAGATCTAGGTGCAGTGTTCTAAGATCCAAGCGCTCTCACTGACAAAAGCCACAAACTAAAAACTAGTCAGGGGGGTATTGGATTAGTAGGCACTAGATAATGGTTTTATGCACAAACCTTCTTGCACTTGTGGTGTGCTGCTATATGGAGAGTTTAGCCTCTATGTAAGATATATGTTAATACAAAACTAGAGCTACAAATTATTAAGAAAAATAATATTCACGGTTAATATTTCTAATCTTCAGAAACATTCTAATGAATTTAAATTAGAACTTGCAAAGTGTTTTCAAATATTAATAGATTTTGAACATGATTCAGATTTGAATGAAATTATTAAAAAAATAACTGACACATTTTTAAAAACTGCAACAAAGATAGCTAGTAGAAAAAAGCAGTAATGGACGAATAAAATTTCTGCTGAGACTAGAGAATTTATGAAGAAAAGACAGAATATCTATACAAAAATGATTGAATATCTTGAATTTTGTAAAATGGTGTGAAAAAGAGTTGATAATGTTTTAAGAAAGTATAATTGTGAACTAGTAATTAAGGAAAGCTGTAGAAAAGAATAAGTCTCAAGAGTGTAAAATAATATTTTGATATTGGTAGGAAACATATCTGCAATAAAAAAAAGATGAAATTATTACTAAAAAAGAGAGATGACAACATGCAATGCATAAAAGAGTTCTATCAAAAATTATATAGTAATAAAGAACAAGTATCTCCTACAACTATTATATCACTAAAAAGATATGTATATCAGTAATAGAATCTTTTATAGTACAGGTTTATGAAAAAAAAAAAAAATTTCTCCATAACATTTCAACATTACATTGTAAATATAGAAAAAAAAATTAAAGGCTTAATTGTTGAAATAAAACATTGTAAATACAATCCAAATGGCCACTGAGCTTTCAAAGATGAGTGGTAAGAATTAATGAACTAGTTATTTTGTTGCTACAGAGGAAGGAGCCAAAATCATAAATTAAATAGAAGCCATTGAACTAAGATAGTAAAGGATTTTACATAGAAATAAACAAATGAACATTAATCATTCTTAGATACTTTAAATTTATTAAAGATCAAATTTATTTACTACTCTTTATAGACATGCACGAGTTTCTCTCATTTCTCATGCAGTATTTTATATATACAAATTATTTTGAAATATGTTTATTTATATATTAATTTATTTATTATGCTGTGTTAACTATATATATATTTTATGTGCATGCGAAGTTAACACTAAATTTTAAGAAAATGGTATTTAAATTTTCATATTAAAATAATAAAGTTTTAGGCAATGAAAATTTAGAGGACGATTTCATAATTTTGTCCAAATGTTACAATTTGTCAAATTCTACGAGCAGATTAATATTATTGTACCTGTGTAGTATTTGTTTTGTTTTTTCAGTCTTAAGTCTGAATTTTTAATCATTTTTGCAACTTGTCCTAATTTTGGCTATCCTTCCATGTTACAATTAATTTATATATCTCAAATACAACATATTTTTCTAATTTTCTTGAATGGCTGAATACTGATTCCATAATACTTATTATATTCTAAATCAGTGCAGTCTTGCAGAAAAATAGCATTTGTAAAAACCAAAATATTTGCAATCCTGATATTACTTAATAATTTGTCCAAAAGATAGTACTTTATTTTATAATAAGTATCCACATATTATAAATAAATATTTTATGAACATGATATGACATGCTTTAATTATATACTTAATAATGTATAAGAACAAATGTTCCCTTGCAGTAGTGGTTATAACATTTACCTGCTATGTTCACAACATGGGCATTGCCTATAATCTCCATTTCACATTTAACTAATCCTCGCTACAGAGTAAAATGAGAAAGGAAAAATATCTTGATCAGTAATCTTTCAATAGTTCTCTGAATAATTTTGATAAGGTCTTCACTTTGAATTGCTGCTAACTTTAAAAGCTAATTGGCCTTTATTGTTATCATCATCATCATCATTGTCAACCATAATCAATCCACTGCAGGATGAAGGTCTCTCCAAGTTCAATCTATCTTCTTCAATCTCTAGCCTCTCTTCACCATATCACCCCTACAGACTTTCTTATTTCATCCATCCATCTCATGTGTGATATCTTTCTGGGTTTTTACAATCTCTTGGAATCCAGTTTAAGATTTCAATTGTCCATCTATTATCATCTCTTCTAGCAATATGTCCAGCCAAACTCCACTTAAGTCTTAATTTTTTCAACAATGTCATTAACACCTATTTCTTCTCTCACCCGTGTATTGCATTTTTAATCTCTTCTTGTTAATCCTAACATGCATTTCTTCATATTTCTGTGAGTGGTCTGAAGTCTCTATATTGCTCTTCCATTAAGTGTCCAAGTCTCAAATCCATAAGTAAGAATTAGTAAAACATACTTATTGAAAACCTTCCTATTCAAACACATAGCTATATTTCATTTTAATATTAAGTTATTTCTACCAAAAGCAATCCAACTAAGTTTAATTCTTGATTAATTTCATCCATTATGTTTCCATCTGTAGTAATAATCTGACCAAGGTGTTAATAGTTGTTAACTTCTTTTATCTCATCATATCAATCTTTACTTTCATCTTTTAAGAAAATCCATTGAACATTACTTTAGTTTTTTTAACATTTATCTTTAGTCCTACTTTCTTACTTTCATCTGGTAAATCTTGCAACATTTCCTGAAGCTCTGAAGAATTATTTGAAAAAACAACTACAGCATCTGCAAAATCTAAATGACTTAAATAATCTCCATTTATTTTTACTCTTTTAGCTTCCTATTTTAATCCACAAAATATTTTTTGAAGCACTGCTGTAAAAAGTTTTGAGATATGGGGTCACTCTGTCTTAAATCCTTTTCAATGTTAACCCTCCTAGTATCATTATGTAATCTAATTTGTGCTGTTGCATTTTTATAAATATTCTTCAGAATATGACAATATCCTGGGTCTATACCTTGGAGAGCTAATACTTTAATCACTTGCTTATAGAATCAAATGCCTTTTCATAATCTACAAATCCAAAGCATAATGGCAACTCATATTCATTGGTTCTTTCTATAATTTCTCTCAATACTTTAATATGATCTATTTGTCTGAAGGTTTGTGATATGGTATATTATTAGAGTGATATGTTGAACTATTTCCATTATTTATGAATGAATGTTGAATGTATAGAAAATTTTGAACTTTATTTAAACTTTCCAAATACAAACAACTTGTGCTGTCTATTTGTGTGTTATTACTAACAAGTTGTTTCTATTTGGAAAGTTTAAATAAAGTTTAAAATTTTCTATACATTCAACATTCACTCATAGATAATTGAAATAGTCTAACATATCACATTTGAATATGATCTACTGCACTAAAACCATTTTTAAATCCAGCTTGTTCTGTTGGTTGGTTGAAATCCAATGTTCTCTATAGACGAGTTGTAATTATATTGGTAAAAAATTTTTGTATAAAACTGATAAAAGACTGATAGATCTGTAATTTCTAATGTCTTCTTTATCACTTTTTTTAAATATTAATATTAATACTGCATTCTTCCAATCATCTGGTACATCTTTATCATTTAGACATTTGGTATATAACTTTGCCAAAAAAAATGTATTTCTTCACCTGCTTCTTTTAATATATCAATTATAATTCCATCATTACCTGAAACATTTCTCTTATTCATAAATTTAATTGCAAATCCTGGGCAATTCAGCAGATATAATAGTTGCAAGAGGAATTTGTTCTTTATTACAATAAAATTTTTGATAGAACTCTTCTACCCATTTCATGATGTCATTTCTCTTTTTAGTAATAGTTCCATCTTTTTTTTCTTATTGCAGATATAAGTTTCCTACCAATACCAAAAATGTTGTTTTATACTCTTGAAATTTTTATTCTTTTCTAATCTTCCTTGCCAGTTTAAGAATTATACTTTCTTATATCATTATCAACTCTTTCGCACCATTTTACAAAATTTAAGATATTCAGTCATTTTTATATACATATTTCTTCTATTCTTCATAAATTCTCTAGTCTCAACAGAAATTTTATTGGTCAATTGCTGCTTTTTTCTATCAGCTGTCTTTGTTACAGTTTTTCAAAGTGTATCTATTATTTTCCTATTAATTTCATTCAAATCTGAATCATGTTGAAAATCTACTAATGTTTAAAAATGATTTGCAAGTTCTAATTTAAATTCATTAAAATGTTTCTGAAGATTAGGGATATCAACTGTGAATATTGTTTTTCTTAATAAGTTCTGTTTCTCTCTAGTTTTGTAGTAACACATATCTTATTTCTTACTAATCAATGATCACTTCCTGTGTTGAATTAATTAAGGACATTACAATCTTGAAATATGTATTTTCTGTTAGTCAAAATATAAACCAATTATGCTATACCTTCATTTGAATGCTTTCATGTCCATTTGCTTTTAACATTTTCTCAAAAAAAGAATTCATAATATAAAGTTTTTCTTTTTCTAAAAACTCATCCACATGTACTATATCTTCTCTCATTTCTATTACCCTAATCAAATTTACCTACAGCACTTTTATCATTCATTTGTTTACCAATTCTAGCATTAAAGTCTTCCATAACATGTTGTTTAGTTGATCAAAAGCCTTTTGTACATCATATAAAAATCTTTTATTACTTCATCACTATGAGAACTTGTTGGGACATAAACCTGAATTGCCTGCATTTGGTATCTGCTATTAAGTTGAATAACTAATCTTGCCACTCTGTCCGATACACCTTCAATCTCGACAATATTGTTCTAGCACTTTTTATTTATAATGAATCCTACTCCACTTGAACTTCCAATATTTGCGCCTTTGTAGTAAAGTACATGTCCATTTTTTTAAATAAATTGTCTCTTCATCTTTTCTTCTAACTTTACAAAGTTCAATAATGTCCCATTTAATATCAGACAATTTTCTTCTTCCAATTCTTGAAATCTTCCTTTACTTGAAAATGATCTGCAGTTATAAGTACCTAAATAAAAAGTCCTCATCAAAGGGCAGGATTCTTAACACCCTTCAGCCACACAAGAATATAAAATTAAATAAAACTCAATTTTAAGTATTAGGGAGTCATGTGAGGGTAATGAATTATAATCACAACTGCCTATGCCTTTCCTCTCCATGAATAACATTCAATTACTGCATTTCCAATTTCCTTCAGATTCATTTGTTCTGTAAACAAGTATTTACTAACCATCCTCTATATTATTAATAACTTTAGTTTTACATGTATAGTGTAAAATTAATTCAAATTTAAATATTATATTCCAGCCTTGTATTTTGAAATAAAAAACCAAAAAATAATAATAAACAACCACAAGCAAATGAGTAGGTCTATTCTACACCCCCCCTTCCACCCCCACTCCCCAAAAAACCATAAAACTCTTTTGGGAAGCTTTGCATTGCTTACTTGTTTTACATGTTCAATCCAACAAAAATGATACTTTACAATCACATCTAGCAAATTGAGGAACATTAAATGGTTTTATGTCATTGTATTTTTAAAATTTTAAGGAGCATCCGCCAGTAGGGCACCAATAACAGCTTTGGAACATTAAATGGTCTTATGAGCTTGTCATTGTATTTTTAAAGTTTTATGGAGCATCCTCCAGTAGAGCACCCAAGTTTCACATCCATACAATAAATTCGGTAAAATAACAGCTTTATATACAGCTAACTTAGTTGCAGCAGCAATACAATGGAGTCTGTATAGTACCTCATCATGAATCATCTTTTCTATTTATAAAACTACCAAGATATTTTACATTAATTTACATTACCAAGTTGATAATCTTTATATATTATCAAAACATTAAGTGTATTATGTAAAGAAGCGCACATAACGAAATATGTCTATTAATCCAATTATTCTATTGCTCCTATAGTCGCGTCATATTTGAGCTGACTGAACATAACTATTCCATTTAAATTGGGGGGGGGGGTCTACTTCTCTAATTAATTGTTTAGGCATATATATAATAACGAGTGGAATGGAGTCCACTTGTAAAAATACTAATTTGAGAATTTAAAAAACTCTTAGCATTCCAATGTTCCACTTTAATAAGCATTTGGGAGAGAGCCGTTTAAACACATACTCAAGTCAGATAATATCAAAAGGCATTCATTTCCAATTAGCCTCATTGTATCCAGCTTATTATCAGCTGACACAATTGGATAATCTGTTCAACTTAACTGACAATATCATCAAGGTGACTTGCTTCATGAGTTTACTCACACCACATGCTAATTAGATTTTTTTTTTTTTTTTTTTTTAACCAGTTTGCAGAATTTTCCTCCTTTTATAGTGGGTAAAAAAATATTTTTTAACACAAAAGACATTCCATTATTTATACAGTTAATTTTCTCCCCTATAATTATTATTATTTCCCATCCCCTCCCCGTAACAAAAAACTCCTTTACCTGTTTAAAATATAAAGTATTACATAATAAAAAATAAAGCTATATAGTTGAATCAATGAAATATGTTACATATTAAAGCCCACACAATTTTTCAATTCATTCGATTGCATCTAAATAGAAATGGCAAATAGAAGTCTATAGGTTAACTATCCATTCTGTCTACTTGATCTTCAATCAGTAAATAAATAAATGAAAAGATACCTGTTTGTTCTCTCACCAAAGTATTTTCCTTCTGATCCTTTCAGTTATTTTTGAAAAACATCTCTCCATACTTCACTAAATGGTCCGAGTCTCAGTACTGATTTTCTTCTGTTAAGCATTCAAGTCTCAGCTCTATAAGTAAGAACTGGTAAAACACATATATTAAAAAGCTTTTCCTTCAAATACAATGGTATATTTCCTTCTATCAAAAACAGTTTATAGAGCATATATATATATTATAATAATCTCATAACTGTAAAGACTTCAGTGGTGTTTTTTGAGAATGATCCAATGGCAGCAGATATATGTAATAACCAACAATTTAACTAATATAAACTGCACTAAGGAAATGACAATCTAATAGCAAACAACCATCAACAATGAGAACATATATTCATCAAGTGAACACAGATAAATGAAAATGATCATTTCAAAATAAAATATTCTGTAATTCCTCAAGCCATGAGGCATCTTTTTGCAAATCTCTTTATTATATTTACAGCTCACTTTGAAATACGTATTTTGAATAATTTATGTTAGATAAGGAAATAAATAAAGAAATTACTTGGTGTTAAGTGCATATATGAAAGTGATATTTTTTAAAAAAAGGTACTCTAGAAAAAAGAATACTCAATGACCATTTTTCCAGAGGTTCTTTCTAGAAATTATTTTAAATTTAACCTTAAAGATAAAAGAAGAAATACAGACCAAAATTATCACTATGTAGTATGAGGGAGGATTATATACTAGTCGTTGCAGCTTATATTTAGTTTATGTTTCCCTATTGTTTAGGAATAAAACACTAGTCTTTGAAAAAGATCTCAAAACTTTATATTTTTGGAAAAGGTCTTCTATGAGGCCAAAACAATGTAAAGTTATCAGCACAATTTTTGGAAGATCAAAAATGAATATAATAAATAAAGAAAGTTGAATCCAGTGGGAGACACCTATGTAAAATATATTAGTCATTAGGAATTTTTCTATTAAAGAGCTTTTGTCAAATAAATTAAGTTTCCCTGTATTTAGAGATTTTAAGGGGACTTTTAAAACAAAATGATAAGCTAGGTTTTTAATTTAAGTTGTTTAAAAAAAATAAAAATTTAAAATCTGATCCAATTAAAGTACTTTTGCAACATGAAAAAAAAAAGAAAGAATATTTTTGAAAGTAGGTTTATAAAGTATGCTTTTAATTGATTTTACACACAACTGAAAAAATAAACCAAATTAGATGAGATTTGAACATCTTACAATCATCCTAAATACTGATAAGAACTGATAGATAAAGCTAGGAAAGATAGCTTCGATTTTTTAAACTATCTCTGGAATCACAATAGTGTATTCATTATACAAGATAATACATTTGTAGATACCCTCCCCTCCCCCTTCCCTATCTCAACCCATTAAATATTTACTGTCAATGCTAATTAGCATGATTAAAAAGCATTGACTTCAAATCAATTTTTTTTTCCCACGTGTCAAAGCATCGGCCGGTAAGCAACCCGCAAATCAATTTTGAAGACTGAAAGTATAAAACTACTAACGGCTTAGTTCATATTGTATTGTAAACCATCTGAAATAGCCAGTCATAGAATACATATCCTCCCCCATTTTCTCAGGCGGGAATTGAACCAGGAACTTTAGCGATCACACATCTAGCGTCTATAAAGCGGGGGGGGGGGGGGTTAAGATATAAATTGCTCAAGCATTGCAATGATAAACCGGAGACATTAATTTATAACAAAACAAAAAAAATCGGTAAGGATTTTACACCCTGAATGACTGACTACTCAATCCTGGTAATTTCATAGTAAAGCTATAAATTAATTATTTTGAAAAAAATAATAATAACGATCTCATATCAGTCAGTTTTAAGAACTGAAATTTATAAATAAAAATTAAATAATATTACAGCTTAATGTACGTTTATTTTTAAAAGTTCAAAAGTTTGAGTTTAATTAAAATACTCCAAACTTTACAAAACTCAGATCCCAAAGAAAATAAAGATAACACATTTCATAATCCGACGTCAGGTGGCGTATATCATCGGCAAACTAATCTAATAGAACAGGAAGTACTGAAACAGGTGGAATTTACATATTACGTAAAGAGTTATGTAAGCAGTAAATGGGGAAATAAATAAATACGGTATTTAGAGAGAAAAAGTAAAAAAAATAGTGTAAAATAATATAGTACTGGTTGAATAAATATATGGACTGGAAGCGGTGGATGGGGGTACAATCGAGAATTTAAAATTATTGGTTGGGCAAAGTATTTAAAACCATTTAAAAGAATAATAAGAGTTGATCATGTCAGAGATAAAATGATGGTAAAAAGATGTTCCTAGAAATAATTAGCAAAAAATTTTTATACGGAATAAGAAATATATATACACATTTTCGCATAAGCTCACTTATTCAAAACCTCAATAGGTGTTTCTACGTTTGTAAATAAGCTAAGAAGTTGTAACTTGCTGTTACTTGCCTTTTTATGTAAACAGTAATTTGAATCCCAGCTATGTTTCTATGCAAAAAAAAAAACAACAACGAATAATTCTAGAATACAAATAAAACTGTACATATAACATAATGCTTCTTTCCATTTAAAAATACTCCATAAAAAAATCTGTAAAACGACTTTTTAGAACTTTAAACATATTTGTAAAAAGTAAAAATAAACTTGCAATCGTTGCTCAATCCAACAATACCCATCTGAAAAATTCAGATTATTTTAAATAAATCTTATTCTAATAGCAATGATCTTTCTATTTCCTATTCTATACAGGATTTTGTCAAAACAATATGAACACATGGGATTAGGACTACATTTTTTTTTTTTTCATGTGTCAAAGCATCGGCCGGGAAGCGAACCCAGGATAACTGCTTGTAAGGCAGCTCTGCTGACCACTCAGTCACCAACGCTTGACAAGACTACATTTTTGGTACAATGAAACAAAAACCCATACTAAAATATCTGAAAAGAAATTAACATCAATTTCATAAGACTGTAAAACAATAATAATAATTTGACCTGTTTGTGTTAGTATAAATTGACCAAAGTGCTACAGAAATCAATTAGCAACATCCAATATTGCAAAACTGTTTAACAATTCACTAAAAAAAAGAAACAAAATCTTCTAGAACTGTAATAAAAAATCAATGCTTAATAAAAGACCAATAGACATTGTTAAGAAATGTAGCCAAAATACCCTATATCAAAACACATTCAAACTGGTCTCTTCAACATTAATGCTATCAATCTAAAGTTGTTGTTTTTGTTTTGTTTTTATGGGAATGTTATAATGCGAATATGGTAAAAACAATCAAAATAAAGATAGTAACAGATGACTGAAAGCAAATTGTATGACCAGACAAATAATCATTAATTCTCTTTTGTCAACCAGCGATATATTTTTAACTAACAATATAGTGATGAAATTGACATGATTTGAGAAATTATATCATGAATTAAACATCTCTTAGTACAATCATTAAATCTGTGATATCTGAACATTGTATGGGAACCAAATTCATTCCATGTTGCAAGGATTCTTTCTGGGTTGCCACCTTTTTGGATGATTGTGCTCCAATTTGTACAGCTCACATTGAATATTGGTTTATGAAGCAGTATACATTCTCTTTGTTCACCTTAACTAAAATGTCATCGACCGTCTCCAAGCTTAATGAGTTACAGAACACTAATAAACTTCAGTAACATTCTCATAATATTTTTTCTTTTGGAAAAAACCTTAGCATATCTCTCAACACATTAATTAAATGACTTAGCATCTCTAGCCTTTGAAATAATTCTTTCTTGATGCAAATGGTAGTTATATACCATATGAATAGGAGTATACTATTTTTTTTTAACAAATCACTTGTATAACCAAACAATTATCCAAAAACAAATTTCAGATGAACTAAGCTCTTCTTATTTAAGTAGCAATATTTTGCCCCATAGTGTGTTCTTTCTATGACTACTATTTATTAATTTTATAAGCAAAAGGTGGACTTCTCAAACTGGCTTGAATAACTTTATAAGACTATATACTACCTTAGTAACCTCAATTATATACAAATCAGAATAATCTGTGATCTTGAGAGGAAATGATCGAGTGATGTTTAATTTTGGTAGAAGTCTAATCAATATAGCTCTAATAATGTAATCCTATTTATTTCTGTTAATGTTCTGCAAATAAATCTGGAATCGAATGGGTTGCAAGTTTGTGATACCAAGCAGAAAGCTATAAAAGCCAGCTGTTTGGGGAAGGGAAAAAGTCCTAAAATTATTTGAGAATTCTTCAACTACCTGAATCATACTGTCGCCAAATGAAAATAATTTTAAAATCTATTATTTTGGTTTTATACATACGTAAATAATTATAGAAAATATATTAAGTAACAAACATAATTATAATAAAATCAAAATGCCTTTTCAATAATAAGATGTCATTGTCTTCAAAGTAGAGACTCTTGATTTTCATGGTTATGTAGGTATATTTCATACATTTAAGTTTATTTCTATCATGAGTATCATTTCAATTATGCAGCAATTACTACATTTTTAACTTATTCTCTTGTTTCAAACTGCTAGACTTTTATAAAATCACGTTTTACACTTCCGCTTTTGGCAGCCATCTTCGTAACTAGTCTTAAAAAGCGTCCCTTAGTGTTTTACAGTTTTAGGAAGACGGGACGACTGTCCCTTTACCTTTACGTCTGTTATTCAAGGTAAGTCAACTTTTTAATCATTTTATATGATGGAAAGTGATAATATAACCGATAAAACTAAAAATAAAGTAAGCCCCGATCTCAGCATTCAACCCAACAATGCGGTCATCGGCCGTAAATTGTATAGCCTTAGATCTAATCTAAATGCATCTAAACCACCCGTTACAACAAATAAAAACCCACAAATGAGTAAATCAAAAGAAAATTCCATTGCAAATATCAACAAAAGTTTAGAAAATATTCAACTTACCCCTAATACAAACAATAGAATAAATATCTCGTCAAGCGAAACTATTGATACAAGCGAAAACCAATCATTACCTCTCCGAAGCCTTTACTCAACCACAGAAGATTATAATGAGCAATTTCCTTTGCCCAACAATTCAATTAAAACTATATCTGGAAATAAACAAAATTACCAACAAAATGATACCGACGAAATTTTTAAAGTAAAACATTTTCCACCAGAGGTCGACAAAACCAGTACTGTGTCAGTACCGTTTGTCAACAGTAAATTTAAAAATAAAAAAGAAGAAATAAATTATAAAACTGATAAATTTCATTCTAAAACAATCAAAGATTTTAGCTCAGAACAATCCATTGCTACATCAGCTAATGTGCAAGCTAAACCAATTACCTCAATATCAATATTGGAAAATCCCACTACGTACGCAAATATCGTAAGGTCAAAAAATTCTGAGAGCATCTCTGAAAATATTAAGGCCGATAATCTCAACGAATTATATTTGAATCTCACAGAATTAGACATAGAAAAAGAATCAAACACGCAGGAAAATGTCTCTTTTAATATAAACAATATTAACGATGATATGTTCCTAGAAATAAACAATGAGTTCAACAAAACGATACCCAACTCTCTATATAAATCGTTTGCAAACTATTACAGCGATAAGTCTTTAATCTTAGCCATAACAAATCATCAATGTGCTTTATATAAATTCCCTGTAGAACAACTCTACAGTCTAATCAATCAAAAGCAATTAGGCAGAGGCATTCACATGATCCTTAATCATCCCAATGACCGCTATGTGATCGTAGAGTTTAAAACGTGGGCAGACCGAATGAATTTTAAAAATAACTACAAATCTTTAGGAAATTATATACTATGCTCCATAGATATGAACCGTCCAGTTACACTATCTGGCAGAATTCAAAACTGCCTTGCCCACTTAAATGAACAAGAAATACAAGACATCCTTATTAATTATGGTTCAGTTAGCAAATTTAAACACCTATTAAATCCTCACTTCGAAGATCAAATCCTGTCCAATACAGTTATCTTCACACTTACATTAAAGAAAAACATTATACCCACTGACATACCCACTATTATTACAGCAAGAGGCTCTCCTATGGTTTTGACATTCAGAGGAGTACAACCACAATGTTTCTTCTGCCTTCAAAGAACACACCTCATTAAAGACTGTGCAGCAAGAATATGCACACACTGTGGTATTAAAATGAATAAATTTCACAAATGTCCTGGTAGACCTATTAACAAGTCCTTAAATAGACAATCATCACATAGGACTAATTCAAACAGCAACCTCACAAACCCAGATATTCAGATTCAAATAAATCCTCCAACAAAACCTTCCACATCCAAAACTATATTTCAAAATGAAAATATTCAAGAAAGAACAAACGTCAACCTTTACACTAATAGTAGTAAATCAGAGAACCAAACAACAACAAATACTGCTCCTAAACCAATCACGCAAACTAATAATACTCAAGATCAAACATTCGAAACAACTTATACTAATCCCCAAGAAATAATATTAGGTCAAACTCTTTCTACAAAAGAAGATAATATGACCAAACCATCTAAAGAGAACAAGATAAACCCAGGCGATGAAGAAAATACACTCAAAAAATGTCAAAACAATTCTTCCAATATAACTCCTAACCAGCTTAAAACAACTGATAACAACCCTAAACAGAGTGAACCACAAACTAACTGCAATTCTTCAACTCCTGCAAGAATTAACCTACCAGATGAAAAGATCCATCAAACACCCAACCCGAAAGTCAGCATGATCGAAGATTCACAACTGTTACAGCAAACAGAGAATGTCTCAAGTCTAAAATTCGAACAAAAATCTTATGACAATAAAATAACACTACTATCAAAAGAACAGGAAAAGGAAAACAACACTAATCAACTTCAAAATCCTCAAAAAATTGACACAACAAATACCCAAAATACAATTAAGAAAATTAAAAGAAAATCAATTCGCTCAGATAAATCAAGCTCTGATGATGACAGCTCCCACCCGGTACTTTACTCACCACCCCCCTCTAACAAACAAATCTCCGATAAATCCAACTCAAAGCTTCACAAATCCATAGAAAAAAAGAGGAAAACCATGGATCTTACAACCTTAGATACCATTGATTCTCCCGATGAATCTCAGACAGATTACTCTACTCCATCAGACACCGAAGACTTCATGGATGCGATTCCTCAACCAACAAATATATCACCAAGCCATCTACAAGTTCAATCACAAATCTCTGACTGCCTAACAACATCAGACCTCATTAATATAGAGATGTCCCACATTCACTTGGATCACTTTGCTGAGGACGGTTTGGATTAATCTATCATGTTCTGCAAAATAGCTGGCATAAACATTCGCGGCATCAACTCAATCGATAGAGTTCTTGCTATTAAAAACTGGCTCTCACTCTGCTCCCCACATATACTTCTTATGGGCGAAACCAAACATCACTATAAGACTGACCATAAAATAATATCTCCTCTCCTCTCTCGGATTTACTAGATTTTCCATCGGCCATTCAGCTTCAGGTGGAGTCGGTATTCTTCTTAGCAAATCAGCACCACCAAAAAGTTTCAACATTCTATTCCTAGATGCCAATATTATTATTATAGAAATAGATTATTGGGGTTATCCGATCATCATAGCTTATATTTATACAGCCAAAGACACCTCTCAATATCTAAAAATAGTTCATATCCTAAATGCCATCAACGCTAGCAGAGCCTCCCCTACCATTCTTCTCGGAGACTTTAACACCACCTACAATGACTTCAACAAGAGATTTTTGTATCTAATAAATCGCAGATTAATGTGTGGAGAGGGCTTCTTCCCACCCGAAGCCTACTCTTTCTATACTAAAACTAAAAAGTCCCTAATTGATCTGGTTTACTACACCCCAGACCTCCATTTCAACCTTGATGCAGCCTTAACCCCTGTTGCTTTCTCCGATCATATGGCTCTGATCTTACAACTCACGCCTATCTCAATCCCTACACCTATAGATGGACCTGGAAAAACCATGCGCATGATCACCCAATCAAACATGACCGAAGCGATAGTGTCTGAGTCATACATCTATTTCCAGAAAATAAACATCCTTTCCCTCCCTGCTGAGGAGTGCTGGTTTTCCTTCATTGGAATTCTTCAGTCCATATTAAATCACCACACCACGAAAATCAAAGGACCAAATGGTCTTCTAAATGACCTAACAGACATTAATATACAACTTCAAGCATCACAGCAAAATTTCACAAATACAGAAAAAATTATCTTCCTTAAAAACCTCTACAAAATCAAGCAAAAATCCCTTGCAGAATATATTTCCATCAGAAGAGCCAAATGCTTCTTAGCACAACAACACTGCTGGACGAGAGACTACCTCAGATGGGCACTGGGTTACAATAAAAAACAAATCACTCCCACATCCATTTATACTAATGGTACCAATCTCATTGGCTATCCAATGATGCAGCACATCAGCAAACAATTCTGCCAATTAATGCAAAAAGATGGAGCCCCTCCAGTAAACAGCTGGTTGGATGCTGGAGACCCCAGCGAACATGGCATCACAGAAATCCAAATTAAAAAGAAGATATCATCACTCCCTGACAGCATTCATCCTGGCCTTCACGGCATCCCAAATTTCCTTCTCAAACACCCCAGTCAATTCACTGTTCCAATTATTAAAAAAATGATAGATCACCTAGCTTCCGGCTACAGAAACATAGCAGATCTTTACCCTGTGGCACTTGTGCCTTTTATTAAAAAAGCAAAACCACTAAACGACATTAACAGTATCCGACCAATATCCATGACCCCACTGCTTATCAAGATTATAGAGTCAGTCATTAAGGACCAAATCCAACCTCAAATTCTTAGCAATATCTCGCCAAACCAATACGGAAAAAAGGGATCATCAACCTCGCATGCTATGTCCAATATAACTGCACTGTTCAATCATATCAGAGTACATCGTAAATCCAAACCTATTGCCGTCCAACTGGATGTTGCAGCAGCATTCGATTCAGTACAGATCAACACCCTTCTGGATATTCTGATGGAATACGACATTCCAGCTGCAATTGTTCAGATTATCAGCAATCTGCTCAACAACAGAGAGATTTTTCTCTCTCTTGATGGCAAGATCACTCCAGGTTTCAAGCCATACAAGTCGATCCCTCAAGGATCTCCGCTCAGTGCCCTTTTCTTCACAGCATACATCAACCCCCTTCTGGTGGATATAGAAAAAAACCTCCCTGGAATATTCCTTCCTTCTCTCAATAAAGATTTCAATGTATTCGCATACATAGATGACATCATGGTTGTGCTTCCCACCATTAAATACCTTCCCCATCTCATGAACATCTTAAACAGAAATACAGTGAAACTTGGCCTACAAATAAATTTTAACAAATCTTCCATCTGGAAGATAATGTCTAGTAAACAAATCAACTCTTCCTTTTCTGCTAAACCACAAAGATACCTTGGCTTCCCAATCTTCAAACCTCCAACTGCAATGGCAAGAATGATTCAAGATGCAATCCTCCAATCAACTGAAGCCATCACCACTTCACTCTCTAGAGTATACCTTTCATTATATGGAAAGGTTAGCCTCCTCAACATGATCATAATGCCAAAAATCTCATATTATCTTCCATTCATTAAAATCACTAAACAGTTTCAAAATAAAATTAACCGATTATGCACCAAACTTCTCTGGAGAGGAAGGACTGTTGCCATTAGCTTGCGAGGTATCCAACGACCACGCAGGTTCAATGGACTGTCATTCCACTCAATACAGGCAATCATTTTACAAAAAACTCACAATATTCTACATAATCTGATCCTCTCCTATGGATACTCCAACATTAGGAAAAAAAATTACACCAACTGATCGTCCCCCGCCCTTTTCCAGTTCATGGATATCATTGCTAATAGATCATCTACAACTTTATAACCCGACGATGTCCTCTAACCTTAACCAAAAAATCACTTTGTGGGAAGCATACAATCTAATCAACTATAATCAACAACCCATTAAAACCAGCCTAAAAATAACCAACCAAAGACTCATTACACACTTCAAAAGATGGAGCCTTGAACCCAAATTCCTGGACTTCATCATTAAAATTAATCTTGATGCGCTTCCCACAAATTGGTTTCTTTATCACCGAAGAGGTTTTACTAGCATTGACCCTATATGTGGTTTATGTGCTCGTGAAGATGAAACCACAGACCATATTATACACCGCTGTCCAAGACTTAAAATACTGAAAGATATAATCATAATCAATTCTTACATAAGATCTGAAATGATTTTCTCACTTGAAAATGCCATTAATAGTGGAACTTTTTCAATAATAAGGCTCTCTATCTTTGTCCTTTATTCCATATGGATAGTGAGATGCAAAACTCTCATGGAATTACCCCCGCCACAAATCATACTATTGTTTTACCAGACTCTCAAAAAAATCAAGAAACGTGATCAGCTCCTTGCCTCCAGTAAAGTCTTTGACGACACCTGGTCTCTAACCGCTCTATCCTTTTCCTGATTGTCAACTCCCACCTACCCAGAATTCTAGAATAGACAATATTAAAAAGAAAATAGTCGTGTTATTAAAAAAAAAAAAAAGCTAATAACATTCATCAAGTTCTCAGTTTCTCATATTCTACACAAACCCTTCATTATACCTAACCACATAAGTGTATAACAACTACTAACTAACATATTCTAGCCATATGTTAATCAGAACTTTTTATAATATTATTGTACAATTTATTCATTAACTTATCCATTATCAAAATGTAATCACTATTTATTACTAATAA